>CM060832.1:99370000-99970000 GCA_030762175.1 Metallyticus violacea
GTTACCTACACCTAGCTCGGCTTATGCGATATATGCTAATTTTCTAGAGCTTTCGTATGAATTGAAACAAGTTTGCACGTGGTTTCGAGTTTCTGGAATATTTCTCCACGGTAGGAGACATATCTAAAAGTTATTTTTCCTTTGACGTGATGTAAAACGAGTTAGACCAACCACGGGTTGCACGATAAATATGTCCTACTTTCCTCGAAAAATATTTCTGCTTCCTACAAAAAATCCACACTACTTGAAGGAAATAATTATCACTTAACATAATCGATAAATTTGCTTAAAACATCTATAAAAATTTAATTACCTGTCGCTTCTGTTTAAAAATTATTGCATGTTGCTACATTAATATAAGTAACATATTTACTAAGCATTTAAATTGAACACCAAAGAAAATGTAAATTCTAAGCATAAAATACACATTTGAATCGCATCTTAGTCGGTTCTGGTCGTGTAGTGTTAACCACATTTGCCTTCTAAACCCAAAATTGCAGGCAAATATGGCTTCCTTCGCAAGGGAAGTAAAGGCGTGGGTCTCGTGTCGTCGATTTACGGCACGATAAAGAACCTCAAGCCTGAAAAAAGAGGCCAATGAGCAAAATTTGTCGGCGGTTTCACGCCCTGATTTGAATGGAACGCTGATGACCTGAGATGTTAAAGAGCGTCCGTAAATAAAACAAACCAAGAAATCAAAATCGCTTCTTAGGGATCAAGTCTCTGTAATGAACTGTATAACTTTGAAATCTCCAGGGAATGTGGACTCAATGGGAGAAGTTCGCAGTTCTTGCCAAACAGGTCAGGGTAGCGGCTTCCGACGACGGTGAAATTTCGTTGACTATGAAGCCTGCTCGCCCGTTTCTTCCCCCAAAATCTTCCGAGAACTGAAGTTTAGTATTAAGTCAGACTACTGATGGATATTTTCTACTATCTACAAAAAGAAATCTAAATGCAGAAAGTTTTCGTTCATTGGCGTACGTGTTTTCGGCGAGTCTGTCTTTCTAAGGCAACAATCGAAAACTGGTTCCTTGAGTTTTCAAGAGATCCGCAGTCTCTCGAAGATGAACCTCGTCGTTTTCGCTCTGCAACAGCAGAGACCTACGACAATGTTGACGTTTTGAGGAAAATAATGCAAGAAGACGCTCATCTGACATCCTCAGAAGGGACACTAAATATTAGATCAACAGGACGGAATAAACGGCCTCTCTCGTTAGTTGTCACATTCCCTGACAGGGTAGATTTACGCTTGAGATGTATGATGGAGGACGATCCACAATCTATAGCGTGTATAGTGAAGCAGTTGGAAATCAGGAAAGAAAATGGTATAAATTTCTTCTCCAATGACTCTTACCTCAATGACTTGAGACACAGGCTGTGCAGATGCATGTAAAGGATGCCCTACCAAACTCAAACCTTGCGCATTTTCTGCTACAATACAACATTGCCTAAGCGCACAGAGCTGTCACAAAAGTGAGAGTATTAATACACCCTCTCTTGTTCACTTGACCTGGCTCCATGTGACTTCTTTCTTATTCCCTTCGTGGACAGCGGTTTCGTCTGATGAGGTCATCCCAGCTTGACTATTTGAATACAAAGAAGCTGTGGCATTTTCTAGATGGTTTCAGAGATGGGAAAAAATTGAATGTCGACGGAATGTAAAAAAGTTGTAATATTGTTTTCAAATGAAATTGTTATCTCACAAGCTGCTAAAAAGTGTGCGAATGACTTCCACATTTAGAATACTAAGATCCACGACACGTTGCTAGCCATAATGTCCACATTTACAGTCTATTTCAAACCAAGAAAGGTTTAAATGATAGTATACAAAATGAAATACATAATAGTCCGCCACTTGGCGTGTTACTTTCAGCTGGAGAATACGTCTCTGTATATGAGGTGGTATCCACAATATTCGGGACTGGTGCTGCCATCTCGAAAGCAGTTGCTGTAGAGTTTTGTACCGCTAGTTGGCAACAATAGCACATCTGATGAGTGAGTGTTTAAAGTTTCATGCTGCTGGATAGATGTGTTGAGATTCTATAGTACTTTTCATGATACTCTGTGTGTAGTGTGTGGCGATTTTACGATGGATCCAAGATTAGAACATAAAGTGTGCATCAAATTCTGTGCAAATTTCGGGGGAAATGCTACGGAGACCCTTGCAACGATTCAACAAGTATTTGGGGGACAATGCATGAGCCGTACACGTGTGTTTGAGCGGCATGCTCGGTTCAGGGCCGGTCGTACAGCTGCACAACGCCTGACATTATTGCCAAATTTCAACACCTCGTTCTTGAGGATAGACGTCGAATCAATGACCTTGCTCATGAAGTGGGAATTGGTTTCGGGACATGCCAATGAATTTTAACTGATGAATTGGGCATGCATCGTGTCGCCGTAAACTTTTTGCCAAGGATCCTGACTGTTGATAAGAAGGCGCAGCGTGCTAAATTTTACACGGAGCTTCGTCAAGCCGTATCCATCCAGGGTCATCACCGGCGACGAGAGCTGGATGTATGCTTATGACCCTGAGACAAAACAACAATCCCAGTAGAAGAGCCCGAACTCACTAAGACCAAAAAAAGCGACATAAGTGAATAGCAACGTCAAGAGCATGCTCCTCGTTTTCTTTGATACCAAGGAGATTGGGCAAAAAGAATTCGTCCCACCAAATCAAACAGTGAATTCCACGTACTACTGTGACATTTTGCGACGGCTCCGTGAAAGTGTGCGGAGACAACGGCCTGAACTTTGGCGACAAGGAAACTGGCTGTTGCATCACGACGATGCACTCTGTCATAATTCCTTCTTCACCAGGAACTTTTTGACGAAAAACAACATGTCTGTTGGCCCCCACCCACAGTACTCGCCTGATTCGACACCCTGCGACTTCGCTTTATTCCTCATGCTGAAAATCAAGTTGAAAGGGCGTCGGTTCGATACAATTGAGAGAATTCAAGAAGAAACGCTGTCTGTGCTAAACACCCTCAAAGAACGTGACTTCCAAGATGCACTTGGAAAAAGGCAGAATCGCTGGGACCGGTCTATACGTGTGGAAGAGAACTACTTCGAGGGTGTCTCAAGGTAAGTTTTTGACCAGATGGCAGCACCAGTCCCGAATATTCTGGATACCACCTCGTACCTATACCTTAAGTTTCAGCATGACAGGCCATTAATATTCTAAATCTCCCATCTTTTAATCGGTTCTTATTGGTATAAATTTCACACTTGAAATTTACTTCAGTTTGGAATATTGTTCAGCATGTTTCTACTTACATCTACTTTTTAAAAAATATTTTCTTTCTTATATCGAACGACAGAAGATTGGCGATCCACTGTTTAATACGCGGCATAGTGTGCCACGCACAAGAGCGAATTAGCGTGAATACTTTTAGGACTATAAGATACTAACATTCCTACAGTTAAGACTACAGTCTCCACATTTTTCTTTATTCATCACAATATTTTGCTATTTGACTGTTAAGAACGCTGAGGCATTTGAAACATGTGATGTAAGGTAAAGTCCGGTTGCGCGGAAAGAACAGTTTGTTCTCTGGTTAAAGTTTAACTGTGATTACGGAACGATATTTGCGTTATGGCTGAAAGGAAAGCCTGCAGTGGAAGTCTGATGAGTGTTTATTCCCTTCCCCTTTCCTTTCTACGCCCCATAGCGGTCCTACCCAGTTTAACATTCCGTTCCTTGCTCTTCCCTCCCCCCTCCCCAACGTGTCCGTATTAACTATTTTCCTTTGTCCCCCAAAGACCTCCCTCATTTCTTTCTCCACCTTCCTTCCTTCTTCCCGATGTTGCAGCCGGCAAAAATGTAAATTGAGTACGTTTTTCCTTTCTCGGCGGACACAGGGAACCAGTTTCAGCTGGAAAAGCTCATCACAGCCAAGCATTTCAAAAAGAAATTAACACTGAGCATAACCGTATTACAATCAATTAAGGATGTCGGCACTGCGGAGACTTAATTGTTGTATATACTGTTTTCAACTGTTTTGAATATGACACCAAGACTGCCTCCAGTAAAACAAGTTCAAAAGTGTCATTTTAGCAGCATTCTCCCGCGTTTTGCATCAAACTCATTTACTCGAGAGTTGCCTATCATCATAGTTTTGAATTTCTGTAGCTTTTTACTCATTTATTACATATCGAATTGGCTTTTAATTTTAATGACATCTTTCTTCCATTTTGAAAGTCCACTTAATCTGCTTTAAGAACATTCTCTTTTAGTTTTGCATTACATGAACTTTTTATATTATTATTATTATTATTTGTAGAAATTTAGAAATGCCTTTTTCTAAGTACCCCAATATCGTGATAATGCTTTTAACCGTCTTTTTGCAAACGTTTATTCAAAAATGTTAAGTTTTCACTTATCAAAAGGCCATACATTTAAAAATCAGCTATTGACTAGTAAAATTCAAAAGTAAGTTTCTGCTTGATATTCTATGACTTGAGAAATATGAGACGTATTGCAACAAAAAGCATGGACCATCATGTGATACAGAATTATTTTTAATATCTTCCGAATGAAATACCGAAACGACTTTAAACAAACATGACTACAATATTGAGTTCCGAATGACTGAAAAGCAGAGCACAAGGTGATAACTTAGAATAGCTACATAATTTTTCGTTTTTCTAAAATATTTCATAGAAAAACAATGTAGATCGATGCATTTTCCCAATGACAGTTATTTCTTTATTTGTCCAATATAATGTGCACATCCTGTTTAATAATATATATCAAAAATACACGCATTAATATGAATTAAATATGCTTGCATAAACCTTGAATTTTACAAGCTAAGATTATCTCCAGTCTACTCCGTTTATAATAAGTTTTTAATCTAGGAATGACATACAAATTGGCACATTTGAAAAAAACACGAACAATTAGGCCTATAACTCATTTCTTATTGCCGCTGTTTACATCCATCTCCTATTCTATTAAATTCATTTATGCTTTCTTTAATTATCCAGTGCAATTTTTTAATTCTATACCAAACGTCTCTCTAGCACTCTGGCGATATATCACAGTTTTATGTCGGTTTCCATTTTGTGCTGAAAATAGCGCCGCACTTAATAAATTAGATTATCTATGCTGTTGTGGAGATCTTAAAAGCCCATATGGTGGTATTGTGTTAGTTTAACACAGTACATTTATGAACATAAAATATGAAAACAGACAAATTATTGAATGTTAATGATGTTTTCATATGTGCTTCATTGCCAAGCTACAACATTACACTTCAGAAAAGAAACAAAGCCTTTCACTATAAACTGGATTACCGTGTGTGCTTTAAGTAAAGGTTTAGAGGAAAAGATTCTGCCATAAACATTTACAAGATACAAGTTGTCATATAGACAGCCTGTGGATTAATTGTGTGTGTATTTCTTAGCTCTTTCACCTATTTCATGGCTGAAGTCGTTTACAAGCTCCTTTTGAATTGGATTGCACGATTATCTGAGGTGCAGAAGGATATCTTGGTACGTCAACCTCGCGCACCGTTTGTGCCTACACCGGGCGCCCAGGATACATGGGTGACTGCGCTGACATAGATGGAGTTCCTAACGTGTTGCCAGATAGAACTCCCCAACTTCGGTTGAGCCCTCCCCCAAGAGATCGAGTCCCCTTCCAGACGCCGGGGCAGAAACCTTTCAAGTCTATCTCGCCCTGGCACTTTGGGCCTTGAACAGAATCAACGGAATGACATGGAAAATAAAGCTTCACACTAGTACTCTCCTAAACGACCAGGGTTAACCACAAACATCCAAGGTAAGGATGGCAAGACCCAGACTGCGAGTCCCCAACGTTACGGCTCTTGCATTGCTAATTTCTGCTCGAAAAAGAATACTGTAATAATATCTTCTGAAAGCGAATTTTGCTTATTTAATCTCAATAATAGATTTACCGCAGTCCTGTTAAAATAGCATAAATATTTTGATTACTAATTGAAGAATACCAAAGCTAAATAGGTGCTTTCTTTACAAACAAACACTCTATTCCTAATGAGTTTTGTTTCTGAGGTAGTGAGTAGACCTAAAATGTATACACTCTTTATTCCTCAATAATGGTGATTTTTTCTGCTCTAGGGTTTAGCATTGCCGATTGCTTGCCGGGAGGTCCCGGTTCGATCCTGGTACCTACCCAGCCTCATGAGGGCAATTAGGAAACTGTAAATAGAGAGGTAGCGACCTCTGCCGCCTGATGGTAACCGGTTGAACGCGGTGTCTGCAATAATACACTCCACCAGTGCTGTCGCAAGACAGGAAGGAAGGAAGGGGACGCAGCGGTCGCTGCGGTAGGTCAAGGGCCTGTAGTGGTTCGAAATACCTTGAACATATGACAATGTTAATAACAGGTAATTATTATTTAAATGAAAATAGAGAACGCAATAACAGATGATAAAAGAATGAACGGCTTCATGAAACAATCAAGTGCAAAACATACTTTATATAAAGAAGAGTATCATTGTTGTTGAGTGGTTTGTCAATTTACCTAAAATGGGAACGCCTGCTCTGACACACAAAGCTATTATTCTACAAAAACTAAAGAATAACAATGTAAATTATAAAAGTTAATAGCATTTACATGCAGTTATAACGTCATACAATCTACTACATTGGAATGCTACCCTCTTGTTTCTCATTGTTTAGGTTTGTCATTCGATAAGATAAAGTACAGTTTGAACAGATCGGATTCGATAGAGGCAAAGTGGATGAACATATCCTTATTAAAATTCCAATTTATTGAGTAATAATCCAGAATCAGGATTTTTAAGAGAAAAACGAGGAAAATAAGAGAAAGTTAAATAAAATCTCCCTTTTGAAAAATCCCTTACATTCCGGAGACTTTTCCAGGACTGAATTCAACCATAATCCAAAAGTACAAAAATTAATCCTACTAATTCCTACAGCTTTACTTCTAGGAAACGGACCACAATTTTTTATCAAAAAACACCCTAGCTGATAATTTTAAAATTAAATAATTCCGTGCTAAAAATGCATGCTATTATACATTTGGGGAATGTCTTGTGTATGACAGTCGATTACTTAATAAGTGCACAGGAAGAACAAGTACCGCATTGCGTAGATGTTTTGAAAAGCTAATATTTTATAAAAAGAAATGTTTTTTTGCAGTGAAGACCCTCTCTGTGGTTTATTTTGCTATGACATCGGTCCACAACTGGCTGCAAAAATGGGAGGTTAGAGTTTATATTCCTGCATGGAACAAGTTACCTGGGTAGTTTTCTCCCCACCGCAGTTTTCTTTCATTCAAAAAAAAAAAAAAGTGTCAGATAGTTTTTAAGTGCCGACTCCTTCAAACTCACTTCATCATCATTTATTCACGAGCGTCCGAATGGCAATGAGACATAAAGCGACTAAAAAGAATAAGACAGCTTATGGTAAAAAAAAAAAAAAAAACAGAATACTAAAGAATGCATAATTTCGTTTAAGGCTCGTATTGAAAACCTCCGCAAGAAAAGTGTAGGGCATGTTGATCAAGTGAACAGATGCGATGTGTGGACTAACGACCTGTGAAACAATTAGTCTGCCCAGCACAATGAGAGACCCTCTAAATCCATTATGCATCATATTTATGCTTCACTGGCACAGGCTGCAACGTTAATTGCAACAATTTTGCTAATGCAAGGGTAGTTGCTGAAATACAAACTGGCGATCCGACAAGGACGCAAAGCGTTTACAACTTTACATCATCGAGCTTTAAACACTGCTTCATAGGCTTTGTAAAATGTCCGAATGTTTTTCTCAGGGTTTTAAGTCCAGATTACATTTCCACCTTGTGTTAATCAAAGGTGCAGTTTACAAGTTTATAATTTTATATTTTGTCGCCATTAGCTTCCATCAGAAAATGCTTAAGATGTTCGATGAAATACGCTAATGAACGTTGCTTATCTGTAGAAAAGTTTTCCAATTGAATATTGCTTTCCTTCCTTCATTGGTGAAAATGCATGGGTTAAGTAATACCTACAATAAAAAACGAATGTGAACCTGTTTAATTTCTGTCAGTGGCCATTTAAAAATGTTGAATATACACTTGATATGTGATATGCGTTAAATTTAAACTAGTTAATCTATTATTTTTATTGGACATGAGCAATGAAAAATATTACGAGAAATAAATAAAAAGTAAATAAATAGCCATTCCAAAGAACTCATTTCATTTATACTATTTCCTCATCTAAAAGTTATTTTTGTAATATTTAATCATATTTATTGAATGTGCATTTTTACGTGTTTCGGACAATGAAATAATTTGATGAGTTCGTAAACGGCCCATCTCTAATTTCATCGTTTAATTACAGTAGATATAACGCGAATTCCGTGTCATTAAGGGCACCGACAAAGTGAAATTTGGTCAAAAATCTTCAAAAAATTAGTTTTTTGTTTGTTTTAAAGCTTAAAAAGTATAAAGACTCATAGTTTCACAACATACTCGTATATTTTTTTTTCACGAGAGTTTTGAACGCCTAGAGCTATAGATATTGTTAAAAATCTTTATTATTAATTTTAATTTTTTGAATTGAAATGTTCTATTTATCCTTCATTCATTCAAAACGCTCCACACAATGCAGTTTCTATCCAATTTTCTTCAGATTTTCAACTTTTAATTAGCGTAGATGGAAAGAAAGAAAAAAAAAACGTGATTTTCAGAACACTTTTACATTATTCAAGATACACAATAATTAATTTAATAAATTGTAATAAAGTGTAAAAAATATAGCATTACAAAGTTAAGGAATTTTTCCTTAGACCCCCAGGGTAGCACAAAAAAAAAATCTATAAGGAAAATGTTCTCAGTTTCACATTAACATGTCAATATGTTTATTTGATCAAAACTATAAATTCTACATCGTATGGAACATTTAAGCCTATTAGCATATACTCGTAAATGTAAATAGTTATTTTTTTCAAAAACTTTTACATATATCAACTTGGAAATTTGTCCATGGGTGTTATACCGACAATTTGTGATAAAAAATTGAAAGCATTTCTGGAAAAAGGCAGTTGGCAAGACGATGACTGCGTGAAAGAAACTGACCATGCAGAGGTTGCGATTAGTATTATTTTCGCGCATATATACTCGTGCTTTAATATTTCTGTCTATTGAGCTCTCACTATTAAGCAGATTGTATTATATTGTGTTTACAGCAGTGGCAATTAATGAGCATTAAAGGAAGGATATGCGATGGAAATTCGGCGAAGCTCTGTTCGCCGTGCTATGTAATATATAGATTGATAACGAAGCCAATCTTACTCAGGTGAGACAAAAAGAACCTTGCACAACAATGCAAGCAAGTTCTGGGGCGCAAAGAGCGCAATAGAAGTTTATATAAGGGTACAGAAATATCTCATAACAATCATGAGATAAAAGAAAGAGAGAAACTTATAAACCTGTGAAAACCGACTGTATTACGTTAAAAAAATATATAATGGTGAACTCTTTTATACTCTTCATACATAATATTCATTAAAATGATTAAATCGTAGAGAGAAAGAGAGGGGGGGGGGGAACAGAATGGCAAGAAATACATTGCAACCCACAAAGGAAAGTGTGGTGTCTTTGCATTTGTGTACACTGCCAGAAGAAGTCAAGTAATTTTACAAATCACTTGCACAGGTTATCTAATCTATTTGCAACCGTAAAGCGACAATGGCTTTCGATTTATTATATTTTATCAGGATCATCTGACTAAATTAGTTGTTTTAAAGGCTCCAAAAAGCAAAGGCGTACAAGAAATAGTATCAACCTGATAAGCGTTTACACAATTTTGAAGCTCTTGTAATCGCACACACTGATAACGAACGAGAGTATGTGAACTCCATATTAACTGAAACACAAGCTATGTAGAATGAGGTTATAATGTCTTGCGAGCTATCTGCATACTTTGGGTATTTGGGTGTACACCTACAGTTGGGTTATTCCTCATTATAAAAGTCTTAATGTGCATAGATACTGAGATTTGGTTAGTAATTCTGGAGAGAAGAGCAAACAATATCAGTCAGGAAACGAGAATGACCACAGAATGTCATAATGAGTTAACTAGGTGAGTACATTTTTCACTTCCATTAATTCCAAAAATATATTGTATCTCTTTGAATACTGTTGGTGACTCAGTTGATTTCCACAGTTATCTCTTTAATGACAGATCACAGAAAAGTAAGAGATTTAGAGAATGTGTGCAGAAACAAACGACTGAAGTGACGAAACTGCCATTAAGCAAATTGCTGGTAAAGGGAAATGTTCAATTCCACATGTAAACCCTTCTCGATGATCTCTCCAAAATCTACCGTCAGTGCTGATGGGACGCTGAGAAGAACATATATAAAATCTTTAAGTACACATTTCTTTATAACTATTTTAAGTACGAAATGTGTACTTATATTTGTTTTAACCTGAATATATGAATAAGATAAATGTAAAAACAACTTTTAGCAGTTTACAATACAGATTAAGTTATAACGGCTATGCCGGCATCTACTGACGATTTCATTATTAAAGACTCCTTCCTTTTGAAAATAATTTACTGTTATTTTGTCGTCACAGGCATTGCTTCAGGCATATTAAAGCAAAAGTATACCAGATCACAAAATAATCACTGAATATTTCGTGGAGCTGGAGGAAGCTTTGAACTCAGGAGGGAGAGAGAGAAATAAAGTTCAAAGGAACGGTTTGAACCATTGGCGCCGATTTCTGTAATATTTTGGAGGAGGGTCAACTTCTCTCTGTGAAATTTGTGAATAAACACGTCAGCAACTTCAACCAAACCTTAAAGTTTGAAAATGTTCATCGTCATGTAAACACAAAAAATATCTCTACAAAATAAAATCAAAAGTTTATGTTATGTAGTAAACTAAGATAAAATCTGTATTTAAGAGGGTACGTCCATAAGTTTCCGGCCTAGCCATTTTCTAGGTATGATAAAGACAATAACAATATTTCACTTTTAAATATATTGCAATACACTTCTCACATCTTTGAGTTAACATTTCAACCCCCCTCCAAAATAGTCAGAAATCTTGCCTGCAAAATGGGCATAAACAGCATCCACTCCTTCTTTGTCACACTTAAATTTCCTTCCTCGAAGATCCTTCTTGAGATTTGAGAAGAGGAAATAGTCACTGGGCCCTAGACCTGAGCTCTAGGGTGGATGGTCGATCTCCTTGAAGCCACATTTCTTCACAGCTTCCTTTGCAACAAGAGCTGTGTATCCAGGCGCGTTGTTGTGAAGAAGATGCATACCACCGCTCAGCTTTCCTCGCCTTTTCTCTTTGATGGAAGCACGTAATCTGTGCAGTAGGCCAGCATAGTACTCCCAATTTACTGTGGTGTTTCTCTCCTTGAAGTAAATGAAGAGTATTCCTTCACAGTCCCAAAAGATTGGGGCCATGTTTTTCTTGGTTAACTGAAAGACCTTGGCCTTTAGAGGCGGTGCTTCGCCAGGTTTACGCCAATCCATTGGTTCTCTTTTGGACAAGGGATCATAGTAAAGGACCAAAGTTTTATCTCATGTAACACGGTAGAGCTCCAAAAATGCCTGACAACAGATGACTCTTGCTGCTTTTGGGCTGAGGAAAGAAGTCTAGGTATTAATCCTGTTCATGTTTAAATGTTCATGATTAAACCAAAGGACTGCTGTTTTAGAAAGGCTCAACCTTGCTGCTATTTCTGTAACCTTGAGTCATCGGTCTTCCATAATTTCTCCTTCCACAAGAGCCATGTTTTCAGAAGTGACCAGTTTCAAGGGCCGACGTGCAAGCTCCTCGTCTTCAATGCTTTCTCGACCCATTCGAAAAAGTTTGGCCCATTCTTTTACGGTAGAATATGAGGGGAATGCTTCCCCATATACATCGTCCAATCGTTCTTCAATTTCATTTGCAGTAAGTCCTTCTTTTGTGAAGAACTTAATGACAGCTCTAAACTCCATTTTGAACATGTCACAATCTTCTACACATAGCCTTCTTTATGCAACTATATCTGAACAACTGAACACAGCGGAGCGGAAGTTACAGCTGCATTTATTTACTCAACAGATAAGGTATGCACGAGGTAAGGCTTTTGTGCAGGCGATAATCCTTATAGGTGAGGCCGGAAATTTATGGGCCTACCTTCGTATGTTCAATAACTCTACTTTTAAAAAATCTATGAAAAGAAAACATGAAAAATAGCTTAAGATGTGAAAAAAGAACAATTAGAAACCGAAAACATGCAAATGAATAAAAACAGTTTTGAAAGGAAAATGTTAAGAATTACTTACTTTTAACGAAAGTCTGGCGAACCTGTACCGCCACAGTCATATATTTCTTCCCATGAACTGGTAACAAGCGAGAATGAAAACTTTCAAATCTATACACAAGACACTGAACTTAAATATCAATTATTTAAAAAAATCATTAAACTGTACATATCTGCAGGGATGGTAAAGTTGTCAGGAGCACTTTCAAAATCGCATCAAAAAGATTGGTATGGTAGCAAGTGGTTCTTGCAAGTGAAGATATTGACCACCTTTAATGATTTTTTTCTCAAAGTGAGAGGATAACTGTCAGGTGTTGAACTACAGAAACCTAGCCTTAATTGCATGTGATAAAATATCCTGTACAACATCCTGTAATACACACACAAGTAGACACAGAAATTAAGTGAGTGAATTTGAAGACAAAAACCATTTGCTTTAGAACCTACATTGACATTGTTTAAGAAACTGAATTAACGCTCATAATTGCCTTGGAACGCCTTTATGCGAATCCCTTACAAGCAAATGTACATCATTCATCAAGTTTAGCCCATTCAAACTAAAAAATGAATATATGTTGATATCATCATCAGTCACTTTTGCGAAAACTTGGGAGGGGGAGGGCTCAAGTCCCTCCGGTTGCTAGGAATCGGTCGGTATCCATGGTCTAATTAACAGTATTATCGGAGATATCACTGTAAAACTGTTGTGCGCTCGTTTTATACAATTCAAAGTGTCATGAAAGTTTGTGTTTTGAAAACAAATAGTTACAGTTTACTGTTTCCCATTAAAGGAAGCATCAATTAAATTTGTGTTATGGTAACAAGCGTTAGAAGAATAAAAGTATTGGTACATTTGCAGGATATGATGATAATGGGCAAATTTTCTTCCTAAAATATCCATATTGCTCATTAACGTCATTTCTGGGTCAAAGTGTGGCCATATTTAAATTTTATCAAGTGAATATAGTCAGTTACATAATTTCCCGGCTATTGGTGTTATTACTGAGCGGGTGGCTTAGGCCATAACGTTTGAGACTTGCATTTGGAAGGTTCTGGGTTCAATACTCGTTGGGCCGTTCTTATGGTTTTCTCTCGTCTATTAGGCGAATGCCTAGATTGACATTTACATTGCAGAATTCTGCGCTCCTATTTCATATCACTTAACTGCGTTGATTCTGTTAAAGGGTCGAGTGCCAGGGCAGGGTGGCTGATGCGGTGTGATGATGGCTTGCGTTTTGGAAATTTGCCCCGTTATGAAATGGTAGCGGAACTTCCGAGGGGCTCGAACAACTCGAGGGGGGGGCTCTACTTGCGTAAGGGTGTTCTATCTGGAATCATGTTAGGGGTCCTATCTGCGTCCGTGCAGTCACCCCCGTTGATTATGGCCACCTGGTGTCCGCCTAACCCCTCCTTTCTTCCCGGAGATGCCTCCATTGGGAAGTGTAGGCACAAACTGCCAGCCGTGAGCAAGACTTAAGTGCCGAAAGTACGCTCTTCTGCTCCAGGTCGTCTATCCCTTCAATTCTTGGCGTTAATGACTAGAAGCAAATAGTGGTAAGAGGCACTAATTATCCATATAGAGTGTTTATTTCCACTTTTCACATAATTTCTCATAGCACTTTTTTCTCATAGAAATCAGCAGCGACTTTAGCGACAATTTACGCTATAAATGGGAAATAAACGGTAGAACTATTGTAGTTTGAACATGATTTCGGAGTTTTCATGGTGTTTAAAAATAAGAGATAAATAACCAAGGCAATGGAAGGCATTATTAAGCAAGCATTATTACGAGAATTTTTTTATTCTTCGGTAGATATTATGCTTATCTTACAGTGTCAGTTTACAACTAGAAGGTTACGAACCAAAACCAGATGCTTTCGGCACCCTGATGATTAACTAAACAGAATCTTTTGTCTATTTCTTCCAAAAGCTCTTCTATATGATAGAATGCTTGGCAACGATCTGTTTATATATATTTGCTGTAAAGACGGAAAAAGCCTGAGCCATATAGTGAAGACGAAGACAACGATGTTGATAGATATGTGAGGTGTTCAACAATGTATCAACCTGAGCATGAAAGAAAAGACTCACAAAATCATTTTCTTTTCTAAAATATTCCCCTGACAATAATCCACTCTTCGGGCCATCACTTTAAGCTTTAGTAAACAATGTATTTCGTTGGTTAGAAAACCAGATACTTAACAGCCACCTTGACATCTCCATTATCTGAAAACCACTGATATCGAAGAAATGTCTTCCAAACTTGGAAGAGGAGACAATCCGAGGGCTAAGTCAGGACTGTAGGATGTTTTGTTCAATACTGAAACCCCACATTCTTCGATGGCAGCCTTTTCTTTGCCTGATTTGCTCATTGGTGGAACAGCAACCTGGAACTCATCCTGTATTAATCTTGGACATGCCCTGAATTATTTTCCCAACTGTACGTGCCGAAATGCTAATTGCTTCTACCATTTGGGATGTCTTAATTCGTCCGTCTTTCAAAATTGAATTCTCAGCATTCTTGCACATTCTTCTTCAAGCTCCATCCATAGGTCGCCCAGTGTGTAGGTAATTTCAATGTATTCTCTGTTGCTTCCTTCAAAATATTTTATAGTATGACTGCGCAGACTGCAGACGCGCGTTCTTTTGTTCATGCGAGACATCCAGCCACTTCCGGTGTTAGACAGGAACTAAAATACTTCCACTGTTACATTGCGCATATGTTCACAGCTCACTTTCATTTTCAAGTGATAAATTCTTGAACAGCATCGTATAGTTGCGTGTTATTCGGCAGTTGTTTCAAATCAATATCGATTTTACTTACGAACCTGCTAAATATTTATGTTCTGTTTCCATTCCTCAGATTTTTAGCAGATGCTGTTCATATTCTTCCGGCCTGATCATGTTAGATAGGCGATAGAATAAAATTACAGATATCGTTTTTAAGTCAAGCTTCAGTTTTGGAACTAGGTAATAGTCTGTAGGGGCATAATTTGGGCCATGAGGTAATTATACAGCTTCTGGAAGTTACAGCAGTCGTGTCGTGTAGCATACGTACTCCTTGATTCACATTTCAAGCCCCTTTTTCTTGCTGACACTGTGCAAATGGTGTATTAGCTCAGCACAGCACTTTCCAGTCATCGGTAAGATTTCGTTAACACCTTTAGTTTGATTCGAGCGTACACCATCAACGTGTACGCTAGGTTTCAAACAGATAACTTAGCTCTATATTTCGAGACACAGTGTTCTAAAATGAGCTGACGGTTTTGTGCTTTGTTGCGACTTTAAATTTATTTTATGTCCATCTTACGTCAAGCATTTCGAGTGTTTCTAAATTCGTTGAACGAAACATCAAATTATTATGTTGATTTTAGGGATTCAAAAGTTATCTAAAATACGGGTACATAGTACGTTTATGCATTCTAAAGCTGCCACCTAGCACAGCACTGGACCAGTTCTTCGTGTCAGATATGTCAGCGATTTAATTGTTAAACGAGTGTTTATCGCTCGTTCAAATGAAAAACAATTTGGCTTACATATATGTACAGAATTCTCTTATTATTAACATATTCGTACGGTCAAAACGGACCCTTTGATCGGAGATGAAACGACTCCCTTTTCTGATATTCTCTGGACTCAAAAACCGTCCTATGGAAGCATTACAAAATGTGCGGTTTTGCTTAGAATGGAGAAAAACAACGTCGCGAGACAGCAGGCTTCCTCTAGTTAGCTTTGTGGACAGAGTAACTTGGCGGCGCTTGAAAGTGATATTTGAATTCTTCTGGGCTAAGAGGTAGAAATTGCGAATAGAACAGAGGACGAGCTTCAGTGTGTTTATGAATAAACAAAAGACTTAAAATACAGTAACTTACGTTGAACAAATAATTTATGTTTCGGTGGATCACATGTCGTAATACGTAAATGTTCAAATGCGTTATTGTCTAATACGCCTTGCCCCAGGTGAATGTCAGCCAACTCTCAATGCATAAAAAGATGAGCCATATCACTCCTTTCAAATGCAGTCCATATAAATGGTAATGCAAGTTCAGTACAGTAATCGTTCATGATACTTGCCTACCACAAAGACCTGTACACTGAGCGGCAGTATGCGACTAGTTTAACAAGGTGTAACCTGCTAAAGCCCGTCTGCAAATGATATTGTTTACATTTGACCGACTATGAACACATGTCATGTAACAAAGTCGGTCCATAATGAAGCATCTGAAACCATTCGTTCCCACTCTCAAAACACTTTTGTGTCCTTCTTCCATTCTACGTAAATTCAGGGCACATTTTTATCAGGCTCTGTTATTTTATAATTTATCTGTTCAAGTTTCATTTCAACGTTTTGTCTGCATGCTCTCATTTGTGTCCACCATTTAAGTAAATATGGATTGCAGAAAACATTTAAGAAAAGGCAAGCTCTTGATAGGAAACTCGGCCAACTAATGATTTTGTTTTCATGGTAAGAATTTTATAAAGTATTTTCTTTCTGGGCCTCTATTAATTTAAAACTTAAACAGTGCTGTTACGCCTAAATTCGTTCAGTTCCAATGTCTTCCCTTTTAGATCCTTAGACTTTAACAGAACAATGCACGATGGAGTTCAGAAAAGCCACAATAATTCAATAAATGACCTTCGTGACATAATGTGAGAAGCCAAGCCCTATTTTATGTCCTCATAATAGAGATATGGAACTGTATATTTCAAGTACGTTCTATTTATATGCTGAGAATAATATCTGATTACCTATAAGCAGGTTAGTAAGATAAATGCAGATATCTTCCTTGATAACTCGTACAAGATATGAATATTGCTAGGTTCTTGACATCAAATAGCAGAAACACACGTCTTTCTCTTCATCTTGATGTAAACTGGACAAAAACTGATGAAAGACAGAAAACTGTAGATCATGTGAGACAAATTCAGAATGCTCAAAGAAAACTGCCCAATGATTTCAGTGGTTTGTTTGGTGAGGCACACTTGAAATTAGACAGTATTTTTATTTGTTTATTTAAGGACGTTCTTTAACATCTCAGGTCATCAGCGTCCCATTTTATTCAGGGCGTGAAACGGCCGACAAATTTTGCTCAGAGGTCTCTTCTTTCAGGCTTTAGGTTCTTTATCGTGCCGTAAATGTACGACATGTGGGACCCACGACTTTACATCCCTTCCAAAGGAAGCCATACTTAGGATTTTTACGCCCGAAAAAAATCCATCGATCCTGGCCGGGTTCGAACCCGCGACCTTGGGTTTAGAAGGCAAGTATGGTTATCACTACACCACCAGGACCGACGACAAAGTAATTGAAAAGCTAGGAGGTGTTAATGGACTATGACAGAAATACTTATGTTGCATTTTGCAATTATTAGGCAGTTAGCAAAATTACTCACGTATTTTACCTATTTGTTTAAATAGTACAAACATTTTACCAGTATTTTTCGCTCCTTCCAACAAGCATTGTGCAGTCTAACAATTAGAAAAATGTAGCTCATTTAAAAGTTGGTACAGATGAGTGAACCGATTTTGCTATATAACACTCCCAATGTCGAAACCCATGAAGAGTCGACTTTGTTTACGGAACGGGTTCAAGCTGAACGTTCGTCATGTGATGTGTTCAGAGCAGTCAAACAAAACTCATTCTGTCAAATCGTTAAACAGGCAGCGTTAGTAATGATTTGCTGCAAAAACTGACACCGGTTTAATTTAAGGTTGGTTAATAATGCCAGATTTTCACTGCCGCCGTGATCCCCTCACTCCAGCGCCAATTTACGCTTGCAAATCACACGCAAGCGCACTAGTTCATTCTGGTGCAACACATCTTTCCATTTTGGTGGCGTACTGAAGTATTTAATCACGCGAATCGATTGCGGTTCATTTCATTAGCGGTATGATAACTGTTCAGTAAACAAAGGGAAGCATATGCTATTGGAGCCTTTGCAACTTTGAAAATTACGCACTTATGCTGATTACCTTATGCGATTAATGAAAAAGTTTCACAAACGTAACAATATAGCATTTCCTTCAACCTTTTTCACATTTCATAACTTTCTTATTTTTACAGATCGTTTCCAGTTTCAAGTCTTTCAAATGCTTGCTAAAAGAGACCTTAAACACGTAACATGTGTAACTTAGATTTCGGTACCAGAAGTTACAAACCATATGGAGACAATACTTTCAGCGCAGTTATATGTACAGCAGAATGTCTTACGGCAACAGTCGTTTTCTTCAGAATATCTGCAGCTTGCTATTAATGACTGACGTATTTCAGTGAATTCATTCGGAAGAAAAAAGAAAGAAAATGAATTAAAGAATAAACGCATTTTAAAATAATCGGGGGAGATTAGATGCAAGAAGAACAAACCCTCTGCTAGCATTAAGAAAGCGAAGGGGTTTAGTCGGCCCCAACAATTAGAGCCTAATTATGAGACTTGCGTTTGTGGTCCCACGCTGGGCGCCGAATTATAGCGGTTTAATAGGCTACGGCTAAGTGCCCCCCAATCTTGAAGCGATTTGTTGTCTACGTCGAGTTGTGATGCCAGTTTTGAAGCCTTTCATAAATTCATAAATGTTATTCCCTACGCTTCAATGGCAACAGTTTCTCAGGGTGAATTCAACAGGGCTGGGAAAGGACATCAATAGTGTAAATAAGCACGCGATGCGACATATGTGTGGTGCTTTAATGTCTTCTAAATCTTTTGCGTACGGTAGACTTAGTTATATCGATACAAACTTAGCTGCCGCGAGTGGAGCTTAGAAGGGAAACTGTGCACTGCGTAAATATTACAGAGGCTTGCGCTCGTACGTTCCGCTTTCGTGTAACGGCTTTGTTTCATTTACAAAGGAACACAATAACCGCGACGCTGTGATTGGCGCGAAAGAATTAAACGCCAGCCGGTACTCGTTGTCCCATTTGAAAGTTTGCCGCCAGTCGGCTTTATTGCCCGAAAAACCAGCCCGATAATAAATTTAACCATAGCCGAAGATGCAATGCGCCTGCTTTTCACGATCGGGAGCGGAGAAAACCGAGCGACTCAAGCTGAAACTTTGCCTTCTTTGTGTTAGTTTGGATTGTCTGTTTTATTTACGGACGCTCTCTAACATCTCAGGTCATCAGCGTCCCATTCAACTCAGGGCGTGAAACGGCCGACAAATTTTGCTCAGAGGCCTCTCTTTCAGGCTTGAGGTTCTTTTTCGTGCCGTAAATCTACGACACGGTACCCATGGCTTTACTTCCCTTTCGAAGGAAGCCATACTTAGGATTTTTACGCCGAAAAAATTCATTGATGGTCGGGTTTGAATCCCAGATCTTGGGTTTAGCAGGCAAGTATGGTTACTATTACACCACCAGGACCGACTGTTAGTTAAACCCATTACCTTTTTGAAACCAAACCCTAATAAATTGTTATATAAGTACTGTTAAATACATAATAAAATTAAAGTTCAAAATGTGGTATAATTAAATTATTTTTTCTCTTATTAATATATTACAAAACCATATTAACGCGGACGTAAAAAACAGGTTTATTATACCACTATAATAAATTACGTATTTTACGGAAAAGTACGTAACAAGTAAATTACTTTGCCAATCCTATTTGCCCTCCGTTGACTTTCACACAGTCAAACATAACATTGTAACAGCTTTAATCAGTCATTACGGAGCGAATGGTTTTATTGCATACGACAATGTCATATTGTCTGCTTCACTATCAGCACTGCTATTTCGGCTATCCTATATTTTATGCAGTTGAATTTAATTCTTCTATTCCTTTCTAATTTGGTTCTTTTCGTTTTATAAAACATCCGGGAAAAGTGCGGTTTACTTTTGTATTCAGCAGGGAAGCAGTGTGCAGTTTTAACTCTCCTTCCGTTATGATGACACGATTCTGTTGTCAATATTTTTCATTGAGTCTATGTATCAGACGCGGACGGCCATGTACAAAGCCGCCTAAACAAAGAAATGAATATACCACTAGACCATTTACTCGATTTCTCGACTTCTTGCCTTTTGTTCATGCTCAGATAACAAGAGACTGGCTGGTTCAAATTTCGATCTCCGGCAGCTGTGGAGGAAATGTTCTCCTCTCTGTCGCGTTTAGACCAGCCCAGGTTCACTCAGTCTGTTGTGAAAATGAGTAACATGGGGTTTCCGCTGCATAAACATAACCTGGGGGTTAGAAGCGGCAGAAGCTGCTGCCGACCACATTCCGCCTGGTGTTCGTTTGTTCCAAGAAGTGTCCGACTTTCTAGGAAACCTGCCTAACCTAACTTTATTTACTCATCAATTGAATTTGCTCATTAGGAGTTTCTCAGAAAACTACCTCCATCTTTGTGTTTCTCAAGTTCCTTTACACAGGTTCTCAAACTTCACTAACTGAAAATCCCTAAGAGTTAACTTATAGTTTTTGACATAAGATTTCATTTTTTGAATGTGTTCTATCAAAACGATTTGTTCTGTTCTACTGTTTTATTTAAGTCATAACTATTCTCCTATAGATCCGTTTATTTTATCTAATAGAAAAATAAATAAATATATATATATATATTATTAATGAAAAATAAAAATAAAGTAACACTATTAACAATGTAACAAATTAACAGTAATAATAAAAGTAGATAAGGATAAAACACTGAGAAGTGACTTGTCTAGCTTCTTGCCATTGAAGAACTCGCAGTAGTTCGAAATATAGCAATTTCAAGTGTCACTTTTTCTCAGTGTTTTATCCTTATCTACTTTTATTATTACTGTTAATTTATATATGCAGTCAACTGAAACTATACTGTAACTTCTAAGGCCTTATGTGTAATTTAATAACAGTAAACTTTATAAGCATAGTACAATGTTTTTAAACGTATTCCCAATCCTGTGCTACACATCTTCTTTAATGCATAGCACTGGCACTCCTATCATAAATTCATTATTTCAACGGAAAATCGTGGGATTAGATATTTTTAATTTAAGATTTTTAGTTAAAAACATTGCACAACTAGCATGATTAATCACCTGTTAAATTATAACTCGTCTTTGTTAGAAGCAGAAGAAAACATAAAAGTAAAATTTGAAATTGTTTAGGAAATTGCACAGTTATGTAGCACATCTTCTTTCCTTTTTGTGTCTGATCATTGAGAAATGCAGAACTTTGAATTCATGTAACATTTCTTACAAATGCACTTTTAGAGATGGTGCCTAAAACTCTCATCTACAAGGTCGCATTTTTTAACGTATCTAAACAATAACATAAGCATTTTTGGCATGTTCAAAATCTCTCGTTTACGGCAACTATGGGACAAAGTCAATGCCAGATAGGTTATGCAAAGATATAAGTACTGCAGGTAAAATGTTTTCGTGTCAAAATTGGACATTTATAATGTAATTTTTTTTAAAAAATGTTTGTATACAAACTTTACTTTCAGTATATTCATTCATTAATTCGTAATAAAAAAAAACACTAAAACTGTCGTACCTATGACGATGGTAGTCATATAACGTCAAATCAGGGTAGCCAACAACGCAACCGACTGCAACTATGAGGACGATGAAGTTGTAGGACGTGGTGATAATTTCGTCAACTGCTTCTTGCTATTTCACTTTATATTTTTATTTTTCTGTTTTATTCAACAGCTCAGAACATTTCGCTTGTGCTTTACGGAATCCACGTGGGTTAATTCACGTTAGCTCCTATTCAAGATGCGACAGTATGCGAGTGCAACGATGTTGACATACTCGCTATTGTGTTCCTGTGACATGCAGAGCCACTCCGTGTTGGCATTACCACGATCGCCACTCTAAAGCCACGCCGCGTCCATCTCCTGCATCTGTGATGCTTTTAGAAGACAATGGAAATTTCACCGAAATGACCCCGTGTCTAAAACTGCAATATTTTCGTTTTCGGTTCCCCCCTTTTTTTTATTTTCCTTGATGAAAAGTGCCGCTGTTTTGGTATTTACAGTAAAAAGCCGTTGTTAATTATTTTGAGATATGTCTTGACTTTTCTCAACTATTTAAATCGTTTACTTTCCACAGAATGCATGGAAATGTAAATAAGTATCACACACCTTTGAAATTACCCTGGAATGTTTACACGCAATATAAGCATTCGATTCCCTTCTCCTTTTGTGAGTTCCTTCTTGAGGTTCATTTAGACAAAGCAACTTTCACCACCGTTGCAAACTATAATTACCATAAAATATTGTAAAATGTTCATTTGGCTTCTCTAAAGCATGCATTGAGCTTAGTTGCTCACAACATCAATATGCAGGCCATCAGTGCTTGAAGTATAATACTGGACATCATCCATGGTTTCCACTGACTGGTTGGCGCTTTTTAATACTCTTGGCATACTCTTCAGGTACATACATCCTATCGTGACGTTTCAGAAGTTTATCATTTGGGAGGAAACTGTGTCCTCGTAAGGGGAATTAATTTTTTATGGAATTAATATAAACCATTGTCAACATAGTTCAATTGTCTCTCCTGGTATGTTTCGATTGATTGATAATATTAGAAAACAGATAGTTTGATTAGCAAATCAACTTACGGTTCAAACTGCTATAAAAACGCCATTAAATATACAGGCTGTTAATGAACTATACCAAAACAATTTTAGAGAGTGTAGAGATGTGCACACGAAACATAATGCACTTTTATGGTGTTGGATCATTTTGGGTTCAGATGCTGGTAAGTCGGTGTTAAATTCGAGGTGGATGAAAAATTGGTTTAGAATGTTTTTAAAACTGCCTTTTGAGCATAGAAATATCGATTTTCCGCAGCTCGTTATCAGCGTTTTCAAGATTTAGTGCCATAAAAATCCCTCAAATCTGGAACTAATCATTTGATTACCGACACTGAACATCTATTAAGTACCTTTTTGTATTATGTAGTCAAGGCCGACTACATCCAGACCCTAATAAAGGTATCGATAATGGACAAAATGGTGAAAAATGTGGTCCATGCTTTTAATTACATGCTTTTGTTAATTTGGTTCATTGCAGTTACCTGGTTTATTACAATGGTTTATTGTTAGAAGTAAGTAAACAGCAGCGTGTTGTTACTTTTGTTATTATTAAGTTAAGTTAATATTTATTTGTTGAAATTACACCAGGAACTTGCAACTATAAACCACTGTAATAAAACAAGTAACTGCAATTAACCAAAAGCATGTAGCCGGTAATAGAAAATGTTAGTATACCATGGGTTGCTCTTGTATGTCTTAATTATGACAGTGCACCGCATAATACCATATTTGCATTTCTTAATTAGCAGTAATTAAAGAATGAGTGCACTAACAGCTCATATACATCGTGCAAGTTTTGCAATTAACGATGAAAGTTTAGTGTGTATTAAACGTGTACTAAAATTTGTGGTTAGCCAATTTTCCCCAATCTACCGTCATATTAAATGGCAGTGAGGGTTAGCAATGAAAGGAAAAATCCGGAAGAAAGTATGAAGCGAGTTCATAGACTCGCGTGTCAGTTCGTAGACCGGATGCTGATGCAAATCGAACCTGACGCACTCCAGGCTTCGAACAAGAAGTTTTCGACAGACTGCTGGCTCATCCTTCAACAAGTACTTGAGCAATCGCACGTGTCATGGATACAGACAGCAGTAGTGTTCTGCAGGATGACCGGCTTCACCCATTTCACCTCTGAAGAAGCAGACCTTAGGACCAGCGGACTTCGGTCCCCGGTTACAGTTTTGCAACTGGGTGTTAAGAGCACGTGGTGAAAAATCCACACTTGCCTGAGAGATGTTCACCGACAAAGTCACTTTCACAAGAGATGGGCATGTGCTCAATGGAATTACGAAAATCCACATGTCCTTGTCGAGACATGTAGTCAGCACAAGTTCAGTGGGCTGGCATAGTTGGTAACCATTTAATTAGCCAGTACCTTCTTCCTCTGCGGCTAAATGGCCAAATGTACCTTCAGCTTTTGACTAACGTGTTGCCTGTATTCCTGGAAGATGTCCCTCTAAAACTGAGAATCAGAATAGAGTTACATTGACAGTAAATAGCAACGTGCTCATAAACTATATTTTATTTCTCCTGTTATTTGTTGTTGTTGTTGTTTTCATTCTCAGCATGGAATAGTATTTAATTAATTACAATAACTGCACAATGAACTATAAGTAAAAGTAGTTCCCAATGATATTAAACAAGCTTAATTTTAGATAAATAATGCTAAAATAGTTCACTATAACTTGAAATTAAAACCTCAAAGATTAAAGAGTTCATAATAAACTGCTATTATCACCTCAAATGTACAGCTATTTTGCTATCACCTTTGCTTGCTTCTATTGTTTTCCTCGAACTTATTAATACAATCTAAAATTTTGGATTATTTTTCTAGCCTATGTGAGAGGTTCCCTTGTGTATTTTAATTCTGATTTTAAATTCATGTTTGTTACATAATTATTTGTTAACACAATTAAATTATCGGAAAACTTATCAGCGCTTGTATTAAGCAAGACAGACCAATCTGTCAAGAAAGTAAATGTGCATCAGTTTAGATAACATCAAAATGTCTATGTGGATTTGAAAATCGCACTCTTTAATTTAAATATGCACGAAAACGTACGGAATTATTGATAAGATCTGAAATAATTTAGAAGATTAATTTGTTCGAGAACTTCAGGCATCAGCAGAGAAGATTTGAAAGGTAGATGCCTTTCTTTGAACATTTGTTGATTCATTAACGGACGTTAAGCTATCCTAACACACATTCTTCTCGTGTTCTTGGAGATATCTACATAGCTTTTGCATAGTATTACGTCTGAGAGAACGGTTTTCGTAATGCTTTATACTATTAAAAAAATATTTTGCTTAACGTTACATATGTTAATGATCACGATTACTTCGCTTAGTTTACTTCGATAGGTTTTGTCTATGCCTGCTAACCCTGAGGTCCTCTCGAACGATAACTACCGTCAGCCATTCCTAGTCTATTTTATTCTGTTATTGTGTTGCTGTTGGGTCTCATACTAGGGTTTCTTTTGCAAAGGAATCAGTCCCGCCAGGACCATCCTATCGGTCCTGGTGGTGTAGTGGTTACCATACTTGCCTCCTAAATCCAAGATCGCGGGTTCGAACCCGGCCAGGACTTTCGTGGCGTAAAAATCCTAAGTATGGCTTC
Organism: Metallyticus violacea; assembly: GCA_030762175.1. Taxonomy (NCBI): domain Eukaryota; kingdom Metazoa; phylum Arthropoda; class Insecta; order Mantodea; family Metallyticidae; genus Metallyticus; species Metallyticus violacea. The sequence goes on from CM060832.1 coordinate 99,395,406, forward strand.
CTTCGGAAGGGAAGTAAAGCCGTGGGTCCCGTGCCGTACATTTACGGCACGAAAAAGAACCTCAAGCCTGAAAGAGAGGCCTCTGAGCAAAATTTGTTGGCCGTTTCACGCCCTGAGTTGAATGGGACGCTGATGACCTGAGCTGTTAAAGAGCTTCCATAAATAAATCATTCAAAAAAAAAAAAAAAAAAAGGACCATCCTAAGGTTTTTTCCAGGTTTTCCACAGTCTTCATAAATGGCAAATGCCGAGGAGGTACCCTAAACTTAGTCCTGGAACGTTTCCTTTCTTAAAAAATCCTTTCCAATATATAATTTCATCTCATGTATTATCAGTGTCCACCGTCTGTTGTGCTTCAATAGGAAAAACTGGAGTTGTACATCATTCAAAGCGATAAGAAGCAAGAAATATGTAGAGGTGACTGTTCCTCAGCACACGATACAGAGTTGAAATTCATTTCCAAAAGGTTGCAATTTTGCACATAGCTCATTTACTAACTTACTTTTACAATTGTTTATGAAAGTTGATAGCAAGATTGGGTAAACCCTGCAACCTAAATATCGCTTGTATCATCAATAAAATCGCTCTATACTACAGACAACCATCAAAGATGCACTAAAATCGGTATGGAAACATACTTTACATCATAAGTCCGTGTAGCTTGTGTTAGCTGGTTCACACTTCCCATTTCATGACGCTCACTCCCACGCAGTTCGGAATAGGTTAAAGGAACGGGCAATAAACTAAGTGACCCAGTTAAATGACAAAGTACAGGAAACGCAAGCCAGAATTTCTTGCTGCTTGCTTAAGAGAAGCGGATGAGAGGACCAACATGCGGCTTATGGACCTCCCGGTGATGTGCCGACGCTAGCACTGCAAGCAAAAATTCTAGCTAACGTGACACATAAAAATAAGCATTGTTTGTCTGATTTATAGAAAACTATTTACGAGTTTCTTGAGAGCGCAGCACTTACAGAGCAAATCACAGCTTGACAAATTCATTGTTTCTAAGCAGTGACTGATTTCAGTTTCTTAGTTGCAGCAGTAGAATTTGTGTCTGCTGTGTCTTTTGTAGAGTTGTCTTCTGTCTACCAGCGACACCATTTGAATCTCTTCCATGTAGATACATATTTTTCACTAGCTGTGCAACATAAGTAACTTAGTAAACATTAAAAGCATCTCTGGGGGTCTCTTACTGTGCTATCTAAAGCGATCGAGCAATCTTAGAAGCGAGTATATGCAGAATTCTAATACATATTTCGCTAATTATATTAAGGAAATGCAGTTCTGAATGCATTTTTAAGATGACGTTAAGCAATGCTCATTTTGTTTATTTGCCCACCGAATAAACTGCTGATAGTCAAATCCATGTTTAACAAGAGTATTAATTGCCTGCAGTACAGGTTGTAGATAATATATATTTGCAGCCATACTCGCATAGCTTTGTAAACATATTTTTACTAAAATGTATAATATAATGTTCCTCAAAAAGCAATACTGCTGTACGATTTTGTTTAACTAACAGAATTTATTTCATATTTTATACAATTAAATAATTGTAGGATATAGCTTTAAAATGTTACAAATAATAAGCGAAAACAAAGATAAGTAACAACATATATTTGTTTCAGCGGAATAACAGTTTCTGAGAGAATATAACTTTGAGGGAAAATAATAGTTTCTTCTTTTAGCGAAGCTTCCTAAGAGAAAGGTTACAAAGTAATCAAAAAACCGAAATTGTAAAAAATTTAAAAATCTAAAGCGTAAACTGAAATTATGATCTAAACACTAAAAATAAATAACACGAATTTATGCATATCACTAAAATATATATGGCATTTATGGAAGTGAACTTTTTTTAAGCTTACACTTGACGATGATAAATCTCTCAAAAGGAAGCACATATTAAGACTCACGTATTGATATTTAGCCTATTGATCCAATACTCTCCAGAGTTTGTCTAGACGAAGAAATGGATTGCACGCTTATATTTTTGATATTTATATCTATAAATACAAAGGATTTGATCGCGAGAGGTTTACACCATAAATAACGCATACAAATTCTATTTAAGTACTCAATTTGTAATATTTATAATCCCTATTCAAAACTACTATTGTAAACATATCAGTTGCGATAACTTTCACCGACCTTACCAAAACAGTACTGAGAATGCATTAAATCCACGGAAAACATTCTATCTGTCCATAAGTTTTAAGTGAACCTGATGTTCAGATGTTAAAATTCTTTCGCGGTGCTGTTTGTAAGGTGGTTTGCACTGCAGGAAAAGAGAGGGCGTGGCAAACGAACATTTCAGCATAATAAGGCAACTTCCTGCACAAGGCTACTGCTGTATATGCACTTTTGTGAATATACTGTGTGCCTGGATTCCTTCAAATAGTTTAATAATCAACAGTCAGAATCCCCACTATAAGATGAGCCTAGTAGTGCCGTGCATTTCTATATTAGGCGTCAAGTTGGAGTGACGTAAAATATTTTTTTTTTTTTGCTGTCATTCCCATGGGAAGGTAATAACATCCTGATTCACGACTAAATTGGAATATTAATTCATTGTGCAACAAAACAGTTTAATAAACCAACACCGGCGTACATCGCTGAGCTGGCAATTGCGAAAATGTTTTAGATCACCCACAATAAAGACTTCTTTAGACGAATTTTTCCTTATGCGTTCTACTGCTCTACTGAAATACTCGCCAGCTTAAGGCGCTTCACAAAATTTCGAGCGATAAATGTGTTTAAAAGTGACTGACCTTTAAATTACTAAAGATAGGTGCTCATATAAAAAAAATGATAGTTTTTAAATAAGATATTTCAGTTCTCGTGAGTATCTTTATTTGTGTATATTTAAAGTATATAAATATACTATAGTTAAGCTCTCGTTTGCATTCCAGTTAAGTTTTTGAATACTGTTAAACGGTTATATGCAACGAATATAATTTGGAAAATAAAAGGGAATATTTTGACTTCATAATTGCAAATGAAAGTAACACAAATGGTTATTTTAGTACTGAAGGTTGGAGCAATTTATGTTAAATTGTATATTATGTAATGATCACCTATTTATAATTATTAAGATAAGCGCACGAATTAACTTTACGACGCGAGAAATAAACAAATGAAAATGTAGTTTCGTATTCGTGAGTTTGTGGTTTTTAGATGAAAAGTTTATTTAAAATGTCTCATACGGGTGATTTCCACAAGGTGGAAGTAAGTTCAAAGCCTGGAGGAAGCTATAAATGTATTATAATCGAAGAAGATTTATGAAAAAGGTATGGCCAATAGAATTAAATATGTAACATATTTTTCAGAAAATGAAATTACCAATATTATGAACAAACTACTGGATTTTAAACGTCTACATTAACCATTAAACATCGAATTGGTCTAACCAGAACAATCCATTTCTTGGTTTTTACACTGATAAAATTTGAGTATTTTTGTGGGATTATATGATGATATTAATAAAGCTTCTTCTTCGTCTCTAAGCTTTAATCCTTCCAACACTTATTGCGAATTTCTAATATGTCCACTGATTTATAAATATTTTGCTTAGTCTGTCAATATCCCCCCCACCTTTATATATAGTAGAGAATTTGTTTTGAATATCTGTCATCATTCATTCTAATGATCTAGTCAAATATGAATCTATTACTGTTCAACTACAAGGTACAAAAAATGTTTATTGTTTATTTTACCTTCAAATAGTTTAAACGTGGAATTCTAGCACAATTTAACGGTAGATATGACATAACAGCGCGACCCTATAGGATCATGGTTAGCAATATTCCCATTAAACGATAAAGAGCAACATTTGTGCAACGTAAAATCCAACCTACTCTGTTCGGACTTATTACCGCAATCACTCGGCACATTTATAAATTAGCAACTAAGGAAATAATATTATTCACGTCAAATGGAGGTAAAATAATGAAAATAAAATAAACCGAAGGGAACAGAAGAGAAGAATTTAGAATTTGATAATATATATAAATAAAAGATATACATAATTAATCATTTGCTTCTTTCATATTACTTTGCTTTACTTTGTTGGTTATTTGATATATACACTTTTGTTTCAACTTTGAAAAAATTTTAAATTCATAAATAAATAGGTGAAAAGTTAAAAAGTTATTCAAAATGTCGCAGTGACTCTCTAAAGAGTCTGCATCATTTTTTATACATTAGCGAAGAGATTATTTCTTCATATGCAATGTTTACGTGCTGATGTTACACACTTCAGGGATGGTGGAGAAAAATAAAAACATTCAAATAAGGAGCCCCGGTCCGGAAACCCTAAGTAAAAAGCTAAAGCAAAACAGTTTTGCGATACCTTTTAAAGTGGTAGAAGAAAATTTCAAATATCTTTATGAATTAAAAAGTGATTATTTTATACCGAATAATAGTAATAAAATATTTTACATAAAATAATAAAAATAATCAAATAGTTAAAAATTGTGATCACTACATTTACAATATGCGACCCCCAATTTCAATGCAATAAGCTCATCACATCCAGTCTAATATTTATAACGAAGACATAAACAGGTAGATTTCTTACTAGGATGTCCTCTTTTTTTTTTTTTTTTTTTCCTCTACCGGTATCCCGTAGACAAGACTATTTACATGACTCCTTAAGAAGTCAGGGGAACGAGTGGACCAAGAAACAGGACCCCCTCTTTCTATCCAATTTTTGGGAAAAGTTTGATTAGAATACTTACCAGCACCAATTGCAGTATGAACTGGAGCCTCATCATGCTGAAACCATATGCAATATGTTCCATATCTTGGAGAGAGTTTCAAAACACTGCATGCACTGCTTCAGTTAAGTGGTGTGGAAGAAGATATTAAGACAATGTTGACTATGTCCGTCCACAAGTTCACTGCAATATTTGTTGATGATTCCTAACTACTGTATGGGAATTCGCATCGGGGTATTCCTAATACTAAGCATAATGTTGGTCACACAGCACTGCAGTAATAATTGACTGAACTCGACGTAAGATACTGAGTCAGTGTACTCAAAGCACAAATTTTCTCAGTGATGTAGTACTTTCCGAATAGTATTATGAACAACACTCATTAATGCTCGAGTGTTAAGTGAAAGTTCCTGGCCATGTGGTCAAGCATTGTTTCTTGGAAGTCGGGAGCCCGCTCAGTTCGTTTCCTTCCTCGGTCGTGGGATTGTGCTACCTTTGCCCCTGGTTACTCAAACTGGTAACTTGGTATGAACTGGAGTCCCGTATATGGACACGTTGCCCGATATAATTTGTCTGTTTCCATTTGCTTCCGTAAAGAAACGCCGCTACTGCATACTTAATTCATTTCATCAGAATGATAATGTGCGCTCTTCAACGTGCACAGAACATACGAACGCTAACTTTTAACTGTAACCGCTCCCCCATTGATATATATGTAAATGGCGACAAATTCCTGCAAACAACGAACAACTTTTGGCTTAGGCTTATAACTGTTTACTGAAGAGTTTTCGGGCGGAGTTCCTTATCTCAAGTTAATGTTTTTATCCTTCTGCACCAAACTTACCCTTACACCTAGAGTCGTCCTTCCACTAATCACGCCTCCTTTCACGAACGGCAGCGGAGAAAACCGAAAGTCTGCTTATGTTAGTTGTGGAGTTGTTATTCCGCCTCTTCTAAAAAAATCGTCTTTCTTCTTGCGTGAAGCGTGAGATGTGCCCAAAACTACAATGTTATTAAAAAAAAAAAATTATCACATTCCCCTTACAAAACCGGCTACAATGGAAGCCACGTCATCGTACTTTCTTTGCTGCAAGATGGAAAAGAAGTCATTAGCCCCATCTCAAATTAAGAAATATCTCGCTTATACAGTTTGGAATACATGCAAAACTTATACTGTAAAGCGCATGCCTTTTCCCGTATAATTATCATTTCCTTTACGTGTTACATTGCTACATTACAGTTACCATTTGATTTCACTGTATACGCAATGTGCTTTCTACTAACATGTTTCCTACAAAGTTACTTTTGGCACACGATTGTTTGTTTCTTGCGTTTCGGCTATTATATACGCCTGTATTTGTTGAAGTCACACTACAACTCCGCACGATGCAGTCATCCCATGGAATTGGGCTCGGTTTTCTCCGCTACATTCTTGACAGGAGACGTGATTGGTGCAAGGACGACTCTAGGGTAAGGGTAAGTCTGCACCATCCCTGAAAGTGTGTGACGACATCACGAAAATATCTTAAAAATGACAAAATATTCATTGCTTATTGAAATATCGGAAAGAGTTTAAAAGAAATGTTTTTATAGATTAGTTTGTTATGAGGGGCAAGCGAATTTGGGTTAGGGATAAAATAGAAATTCACACGCAAGCAATATATTACATACATTTAATTGCTCTTTATAAGCTTTGACTAACAAATGAGACTTTTTTAAATTATATTTACGCAATTTGTAATCCCTATTAATTTACATTGACTCTTAATTCCTTCGTTTACACTTTCAACCACTTTAGACAAGTTTTCTATATTAAAAACAAACTGAAGAAGAAAAGTTATATGAATCATTTTAAATTTGTATTTGTAAGTTTAACTTACCACAGTTAACTATGCCAAAGAACACCAGCTTACCTGTAAAAACAGCAAACACAGAAACATTAGAAAGATCGTTATTGAAAAGAACACAACAAAGACAAGCCACAACACATGAAAGCAACTGAGAAATGTGTTAACTTTTTAGTACACAATATACCTAATGCCCACCCTTAATTATCATGCCTAGAAACGTTTTATGTTGTTGTCGATTTTTAAGCGCACCAATGCGCAAGGAGAAACTACGGCTCTTATTCAAGTCAAGCATCTGTAACTCACTACACGCGGATGTCTTAGATTTGTTGATAAGCTCCGGGAATGAATTCCCGGAGGAAAACTTTTCCTAATCATTTTGAATGTTTTTTTTTTTTTTTTTTTTTTTTTTTAAGTTTCAACAATAACCTTTATAAAACATTTGAATAGTTTTGTTCTACTACCCCTAATTTGTTAGTGTGAGTACTCAAATCCTGTTTTAACTTCCAACTACTTTACTCTCTGCAATGTGACAAAGTCGAAGACATGAATATAATGGTATCACAACTATAAACATAGGATACCTAGACGAGATTTGCACAATTGAAAACTTCCTCCCAAACAAAGGCGGATAGACAATGACGCATGAGCTTATCTCCAGTGTATGAACTTTCAGTTTTACTGCACATTGGAGCATACATTAGTAGTTATGAATATACCGGTTATAACAAAAATGTATGTCAAAATTTAAGGGATGTATTCTTCTCGTGTAAAGGATGAAATTTTGCTATATGAACATGGGTCCAGAAACGCTTTAATCCTTTGTTACATTTCTTTTTCTACAACACATTTTACATTGCACAGAATGGCAGCATAGAAGTCAGATTACAATTCTTATTTACTTCAGGTTAGAATGTCAAACGGGGTGGGGTGGGTTATGTAACGTATTGTTCAGGTTCGTTGCCAGTGTTGTTGTGTTTCAACCGTTATGTGCTACATAGACATCCTATCATGTGATCACGCGTTGGTGTTCATCACAGATTCGGTTTAGGTAAAGTAAAATAGAAGGATATTCAAATGCAGAACTGGCAGATGCTCATGGGAAAGCAGATAGTAATATTCGTAGTAGTTTCAGCATTTGTAGCAGGACAGATTTTCTGAACGATGATGTCCGGAAGTTTCAAGGGAGCAGGAAACATTCAAGCCTGCCACTCACAATTGGGGGTCTAAAAGGATAAGGGAGTGCAACTGGAGAATGCGGAAGACTTAACCAGTGTCACCAGAAGAAGTAATGTTGCTAGCATGACTGTTTGGAGAGTGTTGCACGAGATCCCGTTGAATCCGTTCCATTTACGGCATGCACCAGCTGATTTTCATATTAACTGGGTTCGTTTTGAGCACTTGCTTTAAGACAGATGCGGGATGCTATTTTATTCAATAATGTATCGCATCATACAATGTAAGTTGTACAAAAATCGAGCTATAACATGATAATAAAGCTTTTCGAACACATGTCCTTATAACATGTTCATCCTCTACAAGAGAAGAATATGCTCCTAAAGTTTTGGTGCACATTTTGTGACACCCTGTACATTTGTGACCTTTTAAGGAAATGAATTCAATTTCCTGTCAAGCCAGATCTCAGGGTCTTGACTTGAGTCAAACTGGTGTTCTCTTGGCAACTCCACAGGAAGTGCATGTTTTCTACTGGCTAAACCTGAAGACTTCCTGGGACTCAAATGTTGTGCCAACTGGTTGGTGTTCGGCAGCTGTACGGGAAAATCTATCCATTTCCAGTTGATGTATAATTATCTGAACTTGGGGAAGTTATACACGGCTAGAGTGAGAATGAGACAGAAAACTTCCCTGTGTGGTTCACTGGGTACAAATGTGGTCAGGCGCCGAAAGTAGTAGCAACTTCTTTCTGATGTCAAAAACCTGTACTCGTAGTGACAAATGTTGGGTAGTGCCAGGCTATGATGTCTTACCCATATGAACGAAACTTTTGATGAGAAGCAGATCACTTCACTACCCCGTGTGTAAGCCACATCTGGATCTAAGATGTGACATACAATTGTAATCCACAGATCCGTGGACTACAGTTTTTGGACATTGATGATACACGAGATGAAATATATAGGGAAAGAAACTCTGGGAAGAAGCGTTCCAGGCCTAAGTTTGGGGTACTTTCTCTGCATGTGCCGTTGATGAAGATTGAGTAAAACCTGGAGGGGGCAAAAACTCAGTTGGGAATAGCTGTCCTGGCGGGAACTGAACCTCAGACTTACCGTTTACAAGATGGTGCCTCAATGACCTTGGCCACCAATACCGGTGTGGTTTACCACGCTGCACCCTAGTGCGTATTATATAAGAATGATGTTCCTAATATATAAGAAACAATGTTGAAAACTGCCCTTTCTTTAGTAAATGTGTATTTTTAATATAAGATAATGCTAATAACCAAATTTGTCTCTATTATCGATCTCTATCACTTAAATACTTAAGAATTGATTCATTAATATGTTTACTTCCATATTAAAAACGCATAAGAATGACAAATAGATACTGTCCTCTTGTAGATTGACGGCGAGATGAAGCCACAGGTTTTTATGTGCTGGGAGACCAAGTAGCTCGGCTATGATTCATGCCAAGGAATTGGGGGTTGCTTGCTGGCTGATCAGAAGAGGGTAGTGAAAGTGAAACTAAGGGCAACCTGCCCTATGGGTAGCGGTGACTTCAAATGTTAAGAGAAAACTGTTTTTGAATATCTGAGTAACATTTTTTTCAATATTTCCCATGAAACATGAACTTCCACTCCTTTTATTTACTCTATTTTACTGCTTCAGATATCAACAGTCTTAATTCTCTCCCCCTTTTCTCCCTTCTACCTCTCAAAATCATGAAATTTTTCGGCCTAATGGTGTTTTTATCCCTTCAAAAACTTCCTGCTTTCCTAATTAGTCTGTAATTCAAGTCAAAGCTACTTTAATCCCATTAAAGTAATTCCGCAACAATGTTCGGTGTCCTCAGAGTGTATTATAATTACTGTTCTTTAATTTATTGAGTTATTAAGCAATAATGTTTTCATATAACTGTTCTTGAAAGTCGTCGGTCCTGGTGGTGTAGTGGTTACCATACTTGCCTCCTAAACCCAAGATCGCGGGTTCGAACGCGGCCAGGACCGATGGATTTTTTCGGGCGTAAAAATCCTAAGTATGGCTTCCTTCGGAAGGGAAGTAAAGCCGTGGGTTCCGTGTCGTACATTTACGGCACGAAAAAGAACTCAAGCCTGAAAGAGAGGCCTCTGAGCAAAATTTGTCGGCCGTTTCACGCCCTGAGTTGAATGGGAAGTTGATGACCTGAGATGTTAAAGAGCGTCCATAAATAAATCAATAAAAAAAAAATCTTGAAAGTCAAAGAATTTATAATTTTAACAAAATGAACTTCCAATAATGAACTTTCTGTGAATTCAAAATTAAAGACTTTAATACAAATGACCATTAACAAAATCTGTTGAGCAAACTAGTACTGTTTCTTAAAATTTACATTGTGTGTTAGTTAAAAGGTACAACCTTTCAGTGATAAGAAGCAATGAGACCAAGTATCACCGATATCTGTTTGACGGTCACAAAGTAAACATGTACTCAGGTTTCCCATCGCAACTACACTCGACAATGCTTTCAATTGTAACTTAAACAAACAAGATTTGAGAAATGCAACATTAAGCGCACTTCAATTACGATTTTAAGTATATTAGGATTTTCACTTAAGTGATATTTTTCACTTCAGTTTTATGACGCCATGGGCGTAAAAACTACAACCACATGAAATGAAAACTGGAAAGCGCCTCCTTGGTACCTTACCTCTTTGGGGGGGGGGGGGGGGCAGCGGTCAACTCCTGCATTTACCACCGGTAACCAAGATAATTGTTTGCTTAAGAAAGTCTTTTGTCAATTGGGTAATTATGGAATTCTTTTGTTATAAACATGCATTATTGTGAGATTGGGTATTGTTTTGTATTCCTTTTGGACTGTGTTTTTTTCTTCTTCTTTCTAATTGTGGGTGAATCTGCAGAAAATTCCTTTGGCGCTTTTTTTTTTTTTTCCCAATTTGGGTACTGAATTTTATGAAAGTAAATAAAGAATGCTTTTCATTTTGGGCAAAATCATGGAAAATTCCTTTGATTTACTTCTTTTGAGGTATAATAATTATTATTACTATTGTTGTTATTAGCTATTATTATTTATTAGGGATAAATTTAACGTGCATTTGTACTTTGCCGTGCTTTAGAGTAAACTTCTTGCGTCTTTTGTTTTGTTTTGCTCTTCACTAAATTTGATGTCAAATCTATTTAGACTTGACTTTAAATGTACTCTGTTATTAAATTTAAATTGTGTAACGGGAATTATTTCAATGCTCAGGCTCACTGTAATAACAGTTCGTCGTTTTTATATTGACATTTCAAATTCAATTTTTTAAACATGAATTTAATCAATTGTCAAATATGAATATGAATTGTTATTTTTAAAAATAAATTTACGAGGAAGAAACGTCTTCTTGTTTTCCCCAACATATTCGGTACATAAACCTTTCCATTTCAAATTCTTTGGGGCTTATTACATCAGTCGGTTTGCTAAAAGTTGAAGGCACAAAAGTTGCGTTGCGTTAGCAGAAGAGTGCCGATCATTTACAGGAAGTTATCGCAGTTGTTTTATTTACTACATTATTGAGCGAGTTGCTTCAGAAGGTAACACTTCCCCTTGGGCCGGTTATCCTGATTTTCGATTTTTTCGTGGTTTTCCCTGGTCACCTTAGCGAATGCTGGGAATGATATTCACATTCCATGAATTTTCCGCTCTCTCATTTCATATAATTCAATCAAATTGGTTCTGTGCTAGGGCGAGGTTTGGTTGGCGCGGTGTGATGGTGGCTTGCGCTTTGGAAAGGGTTTTGCCCTGGCATCTGGAATGAAACCGGACTTTCCTATGGGCTCATACAATTCGGCGTCAAGGTGCTATGTGGAACCATGTTATGGATCCCATCTGCATTCTTGTAGTCTCCACCTGGACGCCCAGGGTCGCCTCCATTGGGAGACATAGGCACAAAGGGCCAGTCGTGAGCACGGCTCAAGTACCGAAAGTGTTCTCCTTCATCCCAGATCACCAATCCCATCCATTTACTACACTTGGTATTCAATCTTTGTTCTCATGTAAAGTGATTGGAATAGTATATAACCACTTATAAGCGTTTCGTGCAGTGACAGTGCCCACTAGAATCTACCGAATTTGTAGAAATATATGACAGTTTACCGGCAGTTCTATTGACGGTTCGAGATGTGGATGTTCGTACAAAGTTTACCAGTATCATGAGTGACACAACGTGTATTTACGTAAGACCACATTTATAAAGGGCCACATTATCATTTAATCATTTTACCATTATCCTATACAGCGATACAACATTGGCCTTCTTGTTCTTTTGAAGTAATGCATTCATCTTCTTATTATCACTCCAGGTTGAGTTCATTTAAAAAAAAAGTATATTTTGTTTATGTGCTAATTGTTCACAGGTTGTAACAAGTGCACGCATTTATTATTTATAATATCTGGCATTAACTTAACTTTTATAAATCTAAAACTCGAATAGAGGAAGATTCTAGCGATTTTTCTTCGGGTAGCATTGCCGTGAATAACGTTATATCCGAGATTGCACATTTAGTATTTTTTCTGTAATATTTTACACTTTGTTTACAGTTAACTGATAGCCTGTACATGTTTGCAAGGGAATAATTATATATAATAGAAAATATTTTCCACTATGAGTAAATTATTAATATAAAAGTATATTGTGCGATTCAAAGACCTTTACCGGTCTGTTTTTCCATAAAGCTTGAGGGAACTTAAGAATGTAAGTTGTTTTTATGCCTCCTGTTACACCGTTGTATCCTATATGCCTCTTTGATTCAATTGGGCTTTGTGTTCACGTACATCTGCAATTTCAGATACACTGTTGCCAACTTCATGATTCCCTAGGGCCGTGCACATGGATGAAAAAGAACGAGCTTAGTGAACAAATTTACCCTTATGACTCAGAAAGTGATCAAAATTATTCCTGAAAGCTTGCTAGTTGGCAGACCTGCTTCATATGTTACGAAATCTTTTAGACAACTCATGCTCTGCAGACCCCGAGGCGGGCAAATTGTGAAGTGCGAGGGGGCAGAGAGAGAGACAGATAATGAATGAGTAGGCAAGGGGAATCAAGAGAGAAGAAATTTAGCAGCAAGTCGACAACTCAAGGCTCATGGATTCCCGAAAGCAAAGAGGATAAATAAAAGAAGTAGCAGCGAGGATACAAGCGGAATGAGAAGAGATAAAAAGAAATGGGCCGGCCTTCCATTCTGCAGCTCTTTCTTTTGTGTACACTGACTGATTTTAATTTCTGTTACATTTTCAGAGAAGGAAAGCAAAGTATCACTTTGTACCGTTCGCGTTAATGGCAGCAGTAATAACAGTAGAAACGGTGATATTCTTTTCATTTTAATTTATACCAAAGTTGCTCCTTTCAGGAAGAAGAAAAATATTGCTGAGGCAGCAGTAATACAATTACATCATTTTAGGTGGAATCGACCCTTTCTGTGTACACTTGTCATTTACAGGAGCATCTCTGCAGTTTAAAATATATACCCTCTGGTTTCATTACATGCACAGGCATCTACCTAAGAGAAAATGGAGCTTCTGTTAACCCACATTACCAGAGTTAAAAAAAAAAAAAAAAAAGGAAGGAAGAAAGAAAGAAAGAAAGAAAGAAAAAAGGAAGGAAGGACAAAGGATGGAAGGAAGGAAGGAAGGAAGGAAAGGAAGGAAAAACCTTCCTTCCTTCCTTTCTTTCTTTTTTTCTTAACAATGGTAATAGGGTTAACAGAAGCTCCATTTTCTCTTAGGTAGATGCCTGTGCATCTAATGAAACCACAGGGTATATATTTTAAATTACAGAGATGCTCCTGTAATTCAAGCGCTTTGACTTGGTTGTCGGATCTGAGTTTTACAATCCTCAAATCTCGAATTTGGTTTTTCGGAGGCGGTTATAGTTCGCTTCATTATTGCCTCACTTTATAGTTAAAAAACAACAAACGATAGAAATGGAGCAAGAAAGCGATTGTATCTAGGTGGGGGAGGAACTGCACAAAGTTTCATGTAATTAGAAAAAACACAGTGCCAGAGCAGTTAAATCTTTGCTAACTTTCTGATTACAACATTAATTAAATAACAAACATATGAATTCAAGTATGGAAACTATTCAAACGGCCTAAACTTTCAAAATCATTATGATCAGAAACGAACTTCATTCTATTACGTGCATTATGAACCATTACATAATTGAAATAAATAACTAAACCAAAGTAAAAATTACAAAATGCCTAACCTATATAGCAAAAACAGCTGTTTCCTTTGAAGAGATGGATGGTCTGGGTGGATGAGGAGTTTCGGCACTTTAATGTTCACGGCTGGCCATTTGTGCCTAAGCTCCCTAGAAGGCATTATTGAAGGAGATCCCGGACGGTTACTGCGCGGACGCAGTGTCCCTAACATGTTTTCAGATAAACACCCTGACCCAGATGAAGTCCCCCTTCCCCCCAGAAGATCCGCACCATTCCCCATCACGCCTGTCAACTCATTCACTCTGGTGGCACTTTTGGCCCTGTATCAGAACCAATGGGAGGGCGGAAATTACGTGGAACGTGAATATACATCCCAGTATTGGCCTAACTGACCAGGAAAACCCACGGGAAAAAAAAAGGTAAGGATGGCCTGCCCAACAGGAATTGTACCCGGAACCTGCGAATTCTAGAGTTACCGCCTGAACCACTGTGCTCGCTGCTGTATTCTTTAAATTATTAACGTTAAACTGATTCTCGGGAAAATCAAATTAAGAGAAAAATGAAGGAACAAACATATTAATAGAAAATGATTTAAGTACGTTAGATAAAAATAAAGAAAACCTAGTGTGTCCTTTAACGGGTAAAGGCCCCTAGCAAGCAGGGGGAACTCATTTTTTTCCTAGCGTGGTGAGCTATTTCACGCTAGTTTTTTGTATGCTATTCTTTGCTATTTCTCATTGCACAAGTGTCGCTCGAGAGATTTCCATTTTTCTCTTCCTCTTGTTACTCTTGATCATTGTAGAGCATAGTTCTTGAAGAGGTTATCTGGGTCAGCCTTGCGTCCTTTTTCCCATCCAGGAGTCCCATATGTAGATCCTGTAGGTCCACCTATCGTCCTGTTGGTCCTGGTGGTGTAAAAATCTTAAGTGTGGCTTCCTTTGGAAGGGAAGTATAGCCGTGGGTCCTGTGTAGTACATTTACGGCACGAAGAAGAACCTCAAGCCTGAAAGAAGCAACATTTGTCGGCCGTTTCACGCCCTCAATTGAATGGGACGGCTGATGACCTGAGATGTTAAAGAGCGTCCGTAAATAAACCAAATCAACAACAAAACTATTCTCCTGCAATCTTGCGACTAGGCTGTCCCATTGTCATTTGAATCTATTGGCTAGTTTTCTGGGGTCTGTTGTCTGAGATAACTGGCATTTTACTACTATAGTATTTTTTCCTTCAAAGTTATTTCCAGGATCTTGCGTTGCATTTTTTTTTTTGGATATTTGTTGTTTTATTTATGGACGTTCAGGTTCATAACATCTCAGGCCATTAGCATCCCATTCAATTCAAGCCGTGAAACGGCCGGCAAAATTCTTCTCAGAGGCCTCTTCTTTCAGGCTTGAGTTTTTGGTAACGTTAATCTACAACATGGGACCCACGGCTTTACTTCCCTTCCAAAGGAAACCACAAATGTATCAGTTCTGGCCGAGATCGAACCCGCGATCTTGGGTTTAGGACGTAAGTATGGCTACATTTAGACCACCAGGACCGACGAGAGCATCATACCTGCTCTCAGGCGTATCTAAAACATTTTATTCTCCCCCCCCCCAAAAAAAATAATGTAACTCACAGTTCTTAAAGGCTGTTTAACTTTATTATCAAAATTCAAACGAAAAGAAAATTTGCTTTTATTAACATGTACCCATCTTAATGAAAGAGTAGCTGTATTTTTCAGAATGTTTTGTTTTAAAAAGTTGCATGATTACCTTTAATTACCTAATAAAAGGGAGAAGAGGGTTATGCCGAAGTTTAAAGCGCATCATAACATCTCTAACAGATTCCTTTTAATTTTATTATCATGTTATAGGTTAAAGCCACCTCTAACTACATTGTGATTGTTAATTATCATAGGAATTGCCCCTTTCAGTACTAAATATCTTATTTAGGATAAGTGGGAAAGAGCACCGTACATTCATTATGAATAATTTTTGTACTTCCACTGAGACGGGAAACACCCATGCATACATGTCGTAAATTTACGGCACGAGGACCACGGCTTTACTTCCCTTCCGAAGGAAGTCATACTGAGGATTTTTAAGCTCGAAAAAATCAACGACTCTGACCGGGATTGAACCCGCGATCTTGGGTCATTTGTCGTTACACGCAGGGCTGAAAGCACTAGGAATTGTATAGAATCTCCTGAATTGTATAGAATCTCCTGCTGCACGGGAATAATGGATTCTCCTAGTTACTGGCCAGTCCCGAGCGACAGGGAGAGAGCCGAAGGTAGTGACTTGTATAGTTATAGCTAAATAGTAAATAGCATGATAGCTTAGGCGGTTAGAGCGCCATGCTATAGTTGTGAAGATGGTGTTTTCGAATTCTTCATCTCCGATGATTTATTCTGCTGAATAAAGGAGATTTGGTACAATTAGAATGATTTACTACGTAAAATAGTATCACGCACAGAATAACCTATAAATTGATGTTGACTATTTTTTTCTACTGCAATCAAAGGAGATTTGCCAGCATTACATTGATTTATCTGCCCCTATGAATTTATATTTAGAATATGAGGCGATCGTACGCCGTCAGGCCGTAGCGAGCCGCGGAAAACTTCTGGGTCCACCGGTTTCTAGGATTTACCCGAAGTTAGCGTTAGTGTGTGTTTATATATGAATTAGTTGGGAATTGAAATAAGAGCACATTTTCAACCGTTACAATATTTCACACGCCTAACAACTCCCTGATTATAGTGATTTACCCGCCCCTATCAATTTATATTTACGAAAAGGAAGTGAGCATAGGCGGTCAAGCTTAATATTTTACTCGCGTAGCAATGCACCAATAATTCATTTTTCACAGGACAACACACAGGTTACATTATTTTTAACAAATAAAAATAATGCATTCACCATAAGATACAAGTGCGTGGAGTTCCTCCGCTGTCGCTTGGGACTGGTCAGCCGCTCGGAGATTTCATATCACTGCAGCAGGAGATTCCATACGATCCCTAGTGCTTTCAGCCCTGTTTGTAACGACAAGTTCTTGGGTTTACGAGGCAAATATGGTTGGTTACCACTAGATTAGATAATCAAGTATGCAATTTGATGAATTACAGCGCTAGCCGAAAGATGCATTTTATCATTACATTATCGTTGTAAGATGTGAATCACAGAAAACTGTAAATGTACGGTGTTATTGTTAAAATGCAAAGAAAGAATACTTTCTTTATTCTAATATGCAATTACTGCAACGAGTAAAACTTTATAAACGTGTAAATGTTTTTTTTTTTTCTTCTTCTATTTGTTGTATCAACTTGAACGTTGTATTCGCACCTGTATGCATTTCATTAAGGAATTAACCATTTGACCTCACTAAGCAGATATATTCCCTATGAGAATTATACACAGCACATTAAAGGTTAAGCCTTTAGACGAAATTAGAGCTAAACTGTTAAGAACAAAAATGATGCTGCGGGGTTCTGAAAAGCACTAGCACTAACCAACTTGTCCAGCAATAGCAGACAAAATACTAATGTTTACGTTTTACGACCGCTTAGTAGCAAACCTGCTTGCTACCCGCTCGCTCTTCGTGCCCGTATATCATAAGCGGGTCATGAGACAGGCTGACCAGCGTCATCGCGTGCTCATGAAACGTTAAATTCAGAGAAGTCTCCAAGCACTTTGTAGGCCTGAGTCTTGAATGTTGCAATACTGGGACATCAGACCGGATGGCATATCCATTCAGAAACCCCAATCGCCTGCAATTAAGAAAGTGGGAGGAGATACGAAATCCTGCCTGCTTTCTCCTCAATCGCATGAGAAAGCCCACAAAAGGGAAGAGAAATTTATTATTATTGTAGCTGAACTGCATATCAATAATAAATAAAAACGGTGGAACCTTCTGTTTAATAAATGGGAATGCTGAATATGGTACAGGTATTATTATTATTATTATTATTATTATTATTATTATTATTATTATTATTATTATTATTGTTGTTGTTGTTATTAATACTGTTGTTATTATTATTGTAACTATACTGTATTCTAAGAGAGTTGGAAGCAAAATATACTTTCTTTGACCTGAAGGAATATCTAACTGCCTATTCGCGGCCTTGTACATAAAATGGACAGTAAGAAATGTACAGTCGTAAAGCTTAGACTAACTAATGAATGCATTCATCTGAGAAGCGGACAACCATCTTAAATTCAAACTCAATCTTAAGGTGGTAAAAGCAGTTATCGTTTTATATTACTTTAGTTAATTATTCGTGTATTACTATCTTAATTGCCTTATACAGTAAAATCTCCCTAGTTGAACTCTTCTGTATGTTGGACACCTGATGGTGGAATCATGCACATTCCTATCTTTAACGCCCGTTTTTACTACTGAGGCAACACAGGCGGTGGGCACTGATGATACATGAAATGTTATATTGGGTAGGGATTTTTTTAAGGAAGGAAACGTTCCAAGCCTAAGTTTAGGGTACCTCTCCAACATTTGCCATCTATAGGACTGGAAAAAAAAAAAGGAAAAAAAAAAACCAGTCAGGGAGAACGGTCCTGGTAGGATTCGAACCCCACATCTTCCGCTCACGATCCCGCGCCGTAACGATCTCGGCCACCCCTGGGGATACCTACAGCTCTGCTACTGCCCAGGAATGAATGCAATTGAACTGAATACTTTACAATCCTTTTATCTATGCGACATTATGAACTAAAAGCGGCAACATCAAACGATTATTCACTTGAAAAGTGTATTTTGGGAGCACCTATGCGCTAGCTGCAACACAATTCACCTATTATCATTATTATAGCTATAGTTATGTAAGCAACTATACATTATTTCCTCGCAGATGAGTTCTTACATATTTGTACTTCTCACTCCGCCGATATGAGGATATGACGCTATGAAATTCGCCGTCTGTCTGTCTAACAGTGCTTACATATATGCTGTTGACAAGATGGACAAGAGACCTAGTAAACAATCTATGCACAACAAATGCTCTCTAAACGTACTATAAATAACGGTCATATATGTTTACTCTACCCGTTACCCCGCATCCTATAGTTCAGTTTCGTTACCGTTGCGCTTTATAGTGCTAGCAATGTTTCACACATAACACCGTTAAAATTTAGGGGCAGAAAAGACACCTAATTCACAACGCATTAATAGAAATAAAATGATATATAACACAAACAAATGTTTCTATTCCTTACTTAGGCACAGCAGTTACAGCGGGTGGTGTACATAGCTCATTAGCAGGCAATTACTATTAGTTAAGTACAAAAGTATACCTTTATTTTGTGTGATCAATATGAATAAGTAGAATTAACCATTGAAAGAAGATAGAAATAAAGTATTGATCGTCTGTACTGGAGGAAAATTGTAGAGGAGTTTGAGATTTCTAAATCAGCAGTTTTCAATATATGTGTCAAAAAAAATTTAATTATAAATGCATGTGAAGAAAACTGCAGTGCAGAAAGAGTGTGTAACAGAGGAAATGAAGAACTAAACCATGATTTTTTTGTCAAGAGCAGTGGGTGGGGCGCTTCTGCGAGAAAACGGAAAAGAAGTTGCTAAACAGTTGAGCATAGGCACGTTTTCAACCAGCATTGTCGTTTTCTTTTATCTTGGACATCACATTCTTAACAAGTCGAGTTAGAAAGTGTTACTGAATTATAAATACATTATCCACATCGTTTTATACAGTTCTTATAGGTAAATAAAGGCTATGTTGCGGTTAAAAGACAATCAGTCTAGTGGGTATTCAAACTTTTCTTGCGCCTAATGGCATTAAGAGGACATAAATCATTTTAACTCTATACCGAAGAGTTTGCACGTTCACAGTGCAAATCATTGTACCATGGGGAAATACTTTTCTCGAGTCACACAAAAAGAGAGCAGCAGTGCGTCCGTTGTACCTACTGGTAAACAATTAACGCTCAGTCTGTATGGAGTGAGTTAGGTGTCAATGTAACAGAATCCATCAAAGCACCAAACAAAAATAGCATCCTAAAAAGCAATATTTTAATGAGCTTGCCTTTAGTGTACGTGACTGTTATCCACATAAACGTGCGAAAAGTTGTGGTTTAAACTTAAAATCTCCTCCTTAACGACGTTGTTAATAAAGTTGCAGCAGTTATCTCCCACACTCGCCTGCATGAATCTGAGAAAATGTGTAGTTACATAGTCCGCCCTGTGTATCGTATTTCCTAGTTTGCTTCGACAGGTGTTAAGGTTGTTGTAACTCCTTTACACAGCTAAGCGTATCCTCATTAGATATGTAACATATGCTCGCACGTACTTGTACAAGAATATTTTAGCTGAAATAATACAAGCCTAGTAGACAATGTTAATCACGGAGACTAAACAAGTAAGGATCTTCAGTTCGTTCGCTTGGCTTTATACTTACTGTTTTGTGTGAGAATATATATATATGTGTGTGTGTGTGTGTGTGTGTGCGTGCCACTATTGAGCTATGATAAAATACACTTGTTTTGTATTGTAAATAAAGAAATATTTTTATAAATTTTACATTAATACAATATAAACAAAATTTTAAAATAACTTTAACAAAATACATTTATATAAAACGGCCTTAAAACCAAACATGATCACTTATCACGGATCTGCAATGGGTTTTTTTTTTTCCTTCTCTAAGATAATAGATAATCTTTGTTAATTTATGTACTCATGCTGTGGAGCATGTAGGTAGCTATAATGCATTGACAACGTTAAAGTGTATTGTTAATGCATTATTATAGCATATTGTTTAGACACATAGTTGTTAGGGAATGTAGTTTGACTGACATATGTGAGTGAGGGAAGAGAGTAGAGGAAGCGCATGCGCTGTAAAGTTAAGAAGGACCGTTAGATGATAGCGGGCCTCTGTTAGGTGAAAGGACAAGAGGAATCGTTCTGCGGAGACAGCCGAATCATACTGTAAGTTGACACTATTGTGTAAATAACGAAAGATGTTGCACTGAAAACATATCTAGGCTCATGAATATGCGTTTTGTTTAATGCTTGCTCCCTTATTTCCTTCCACATGAAGATTACGGTGATAATGTTGGATTAAAATAGGGAAAAGCCCTCGCGTTACAACCACTAGGCAGGCAGAAGTTAGGAATTTTAAGATAATTCACGAGTTGGCGACAATACGTTTAAGGACCTCCTGATGCACCATAACCATATTCCCTTTTCCATCATCTCCCAATGGCGCTCGGCCTTAGAATGCAATACAATACCGCCACGCAACGCTAGGGGGAATGTTCCCAAGTTAATGACAAGGGGCTAGCAATGGGAAAAACCAGCTAAGCGTGTAAAAGAGCAGTAATTGATTTCTACTTGACAATATAGAAGGTGAGCAAAGTTCTAGTTGATTGGCTCTTATTTACAGGTCAATTTACTGCGTGAGTGCCGCGCCATTTGCAGAGGAGAAATACAGCTGAACTTTTACTAATAAATAGTTCCTCTTTTCATTCTCACACACTATGGTTAATGGAGCTGAATCCAAGGTTCAAGTGTCAAATAACCCATAAAAGAAAACAATGATAAACCATTGCGTACACTAATGAGAAACTAGTTATTTACGTACAAGTGAACATTTTATTTTGTGAATGGGATGTTTGCAAAACCTTTAACAGGTATACATACATTATTTTAGGCAGTCCTTAAATTACAAACAAATCAGTTTTTATAAAATTAATTTAATTTAGTATGAAACGTCCCTTGCTTCGAAAAAATAGTTGGCGCATTTCTCACTAGAAACACTTAAATCTATGGATAATGTTACTAGTATCGAAGTGGTGACAATTAATGGTATTTTGTTGAGGCAAAATTACTATGTTGATATTATTTTCTGTATATATTATATTTACTGATGTTTAAAAATATTATTTACACTCATTGAAAGAAGCCATAGTACCAACTTTGGCATGCGCATGGGATCCATTATTATTGATTTTCTTCTAGCCTGACATGGTTCCATGGTTGCCAACATTACTTCTTAAGCACATATATCTTAAAAACCAGTTTAATATTTATTATGTAATATCATTGTAATTTTATCCGCTTGAATTAATAATGATTACATTCCATAAAAACCGAAGTTGGTCACACTGGAGTGTTTCTACTTTGAATGCATTTGCTAACTACTTTTAGTATGAGCTGTAACAAAAACACTTTGGAGGCAAATTCCTACATCAAAACAAGAAAATAACGTCTTAGCAACATTTCCGGAAATGTCTCATTTGTGAATTATTACTGAAAGATAACCTTCAACGTGTTCAGCAACTCAAGTTTGTTAAAATAATGATTAACGTTTTCAGACAATCCAGTGATTTCGATACAAATCAATCTGCTTATGTACATTGTACCTTAGATTGCGGTTGTGTGCATATTCAGATTCTTACGTCTGACTTGTGCTGTAGTTCAGTCAGTTGGAGTGGTTAACCATGACAATACATTGGGTATCATGAGCAGGCAGATAATGTCGCACGAATGATATGGACGCGAGATAGCGTTCCCAGACCAAAGTCATAAAACTTATCATGGAATTTCTGAGAGGGTGCGGTTCGAGGAAGACCAACAGTTGCGCGTACGCCTAATCAGGGAAAATTCATTTTACAGAACGTGGAACAAGATCCGGGTGTCAGCACAAGAATATTGGCCATTGCATTTGGTACATCTCATATGACCGCATTGGGGATACTGTTTTTGTATCTTTATTTTTTCAACATGTTCAGGGTCCTATACCTGCAGCGCGTACATAAATATATTTGTCTGCGTGTGATATGAATATCCTGCAATGATTAGCCACTCAAATGCAACTGAAGTGCACCACAAGTCAAAAGTATAGAATTGTATTGAAATTGAAAAGTATTAATCACGAATTGTACACATATGACAAATGTAAACAAGTCTCCATGGCAACACATGACAATATAAACACCAGAGGATTGACTCGATAACATTATTAATTATACTTTCAACAAACTTAAGGTGGGTCTTACCTCAAAATGCGTTGAGTGTCATCTTTAATAATAAGAGTCACTCACAAACGAGGGATTTCCGGACATGGCGTTATTTTCTTGTCTTGGTGTGAGGAACTGGCGCCTAAAGTTTGCCAGAGTTTTTGTTACATTCTGTAAAATCCCATCTTTTAGTATCAGAAAATGTAAAGAACGGGAAAGAAACATCTGCATTTTTGAGAACCTAGGAAACAAAAATGTTATACAGTTGTGTTTATTAATATTCCATTTGAATGTAACAAAGATTACATACCGTATCCCAGTAACAGTTATTACAGATAAGGCGCCAGAAAGAGAGCAAGAAAATGCTGTCACAAACAGGGCGAGAGTGGAGGAGGAAAGAAAACAAAATATTGCGATCGTTACCACGTGATCTCACGTCTTGTGTGGGTGTGTGTGTGTGTTTATATATAAAATTGGCAAAGCCAAGCGGGAATACAAAGCAACTTCTGGTCAACGAAAACCGTTCATGTATACAACTTACATAAAATTCGATCGGCGTGCTTGCCTTGGCGACACAAGTTATTCCAGAACATATTACATATGACTAGCCGTACTTCAGAGGTCATGTTGTCCATAAAACGCCAACAAATGCCAGGCATCTTCATTTCCCTGGCTTAAGATGAATTCTTTCCAACGCCTATGTTGGTATTATAACATTTGGCATGAATTTTACATTTCAGACACTATCTATCCCTTCTTCCACGTTTATGCAGCATTGCTATCCACCTTGCTTCATGAATAGTCACTAGTACAAAGCCTTCTCCACTGCGGACCCCCTTTATAAATGTTCGCTGTCGCGGATTCCTCAGAATTAACTCAATATGTATTTTTAAAGCTGTCATCACTGGTTTACAAAATTAAATATATAAATAAACAAAATCCATAAATGGCAAATGTCGGGGAGGTACCCTAAACTTAGGCCTGGAACGCTTTCTTCCTTAAAAATATCCTTTTCCAATATATCTTCATCTCATGTATCACCGCCACAGGTGGCCGAGGTCGTTAAGGCGCGGACTCGTGAGCGGGAGGTCTGGGGTTCCTGACAGGGTTTTTTTTTCAGGTTTTCCTCAGTCCTCACAACTGGCAAATGCCGGGGAGGTACCATAAACTTAGGCCTAGAACGCTTTCTTCCTTAAAAATATCCTTTCCCAATATATCATTTCATCCCATTTATCACCAGTGCCCACCGCCTGTGGTGCCTCAGTAGTAAAAACAGGTGTTAAAACACTATTCAAAACCGTAATATATTTACATATTTCTCGCAGTTGAATATAATAATATATAATAATAGATTATTCAGTTACAAAGCTTGTCACTTATCATCTTTTGCAACTCAACATAGCTATTGAATTACCACGTAACTAAATACATTGTTCGCTGAGGTTGCATAATGGACCTGAAGAGTCGTATATTCCATCTAAAGATCCCTCAGTTAAGGGGTGGTCCAATGAGAATTCATGAAATAATAATAATAATAATAATAATAATAATAATAATAATAATAATAATAATAATAATCGACCCTACGCAGGAGTTCGCACCGCGACCGCTAATACACTTATGTTATTTCTGAGAGGAAAGTGTGAAGTAGAGGATATACCGGGCAGCAGTCCTAGTAGAATGCATGGGCGTAGGCGAAGTCCCTAACGTTTCCAAAAGATAAGTCTAAGATGCGAGAACCATGCCGGTTTCATTGAGGTCTCACTCAAGATGTCCCGATGTCATAGTATGACCAGACGTTAGGACAGGACCTTTTCCTGAGCGCAAACCATTGCCACATCAAAGGACACCATCCCGCCTCGCCTGACGCTCCCGATTGTGTAACTGATGCTATGAAATGAAATAGGAGAGCGGAAAAACCGTGGAAAGTGAATATGCACCCCAGCATGCCACTAAGTGACCATGATAAACAAGCCAAGGTCGGTTCCATCGAAAATGAACCTGGGACCTCTCGAATGCGCGTCTCAAACTATGTGGCCTGAGCCACCCCTCTCGGTATTATTATTACTATGAATTTTTCGGATTATTGATGTGAACATTTTGCACTAAATTTCTCGGATTTTGATTCAGATTAGCGAGCCGCATTCCTTGCTGGTTTTAATCTTCTGCTGAACTCACTAATCACGGTGCTGTCCAGAAATACGTCTCTATTGAACCATGTAGCCCTCCTGGCAAACATCACCGCGCCAGATTTCATTTCAAGTGCGAGTTGGCGAGGTACTAGCTCACAGAATTTATTGTACTGCAGCTGGTTCACCAAAAGTTACATACTGCCCGGCGCTATCTTTGACTCCTGTAGCGAGCCAGCAATGAGCATTTTACATGCAGTGTCACTTACATGGGAAGTCCTTTTCACATTATTTACAGGTAAGTATGATTTCTATAATTAATTGTTGTTCACTTGTTTTGATTTGTTTGTTATTTCTTTGAATAAGCAGTTTAACCAGATGATTTTGCACATGTCTTTGCAAGAATGATGAATTATGATGATGATGATTAATAATAATAATAATAATAATAATGCAAAGTAATCAGTTGCAAAGCAAGAAATATTTGATTAAAATATTTATGAACATAATTTAATTGTTCTTTTCGTCCCCATAATATCGTTGGGGTGGGAGGCGTTTGTCGCCCCGTTTTTACCACTGAGGCTCCACAGGCGATGGATAGTGATATGACACATGAGATGAAATGATATACCGGGAAAGGATTTTTTTGTTTTTAAAGGAAGGAAACGTTTCAGGGCTAAGTTTATGGTACCTCCCTGGCATTTGCCATTTATGAGGACTGAGGAAAACCTGGAAAAAACCTCAATCAGGAAGGTCGGTCCTGGCGGGATTCGAACCGCAGGCCTCCCGCTTACGAGTTCGCGCCTTAACGACCTCGCCAACCTGTGGCGGTATCGACCCTCTAACATAACATTCAAACATACATAATAACAAGGAGCATAAAAGTTTAACTTCAATATTTACGAAACATTTTCATTTTATATTGGGGCATTATACCAGAAAAGGAAGGGTTTCGACTCTAACAAGAATTTTCGGTTAAACATTTATACGGAAAGACTTAGTTCACGATGGTGGTGAAAACCAAAGCATCTGCATAATGCTTCGTTTGGCTGATATACGCAATTTTTAAATGTGTCTCTTTATAAAACGCATTAAACAGCCTGGAGTAGAGCAACAAACATAACACGCAAGAGCAACTTCTGAATCACACTTTATGTGCACATGAATCCAAGTGGGATTGACATAATGGACTGAAGCGGGCAATGAAAAACAGGCAGAGCGCATGCTCATTATGAACACTGTAACGCACAGGACTCACATTTGCAATGTCCCGGATTCAAATCCTTTGGAGCCAGCAAGTTTGATTTTTTTTTTTTTTTTTTTTTTTTTTTTTTTTTTTTTTCCGGTCACTCAGGCGAATGTTGGGATGGATATTTACATCCCACAAATTTCCCGTACCTCATCATTTTATTCATCATTTCAGGGTCGCAAGGCAACGCCAAGTGCGCTGTCGATACGCGGCGTGCACAAATTGAATTTGTTTCTGGTGTAGGGCTTGACAGCAGCCCGGTGGAAGACTCTCCGGTGCAATGATAGATTAACAAAAAGTAACAAATCTGGTGAATACATTAAGGACCTAACCCCAAAAACTTGGGGTCCTTCATGTCCCTCATCTTCGCCTCTTCCTTCTGAAGGTTCAGGACAAAAAGGACCGAATCCGATGCAAGCATTATAAGCATTCAATTTTCCAATTTAAGTACGGGATTATCAACCAAAGTTCTTGTTTATTTAATCGTCTTTATTGCATATATTTTGTTTTGTCTAAAGAAATAGATATCTAGAGATTTTTTTTTTTTTAACGCCCGTTTTTACTGCTGGTGGCACCACAGGCGGTGGACACTGATGATACATGAGATGAATGATATTGGGAAAGGATTTTTTTTTAAGGAAGGAAGCGTTCCAGGCCTAAGTTTAGGGTACCTCCCCTACCAGTCTTATGAGGACTGAGGAAAACCTGGAAAAAACCTCAGTCATGGAGGACGGTCCTGGCGGGATTCGAACCCCAGACCTCCCGCTCACGAGTCCGTGCCTTAACAACCTCGGCCACCCGTGGCGGTATCTAGAGGCTGAATATATGACGTTTTATAGACAATACTCAAGTACATTTTTGAAGAAATGTATTGGCCTATAATAATCAGCCAAACGAAATGTTAAAAACAAATGCTTTGGTAGCTTTCATTACCAATGTGAGATAAGTCTCTGTACAACGTTTTACCCGAAAATTTCAGTTCGAGCCAAAAGCCTCCCCTTGTAAGGTATGAAAGGGCGATTCGTGTGAATGCAAGTTGATAGTTAAGCAAAACAATAAAGATGTTTATGCTCCACAATTCCGAGAGCTTGCAACTGATGTCGGCAACATTTAGAACAGACCAGCATACGAAACATTAAACTACAAATGTCGTTAATCAACACTAATATGTCCGCATATAGTAATTTACAAAACATTATTATAAAATATTTACATAAAATATGCCCAAAATGGAACAAATGGGACACAGTTATTAGTTGCAAGTGCATGTTTTATTAGTTAATTATGTTATCTTAAGGACAGGCGTGACTGAAGTTTGAACTGCTATTAATCACTCAATCTTTTTGAAACGTTTACCAGTTTAATGAGATATATCCAGTTACTGTAAAAACTTAATAAATATAACAAATCACTAGCTCTAAAATTTTAGTTATAAAAGAATTTGCGTAATGTATATTATAAAAGTGTTCTACAAAACATATTTTAATACATGTATGTAGCATGTAGTTTTTAAATGTATGATATGAAGGTGGAAGTTTTGGTACAAAATGTTTTACTAACAGTGTTTTTAAAACTCAAGCTAAATTAAGAAACACAATTAATATTATACTTTATATAAGATAAATCTATAACATTTCCTATCGTTAGCTCGTCTGACGTTATTTCTTTTCATTTTCCCAGGCGCAAAGCAATGGCTGGGTTGAATAATTCGTTAGTATGAATTTCCCCAAAAATGTATTGTTACAAGCAATAGAATCATTTGACATTAAACACAGCATCGTCCTTGGACGAGGTCGCGTCTTCTATCACGAGCGGCAGCGGAGAAAACCAAACGCCTCCTTCGCGAACCCGAAACTTTGTTTCCTAAGTGTGAGTTTGTAGGTGTGAATGACTTTTAACGCGCCTATTCCATTGTTTGTCCTTCGTGTAGCGTGGAGTGTGAGTGAAAGTTTGTAAAGTAGTAGTGTGTATTATTTTTTGGTTAATAATAATGACTGCATCAAAACAGTTCTTACGCCTGATATGTGGGAGGGAGAATGAGTGTAACAGAATTATAACAGCACCCGGAAAAGTTGAATGTTTTCCCTCCTCTTATAAAAAAACAACAACCGCACGCCTATCACTGTGAAGTGTGCAACAAGAATTTCAATTATGCATTCAACTTCAAACGCCATCAGCGAGATTACCATTGTGACGGATCAGCTAGAAAACAAACAATGACGTGCAGCTTATGTACTCATAAAGCAATACGGAATTTCTTTGAGCTTTTACAATCAGTACATAAAATAAAAGTAAAATCAAAATATGAGAACTACATTTCTCATCTTTTGTAGATTTTAAAAATTGGAATCGGGAAATTGAGAAGACAAAGCGGTCGAAGTTCGTGAAAAATTGGAGTTCTCGCACTGGTTCTGACAATATTGTAAGGCATTATTATGTGAGCCATCGCTCAGGCAATTTCGTTTCTAAAAGTAAAAGTGTCAGACACTTAAAGTTGCAAGGAAGCTATAAAATCGATGGCGTATGTCCTGCAA
The DNA here is from genome assembly GCA_030762175.1 of Metallyticus violacea. Lineage (NCBI taxonomy): Eukaryota > Metazoa > Arthropoda > Insecta > Mantodea > Metallyticidae > Metallyticus > Metallyticus violacea. Next base: position 99,424,236 of record CM060832.1, read on the forward strand.
AGACACAAGTAAGGCTAGCCGAAGATGGAAAATGCCTAGTCAAATTTATCTCAATTAACATACAGTTCGGAATACACGCATAACTTATATACTGTTAATAGCGCATGTCTTTTCCAATATAATTATCATTTCCTTTACGTGTTACTACAGTTTCCCATTTGCTTTCGTGTGATTAACTACTAACATGCTTCCTACAAAGTTACTTTTGGCATTTTATTGCTTGTTTCTATGTTATAACTGTTACATCAGCCTGTATATTTAAGTTTCGTATCAACTTCTCCGCATAGATGCAATGATTCCCTCGGTTTACTCCGCAAACCTCCGCTGCTGTTCGTGGAAGGAGGCGTGACTTCGCCCAAGGACGATGCTGTGTTTAACTTCATGTATAGAATCAACTTACATGGAACATATAAGACAACTACGCAACTAGAACAATCCTCCCCTTTCTCATCCTCCTCCTCCTCCTCCTCCTCCTCCTCCTCCTCTTCTTCTTCTTCTTCTTCTTCTTCATGCTCGTCCAACCCAAACTGGGGCGGGAAAAGTTTATTCTACAACTATTAGCAAATTACGAAAGCATATGGTACAGGAGAGCAACTTCTAAGGCGTCTACCAAACAGAATGTTAACTGAGCTCCATTTATAATTTCGCGCCAATAATCGAACAGATGTCAACGCAGTTAGCAAAGGAAAAAAAAAAAAAAAAAAAAAAAAAAAAAAAAAAAAAAAAAAAAAAAAATAATAATAATAATAATAATAATAATATCGGCATGAGTCCAAAGTTTTCCTCCTTTAAGGTCAGTCAATTAAGAGTACAAGCTTTGCTTCGAAGTTTCACTGTTCCCTGGCAAATAGAGTATTGTGTTACAACCTGCCAAAATTTGATTACCAACAGCAGGCGGATACACCAGTTATTTTAAATGGTCGCTCACATAAAAACCTAACGGGTTTATCTGCTAATTATTCACTGACCTTCGGTTCAGGTACATATTAAAATATGTAGGTGGAAGCACCAACGCCTTTCGATGAATTAAGTGGCACATTGGTTAAGATATCAGGCATGCTGGCTGTTAATGAGTTCCTATAGGGTAAATTTTCATGAAGCAAAATGCTTGATATATATAAACACCTGCAAGTGTTTTCAATTCTGGGGAGAAGACGACCAAAACCACGTTTGTGTATTACTTTATTTGATGCTTTTAATGTCTTTACTCCTAATTTTCATATCAGCTTAGTTTTATTCTACACATAACTGAACAACTCACACTATAGCAATACATTGAAAAGGGTAGTGGCTTAGCGCATTCAGGAACAACTAATCCCAATATACACAAAAAGATGAAGACGGAGTGAATATCATCCCAGGTAGAAATGTTTAAAGGCATGTCACCTTTTGATAACACTAGCAAAGAAGGTAAGCATAACATGGTGGTCGTTCACCCCACCTCGCACACAGAACAGAGCAAGTTAATGCATTATGTGCATGCTATTCACCATCTTTAATACCGACGTTTATCCTCCAAACAAAACGTTATTTTGTTTGGATTTTCTTTAATGCTGGAACCCCAACAGAATTTAAGTAATTTTTTTATCTTAGATATCTATAACAAAAGTGCCTAAAGGAAATGTAATTATACAGGATATACAGGTACTGCTAATGGCCGGTTATTGAAGTTTGGCTTGAATAAGATGGCAAAATCTTTTAGAAATATTACTGGAATTCATGTTTGGAAAAATTTACGAGTACTTAATTATTTTGAATTGGCTCTAGAAAAACATAATAAACACTTAAGCAGAAAGATCTATCAATCATTAATAAAAAACAACGTTTTTTTATTGTTCGTACATCCTTTCTTTAGCGCATTAACATGATTCGTAATGTTTATAATAGACGGAATTATCACAAAATGTTTATTTAAGATCTTGTTTGACTTTAAATCTTCAATAAAAGTAATTAAATTAGGTAATATTAATGGTTCCCAAATTTCATGCGTACGCTTGATAACATTTACTAAATAGTTCTATGTAAATACTATAAGTACGTGTTGTATTAATATTTAATGTATTTCCTTTACTTCCATGTTTGTTATCGTCGTCAATGGTCATCAGCAGAGGCCGAAAGATGGTGGAATATAATATTTTTGATATGACATATTCTAAAGCATGTAGAAGTAAAATTAAGTCTGTATTAAATATCGTTTTCATACAAGTCATGTGTTAGACTAAGATTAGAAATCAGAGTCAAATAAAAAAACTGGGGTAACGCTGGGACTTAAAAGTATGGGGATCTTCGACTTACCGTGGCGTTGCCCTTAAAAGCCACAACCCCAAAAATTTCCATCTGATTTTATGTACCTGGAGACCTTCAAGTTCTGGGAGTTTAAATTCATATTACAGTAAAGGTAATGTGAATATCAATTAATTGCTTCAATATTCTCAATTTACAGGTTGCCATAAAGACATAAAAGATCACTACTTGATAATATACTAAAAACGATATTGTTTATTAATAACACAATTTATAGAAGTAAGAAAATTTAATTAACTTAAATTAATTAAATGTAAAAAACAATATAACAACAATAGATATCATTAAACTTTAATAGTTGATATATAAGTTAACAATTCAAAGGCTACAAAAATAAAGGTTAATGTGTTTAAGAAATCTTTGATAACACTGCTGTCTGCATTGCCATCAAGCAGTATAAGACCCATCTCATTATCTCCTAGAGTCTGTATTTATTTTTATAATAATTCACTGTCATTTGGCAAATGTTCTTATTTTCACGGCCTACTTCTTCAGGCTGACCTTTGTATTGTTCGAATAGAATTATACGCTAAATGACACATTTTAGCACCATTTTTTAAAAAATATCCATCCTATGGGAGATGCTATCAAACAAGTTAAGTCATTGTTTCTTCATATACAGTTGGGTTTTTTTTTTCCTACGTACTTTGGAGATAAAAAAAAAAAGGCGATTACAGCCTAAGTCAAAAGTTAGGTAAGTCATTTTAAGTCAATGTAGGAATTTTAGGATATACTTTCAAACTTTCTGGCACTTTTTAGACATTTCATAGGCAATTTTTCACTAATTCAAATGTCGTAGTTAATTCACAACTTGTACGATGCTGTTATCTCTTGTTTAAAGATTGATTCGTGCTCCGTCATGGAGTTGGGGATTTTGTTATTATCGTATTAATATTTCGCAAATATTACAATTAGAAAGCAGTTGATTATTCGGTCAGAACTTTGTAAATATAAAGCATCTCAAAACTAAAATAAGCCAGTTCCACACAAATCAATGCATTTAATTCTTGGATAAATCAAAGTTCTTAACGAATTTACTTTTTATATATAAATACAGGCAAGTATGGACATTAAATGGAAGAAGGAATAGAGGAAGATATCCTCAAATTAAATGTTTCATGACCTAGGATAATTGCTGATAAAACAAAAATCCATATAGACATCACATTAAAAAATTGTACTTAAAAAGCAAAACCTGATGCAAAATACCTTTCGCAGCGCAAAGCAAGGATCTCTAGAAAGATGGAAGAAAGAAACAAAGAAGGGAAAAGGGCGAATAATCAAAGAAATTGCAATCGAATGCAGGACATATTAACACAAAGAGTTAACAATTACAACGTTTGACCATGTAGAAAGAATAGAAGAGAGCGGACTGCCAAATAGATAAGAATAAATTTTATCTTGCAGAAACAAAACCGTAAATAAAAGAAACAAACGAGCTATGCTAGAAAAGTTTCCAAGAATTAGTTAGTAGGCTAGATAATTATAAAGATCACAATTGTGAGTAAAACTATCATTAAGAAGATACGACGGTAGGTCCATAAGATTCCGCCCTCGCCGATAAGAATTATCGCCTTCACAAAATTCTTATCTGGCGTCATACCTTATCTGTTAAGTAAATAATTGTGCAACGGTAACTTCCGCTCCGATATATTCAGTTGTTCAGATATAGTTGCATAAAGAAGGCTATGTGTAGAAGATTGTGACATGTTCAGCATGGAGTATCGAGCTGTTATTAAGTTCTTCACAAAAGGACTTACTGCAAATGAAATTAAAGAACGAATGGACAGTGATTATGGGAAGCACCCCTCTCATATTCTACCGTAAAAGAATGGGCCAAACGTTTTCGAATGGGTCGAGAAAGCATTGAAGACAAACAGCGTGCAGGACTGTCCTTGGAAGTGCTCACTCCTGAAAACATCGCTCTTGTGGAAGGAGAATTTGTGGAAGACTGGCGGTTCAAAGTTACAGAAATAGCAGCATGGGGCCTTTCTAAAACAACAGTCCTTAGAATTATTCATAAACGTTTAAATATGAAAAACTTTCGTGCAAAATGGGTGCCTAGACTTCAAGGAGATCGATCATCCACCCTACAGCCCAGATCTAGCTCACAGTGACTATTTCCTCTTCTCAAAACTCAAGATAGTACTTTGAGGAAGGAAATCTAAATGTGACGAAGAAGTGATGGATGCTGTTTATGCTCATTTTGCAGACAAGACTTCTATTTTTGGGAGGCTGGAGGATTGAAATGTTAATTCAAAGATGTGAGAAGTGTATTGCAATAAAGCGTAACTATATTGAAAAGTGAAATATATTTTTTATCTTTAACATATCTAAAATGGTTAGGCCCAAAATTTATGGACCTATCCTCGTATCTATGGTACCGCATAAGTAAATGTATTTTGAAGACCTAGAGGGTCCAGGTTTTACTGTAAATATAAATATTTTATTTTTGCACAATTCTAAATGACAAGAGCATACCAACTGTTCAAATAGCATATGGTTATCGTGTAATATGTAAACGATCTAGTGGTTAAATTTGTATTCTCACAATTTTCATTTCGCATGTTTAGGCTGGGTTTGGATATGGCCTTACACATTTTCTGGCTCTCTTCCTATTCTCTTTATTCTTATGTCTTACATGTCGAATAAGCTCGACAGTGATACATTTTCTTCCTCCCTTTACGAGGAGAGCCATTGGATGTCATGTCAAGTGCCTGATACGCCCATTTATTGATTTATTTTCTTCTACTTTTTGGTTTCCTTCCTTCTCTTCACTTCTTTCTTTTCATTCCTTCTGGTTGTCTTCCTGGATTCCCTTAAGTTGTTTTCGTTTTCTTAAAGTGGAAAGAACGTATTCTTTCCCTACATATTTTTCGCTCCTCTGTTGTCCCTATTCTTTTACTTGACGTTCGTTTTCTACTTGTATTCTTTTACAGAATGAACATAATTGCTGGCCAAAGGCTTGTCTACATTAACTTGAAGCCAAAGCTTTTAGAGAGAAAGAATTTTAAATCTCGTTTTTGTGATACCTCTTTCAGGGTCTTAAAAGATAATACTAAATTTTTTGACATGCTTTAAGGTGCTGCAACAAATATTATTGACGTTCAATTGGTAGTCACCCTCAGTGTTTTGTTTTCAGCATTGAAACTTCACATCAGGTGCAATAATAGACACAATCCAGGATTTATTACCATGCATTTTTCTTGTAATGTTTGTTAGTTCCATGTTAAACTTGATTTTACAATAGTAATACCAAAATTACTCAAAACATAACAAGATCCTTTGAATTTTGATGGCATATCTTTGGTCACTAAGGTCTCTCTGTGAACGAGACAGCGAGTTAGTATGATGTACAGTGTCTGTCCATCACTTTGCCAATCTACGCGACTGAACCATTGGCAAAATCTTGAAAAATAACATCCGCATGAATGTCATTATTACGTCTGACGTAACAAATAATTGCTCTTAATATGAAACGTCTGTTGTTTCTCTATCTGAAGTTAATGTAACGAATTTTCTTTTATTTCATTCTACACAATTAGCTATAGGAAACATCTCTATAGTCTAGAGTGGTGTTAAATCGTTATGTTAAGTATATTTTTTCTTAGATTGGAGTTTTCCTGTCTAGTGATAAGAAGACTGAAGTTCCTGAAGTCTTTTTAGATATCTTATGATAAAAAAAGCTTCTTAGAACACGAGGCACTCAAATTAGAAACTGCATCTTATAACACTCCAGTGATGCCAATGTTGTTAACACGGAATGTTACGATTTATATTTTATAAATGTTATACCTTTTGTTATTTTTTTACATTGCTCACAGCGGTTTCAAATACAGGTCATAGTACAATTAGTGATATTACATCAATTTGTTTCCAAGATTTATTTGCATAAATAGCCATGTTGGCAACATGTCAGGCTGGAAGAAATTAAAAAACAGCTGATTCCATTATTGCATTCTACAGTTTCTTTCAATGATAGAAAACTGCATTTTTGAACAGCAAAATAGTATAATAAAAATATTATGAAATAAATAATAACATTTTAATTTGTAACAAGTTACATTGCTGCGATTTGGTAACATTATTCAGAGATTTGGGTATTTCTTCCATGAGAAATTCGCCAACTATTTCTTTGAAACAAGGAACTTTCGGAATTACTGGAATCAAATTAATTTATATTTAGAAGTATTAAGGCCTGTCTAAAAATAGCGTATGATGCACGTATTTAAAATGATTTTATTTTGCATCGTTTCGCAAACATCCAACAAACAAAATAAAATGACACTTTTAACACCTTATCATAACCATTTATTGTATAGATGTAGCATAACCACTTTATTTATTTCAGTTTTTCAGCACGCAGTTGAAAAAGGTTTAGCCTTCCCTTATTTGAGTGTTTCGTTTTCCAAATATACTCATTCAAAAGCATATTCTTATGTATAATATGTGATTTTGGACGCCTTTCATCGTCACACCAAGTAAATCCAAATTCCAAATAAAGTTGGATTTTAGGAGAAAATTTTCTTTGAACAGCTTCCACAATATACAGGTTTCTCATTCCACTATATAATCGAAAATTAATTTTGCTGACGGGAAGTTACCCTGCAACCAACTCAAAGTGCTTCTTTCGTTAATTATAAGTAATAGATAGTGTACTCAACATCATAGCAGATCCCGAATATTGCAAACTTCCTGCTGCATATTTTGTTTCATTACTCCCACGGGTTTTATATCAGGTACAGCGGTAATTTTATATGCATGGAGGTGCAGCAGAGAGTGGCCTTATACGCACTTCCGATAGACCATCGACTTGGTGGCTGCTTTTGAGAGGTTTCTAATCGATAGTCAATTTCATCAAGCTGTTAAAAGTTTGTCTGGGCTTGTCAATGAACTTCTTTAATCAATCTGAAAATTGCACTTCTCTCCTACAGTGTTGCACATAATAAACAATAAATATTCTTTGTTCTAGTGTGCATCTCCCACAATACACAAATACACAGTAGAAATTCTAACATACACTTCCTACAGAAATACAGCTGAAACAATCGACTGAGCAAACTCAATTGCTTACATTAGTGAAACTATAACTGCAGTCTTTTACTTTCTGGTAAAGGGATTTGTTTTCAGTGTGTCAGTCAGTAAACCAAAGCTTTAAATGAAATCTAGAAGGAAGGACTGGGTCAATTCTAATTATAAATGCAATTTTTGTTTTAAAAATAAGCTGAACGAAAATGAAAGGTTTTCGCAAACATTTTTATACGTAATAAAACCGTGTCTCGTTGCCGGTTTCCTGAGCTAACTTTGCAATGCTGTAACTATGGGCGGAAATTCTGCAGGAAGTCATAACGTAGAGTTCACAGTCGAGCTTAGCAGGAAACTCTCCTTTTTCCCCCCTTCTTTCTTTTTCAACAGAACAACAAAAAAATAAAAATTACGGAAACAGGCATAAATGCCTTTTAGCTCAATTTACTCGACAACGGAGTATAACCAATAAAGCAAACACCAGGCACAATGAATAATCCGCTCCATGGAAAGGCGATGTTCGCCGTTGCCTAGCAACAAGCGCAACTTAAAAACGAGAGAAAAACAACAAACGGTTAATGACTGCGCGGAACAAGATTTTTTTTTAAAAAAAAAAAAAGTAGTGGGGCTGCAAGAATGGAGCGACCAGTGGCTGGTGAAACAAAAATCAATGCTGATGATGGAAAACAGGGAGTTGCAAAGGTAGCCGTAATAACTCTGCCCCATCCCCTCCGCGGATCGACCAACCGAATCGTCCACCCATGAGGGAACAAAACGAATGCCCGCGCCCATAGCTGTCTCACAGAACCACTAGTCAGCTTTGCAATTTTTCTCGGACATGCGTATTTACGTTCCTTGAAATATATGCAAGTACACTTAGCGCCGCTTGGAGCAACACTGAAACATGTATCATGTGGTGCTCTCGGATAATTCATTTACCTTGCCATGTCTACAGCGTCTATGATGAAACCAATCAACTTCCTTATCTTTGAAAACCTGCATTAGTAAATAATATGGACAGGCAGTAAATCATATCTCATATATTATCGAGGTTGCTGCCACATTGTCTTAATGCAAGGGACATCTTACCCACATAACAGCGTTTTCCAGCAAAATTCCCACGTTAAAGTTGCATGTTCCAGAGCGAGTCTATCCTTTAGCAACCCAGATTAATAAGGTCCTAACCTCGCGATTCAAAAATCACTCTAAATTCAAATTTGCTGTAAAACGCCACTTAATGGTCTTTGAAGACAAATGCTACTCAAAGTATGCGATACAATTACCCATTGAAGGCGAGCGTACAGTGACTAAATGGGGACTAACCAACTGCGGCGATTTGCAGATAAACTAATATTACCATTGACTTTAGAGGTAAGTGAATCATCTATAATTAGATTTTGGTGAATTTTGTTTGTTCGAACCCGAGTGAAGGTAACTAAACAATTTATAGAAAATCGAGTATTATCATTAAATTCGGAGGTAAATATTATAGTATAACTAATTTTTAGTGTAATTTTGTTTGTTCAAAGCTGCAGACTTACTTTCTTTGCAAAATATTAAACAATTATCCTGTGTCCAAACTTGTTCAATTGTAAATACGAAGATATGTTTTTATTTTTTTAAAAAGAAAGTTATTGACCATAGCACGTATCTACAGCTTTCGTCTTGTTGCATTCGTTATTATAAAAATCGGAGAATTATATCCACGCGATCGTTATCAAATCCCATACTTCGATTTAGTCCACAAGAGTACGATAATTGCGCGGAAGCCACCAGGAAACAAAAGTATTTTCTTAAGCTGTTCATTCTCCAATTATTTTTACTAGGGTACTCCATGGGTTGTACTTAATAAGCACAAAGAGAAGGGGTGATCAATTCTACGCTACTATTTGAGAACCATTGATAAGATTGCCAGCCTCCCGGATTTTTAGGGATAGTCCCTTATTTAAAAAAAATATTCCTCTACCAGTGATGTTGTAAGACGAAGGTATAATATGCAGCGGTCACTTCGGTGAGCCAAAACCTGTAATGGTTAAAAAGGGATTGAGATAAAAAGATAAGGTCGTGGAAACAACAACAGGAGGAATTAACTTCGCGAAATTAATAGTACGCACGTTGGTTTTTGCGGGCGACAAGTTTTGCTAGCAAAATGAGAAAAATAACTCCAAAAATGACATACTAACTAAATTTATTTGTGTAGCATAGAAATCTCAACAGAGAAAACGAAAGTATCTAATAGCCTTTAGAGGCACCCACCTAGTGTGCTCTAAAATAACTCTGAAAAATAAAACCATAGAGCGAGAATCAATATTAAACTTTCTAGGGTGCAAGAAAACAACTGATAAAGAAGCAAATATAAATACATAGTAATTACATTTCACGAAATAATAGGAGCATTAAAACGAACGGTAAAAAAGGCATATAAAATGATGGCAGCACCCCTTTTATCTATGGATCAGAAACACGAATAAGGATTTCTCAACATAAAGCAATAGAAATTAAAAATAGCAGGATATTCCAGACTAGGTAAAAACAAAAGTAAGAAATAAGTCAAGTACATATGGAAGAAGCGAACACCAATATAACAAAAGAACAAACTGAAGACAACACTTGAATAGAATGAAGAAAAACGGGATATCCAAAGCAGACAAATAATCAGCCTCAAGGAGGACAAACCCCAGGAAAAAGTATATAGAAAACAGTTTGAAGCCGAAACAGGCCGAGGTGGCATAAACCGTGGTTACCATACTTGCCTCCTACACCCAAGAGGCGGGTTCCAACCCGGCCAGGACCGATGGATTTTTTCGGGCGTAAAAATCCTAAGTATGGCTTCCTTCGGAAGGGAAGTAAAGTCGTGGGTCCCGTGCCGTACATTTACGGCACGAAAAAGAACCTCAAGTCTGAAAGAGAGGCCTCTGAGCAAAATTTGTCGGTCGTTTCACGCGCTGAGTTGAATGGGACGCTGATGACCTGAGATGTTAAAGAGCGTCCATAAATAAATCAATAAAAAAAAGTGTATGAAAATATGAAGACATTATTTAAAAATCACACACACACACACATGCACGCGACACACTGACATAAACTACCATTAAAACTGAAAACAAAATAGCTTTGTAATTTTTCTGCAAATTTGCTTTTTAAGAAGTCTTACTTTCCAAATATTAAAATGATCAGCCTTTTAAAGAATAAATTTGACCCCAGCTTAAATTAATTTTTTAATCTAACCATCATTATCTTCGTATCACGTTCCGAAAGTAGTGGTGTATGGGCCACTTAACAGTTTAACATTCGATTGATAGTCGTTTGTTTACGTCTAGTGAATATTTCAGAACTGAAGAATCCTGTAGCATAAAGCTTACCTCTTAAACTAGATTTGTAAACTAGAATGTATTAAAAATTACATTAGAACCAGTCAGGATGTCCCACATAAATGCCTTGATTATATGAAACCGGCCGGCGTTCTGCACAGGCGGAACATCCCATAGCCACCGTTTTGAGGCGTGACTTAAGAGTATGAAATATAGCCATTTAAAATGTCCGGAAGGGGCCATAAAATGAACCAAACCTACACTTAATTTACACAACTGCTCGGCGCGCGAGTATTCGTGCATTCAAAAGGTTACAAAATGAGTTAAAGAAGCTGTTATATACCAATGTAGACGAAAATAAAATATGTTCTCTTCCAGAGTGTGTCGAACTTTGGGTGACGTAGGTGGCACTGTTTCGATAAAGCTTGATTCAAAGTAGGGCGAATTTGTTTTCGTTCGCAAGTCGTGTGCATACGTCACACACAAACACACACACACACACACACACACACACACACCAAAGCTTATCTATCATACTACAGTCGATTAGCGACCAGAGTTTAGGTTCCTGAACCTGCAATCCCTTGCACCGCTGGTCCATAAAATACCGCTGAGACAACTACAAGCATAAAAGATTTCTGATGATTATTATATGTAAAAGAATGATTTTTTCATACGAGGTAGATCCATAAGTTTCCGGCTTCGCCGATAAGGATTATCGCCTTCACAAAACCTTATCTGGTGTATACTGTTAAGTACATAATTAAGTTAAGTAAATAATTGCAGCTATAACCTCCGCTCCGCTGTGTTCAGTTGTTTCAGATATAGTTGCATAAAGAAGGCTATGTGTACAAGATTGTGACATGTTCAAAATTGAGTTTCACGTGATATTAAGTTCTTCACAAAAGAAGGACTTACTTCAAATGAAATTTAACAGCGATTGGATGGTGCATATGGGGAAGTATCTCCCTCGTATTTTACCATAAAAGAATAGGCCAAACCTTTTCGAATGGGTCGAGAAAGCATCGAAGACGAAGAGCGTGCAGGTCAACCCTTGGAGGTGCTCACTTCTGAAAACATCGCTCTTGTGGAAGGAGAATTATGGAAGACCGGCGGCTCCAAGTTACAGAAATAGCAACAAGATTGAGTCTTTGTAAAACAATAATCCTTCAAATATTCATGAACATTTAAAGATGAATAAGGTTAATGCAAGATGGGTACGTAGACTTCTTTCCTCAATCCAAAAACAGTAACGAATCATCTATTGGCAGGCATTTTTGGAGCTCTGCTGTGGCAACAAGAGAGAAGTTCTGCAAACCATTGTTGCAGGAGATGAAACTATGATCCTCTACTATGATCCCTTGTCCAAAAGAGAAGCAATGGAGTGGCGTAAACTTGGCGAAATACCGCCTCTAAAAGCCAAGGTTACTCAGTCAACCAAGAAGAACATGGCTACAATCTTTTGGTACTGTGAAGGAATACTCTTCAATGACTTCAAGTAGAGGAACACCACAGTAAATGGAGAGTCCTATGCTGGCCTACAGCACAGACTACGTGCTTCCATCAAAGAGAACAGGGAGGAAAGCTGAGTGGTGATGTGTGCCTTCTTCACGACAACGCACTTGTGCACACAGCTCTTGTTGCAAAGGAAGCTCTGAAGAAAGGTGGCTTCAAGGAGATCGAGTATCCACCCTACAGCCCAAATCTAGTTACCAGTGACTAATTCCTCTTCTCAAAGCTCAAGAAGGACCTTCGAGGAAGGAAATTTAAGTCTGGCGAAGAAATGATGGAAGCTGTTTATGCCCATTTTGCACACAAGACTTCTGATTATTTTGAGGGGGGATTGAAATGTTAATTCAAAGATGTGAAAGGTGTATTGCAATAAAGGGCAACTATATTGAAAAGTGAAATATAGTTTTTGTCTTTGTCATACCCAGAAAATGGTTAGGCCGGAAACTTATGGACCTACCCTCGTATGTGAACAAGGCACTGTGCCGAAATGAACTTAGACGTATTCGGGCTTTAGAGGAGCATACTTTATAGTATAGATCTTCAATTTCAGCACTTAGCTTTTTAACTATTCTTTAGAAAGAACCATGTCTGACCACTATATGTAAGTGGTGAGACAAACTAATGCAGTTATGAGTTATCGTTTGTTCATATTTCAGTAGACTTGGTAAACGTGCGTTCTTGACCACTTTTCACAGATTTTTTACTCTGTGTTGATGCAGGAGAGGGACAAAGATTAATCCAAGCATTTATATTCCTTCTGTTCTTTTTAATTAACTTACTGTGAAAAGGTACATCGAATGCAAAATTTCATGCAGTAATTGTTCCATCTGCACAGTATTGATACTTTCAAAAGTGATGCCGCAATAACAGCCGGCAAAACACATCACATTCGAAACGTAGCAAAAGCCATCATAAATATACTCCAGGTATATTTTCTATAACTAAGCGCTTTTGACACTAACAGTTATTGACGAAATCAAGCGTAACTCATTTGAGTTCTTATTAAGAAGTTGTAAATATGAGTTTAAAATGCGTGGGTCTGTTCCATATACAATATGTACAAGTTCCCTAACGTTGTGTTAAATTGGAGAATCAGAGAGAAGCATTGGCTCTTATAACGGCTTTGTGCTGCAATGCTCTTCCAGCTGCTTTATTTGACAATTAAGTTTTCGCAACCTGCCATCTTACCCTTGTGTTAGCAACAAGGTCACTAACAGTTCGTAAGGTTCATGATCTTGGTAAGTCAGATGTGTTCGTGGCGCTCATAATTGTTATGTATGGTCGTGAGAAAGTCGGAGCTTGAATTAGAGAACGAACAATCATTAAAACGCTTCTCAAAATCGGTAAGAGTAAAAGTGAAATCAGATATAAGTCTGTCCAAATTTGTAGGGATAGAGCAATGAAGAAAACGGTTGGATCAACCGTTTGAGGGCGGCCAGTAATGAGCAGAACCGAGAAACATAAAAATATTCCTCGTGCTTCACTTCTCATTAACTGTGAGAAGTGTAGTAGAGCAGTAAACGCCAATAAAGGGAAGATCTTAACCGAAAATCTTGGCATAAGAAATTGCTCTGGAGGATGGACTGGGCGCCGAAGTCGGTGTATAGCTTCGCAAGGGGATCACTGAGATATTCAGCAGTGAGGTATGTACCCGGATCCGTGCATAAGTTTCCGGCCTAACCATTTTGTTCCCAGGTCTTCCTAAGTTCATAACACGGCACGCTATCATTCCAGTATAATCCATTAGTCTCCCAAGGTTCGGATTTACATAATTTTGAACATTTTCTTGGCAGACCACTGGCTTCCGATCTCAAATTAACTCCCTAGAACTCTCTATAACCCATAATATTCATGAGGAGTTATTCATTAACACCCTGTAGAAGTGTGAATACTTCTGTAGCCATAATAAAGATTTCTCTGTCGTTGATAAAGAACGCAGCAATAATATCAGCAACGCCGTTTCACGTGACGCTAGCGTTTTGAAAGAAAGGATCACCAAACTGAAAGTATAAAATAGTGCAGGTGAGTGATAACGCTAAATTAGGATTCTCGAAGAACTTTGAAATAGCAGCTGAAAAGAAGGTTCATTGGACTTTGCATTGTTATAACACATACGTATGACTAGCAGATAGCAGACAGCAGGTCTGGTATGAAGAAAAGTCGCATTAGCGCCCCTCTTCAAACTTTGTAGCATTCCACAAAACGAACACTTCGTTATTCACAACTCATCATAAAAAGTTAGAGACAGAAGTTTAAAATGAACCTTGTTTCTCGCGTATCAGCTCCCACTACTGCAAAGGGAGGGTGGGGAAGTAGTTTGGGCAGAGAGAGAGATGAAAAATTTGCCGCACCTGCCCTAACGCAGGCTGTGTTTACCCCTGACCAACAGCAATCGAAGGTTCGAGGGGAGAGATATATTTACAAATGTGTCTCTCATATTAACAAATTTAGCAAAATATAAACGTGTTTTCTATTTAATGAACGAGAACAGGGAAAGAAAAGGGGGGAAAACTTCTGTTGACTTTTTTAAAATACGAGTACTGTCCCCTTCCTTTCCAGAACAATGTCATTTCTTGTTAGAATATTTTAATTAGACAATTTCAAATGTTTTTACCCGCTGTCACTCTTTACCATATGCATTACGTACCAATTCTCAGTCCGTTGGATCAAATGTGTTTAATACACACTCAGAAAAGTTTTATCAATGGCATTAAAACTAAAATACGACGAACAGGAACCAAGGAAACCATATCTATATGATTCACTTCTTATTAGCTGCAGTATATAAAGAAGGGACGGCTTCTATCGCGCAGCTAAAATAGTTTTAAGGCGTAGAAATTGCAATGAAAATATTCTTTTCAAGATAGACATGAAATTCTCGCATTTGTCATTGAAATGAAAGGTAATTATGTAGAACACCACAGTAACTAAGATTACTAAATTGTGATTTTCTTCTTTGCTTTTCGGTTTTGATGGCTTGTTGGTGGTTTCTGAATGACGATCAAACGTTTTAAGCATTAAGTATTTAATGCTTAAAACGTATTTATTTTTTTTTTATCTCAAATCTCTACGTTATGTTTAGCTGAAAAAGTACAGCAACGTTTCTGAATTGCAATGTTTAAAATAAAAAAGTTCGGATACGGACCTGGCAATTGTTGGTTTGATTTATTTACGTACGCTCTTTAACATCTCAGGTCATCAGCGTCCAATTCAATTCAGGGCGTGAAACGGCCGAAAAATTTTGCTTAGAGGTCTCTTTTTCGTGCCGTAAATCTACGACACGGGACCTAGGCTTTGCTTTACTTCCCTTCCAAAGGAAGCCACACTTAGGATTTTTAGGCCCGAAAAAAAGTCATCGATCCTGGCCGGATTTGAGCCCGCGATCTTGGGTTTAGAAGGCAAGTATGGTTACCACTACACCACCAGGACCGACTAGGATCTGGCAAGTATAGCTTAGTTTCATAATTACCGTAAATGACAGATCTCTGAAAAACATATATCAGTTTGCCGCGCTCTACAATATGATAATCAAGTGGGGAAGGAGAGAATAATATTATCAAGGGACATGGCTGCTGTTTTACGTTTTTATGTAATCATTTTCTTGGCAGCATTTTACCACATGCCTAACATAACCTAAATAAAAAAAAAATTATAATAATAAAACCATGAGTTTTGTTTAACTATCGGTATTAATTATTACTAGGTGGAACACTTTACAATGTTTTAAGTTTTTCCAGTAATGAATAAGCATGAACTTGAAACTTCTAGGATTATTTCACTTAAGTGACGTCGTCTTAAAATCGGCCAATAAAACGAAACAAAATTTTGAATTTTGACCAATCACATCCGGATATCCCAGTGAAATCATCCAAAAAAAAAAAAATCCGTTTTATTATGCGACGTTCATTTGTCTTGTGGTCAGTATAGCCAACTGTATGCCTCTACTATACACTTCCATAGCACGCGTCACAGAATACTTTTCTGTGTTTTCAGTAATTGTAAATTTAACTAACTTACGTGTATTCAATCAAGCAATTGTTTTTGCGTACTCAGCCAGTCTGAAATCATTTTGTAAATTATGTAACAATATCTGCCTAAGGAACCATAAATCTTAATAATCACGTTGTTCAGAACAGTAACATTTTTCTCTGTTTTGTTTTTCTCAGTTGATATTAGTAAATGGAACAGTAGCGATTATAATAGTCGAATTTCGTCTATTTCATTCTCACCGTTTCTGAATAGAAGGCATTCATAAATATGTATTACATTTTATACCATTGTTAATAATCGGTGTGAATTTTAAATATATACTACTTTTATTCTTATTCTATTCATGAAATAGTCCAAATCTTCTTTATTGGCATTATTGGCATAACTGACAATCGGCATTCATCTTCTGCTAGCTGGCTCGAAAAGGTTAAGTATTCATAACACAAAAGTATAATTATTACAATATTGTGAGCAAAGTTTACGGGAATTATATTTAAATTCCTGTTTTATTCGTGACGTAGATTTAATAAATATCACTCGAGGATCTGAGCTTTCCAGATAAATTCGGCAATCTCAGACCCTCTTGTGATATTTACTGTGGTAATTTTATCAAAATATGTATTATTCTCGTAACCTGTAAATTGTGCAACGAGAAAATTGTCTCAGGCTTTAATTCACAAGAGCAGATTGTGCCGACATAATCGCCAACCACCACTGACTTAAATTTTAGAATGGGAATGGTAACATTCGGTAATAAGTATTATTAGTTTCGATTACGTTGACATGCCTAATAAACGTTTTATTTATTAAAAAATTGGCAATAAATATTCTTAGTTAGTATTGCACTATGCCATCCCTTTATTATTTAGGGTCGTCTGAAAAAGAATACAGGTAGTACAGTCAATTTCGTAACATGCGCACTCAGAATTCGATTCCCCGAATACCCAGACCTTCTCCACTGTATATTTTGTGCGTTTACAGTTTAAACTGGCAAAATAATTTTTACGCTGGTACGTCTGCCTTAAGCCCCGTTTGAAATATGAATTTATTGTTTGAATTGCTTTCTAGCGCACGTATGGTGAGAATTGCATATAATTAATAAACTTGAGTATCATACAGTTAAGGCAGTGGACAAAATTCTCTCGTTCAATGTTAAAAAAGACAAAATCGGTTATTTTTCTGCAGGAAATATTACAGCGTCAGTCTTTTGGGTGGCTAAAGGAATTTTACTAATTTATTGTCTTCAAAAGGGTAAAACATAACCAGAACACACTGGTCCAATATTTTGAGCCAACTAAATTTAAAAATTCGTGAGAAAAGACCCTGTTTGCATCTAGACAATGCATCTCCTCACAAAATTGTTTTAGCAATAGGAAAATTGAGAGATTTGAAGTAGGAATTGTGGTCTCATTCACTCCATTCCCCACTCTAACTTTCATTTGTTCCCAAAGTTCAAACTCCTCGCTGGTCAGAGTTTTTCATCAATTCAAGAGGCAATTGCACTGCAGAGGAGTATTTTGCACACCTTTTGAAAAATCACTTCAGAGACGGGATATTGGTATTAGAGTACCCCTTTAACGCCGTGCGTGTTCGTATGATCATGGATTACCGTTTCCATTCAGCTTCCTTCCAATACTTTGTGAAATTTGGAGATCATGACTGTTTATATCAGTTAAAGAATGGTGTTGTAGTTATGTCCGTTCATATTATTGCACTTCTGTACACAGTCAATTGTTTCGCACAGTTTTTAGTTCCTGCTAGTATTGTATCAGCTGCAGAAAAGTAAGATTCCTTTTTTGATTGTGTAAAATGCCTATCTAACATGCTTAGACATGATTAGTATTCGTTGTACTATGAAAGAAATATATAGATTACTGCATATATTGCGCCTATACCTATCTGGAAAAAAAAAAAAAAAAAAGCGTAACCACATGAACATGCTAGGTGCTAGTATATGCAATAATGTATTTTCACGTTTGTGTTATGTTATACGTTGTTCTAAAGGAATGATTATTGTCACGATAGATAAGTATTTTCATTGTTTAGAAGATTATAGCTGCATCATACAGAATATTACATTATTCTGCAGTTTCTACCAGGGATATAGCACTTGAGGAAGCCCTGGACATGATCAAATCTGATGAACTTATAGGAGATATTGACAGCATTTGTAAAATCTACAATAGCTAACATCTGCTCCGAGAATTCGTAGGAGCGTGCTGTTGATAATGTTACAGAAAGCCAGATTCCTAGCAAAGCAGAAATTGTCCTAACGTGTAGGAGGTGTAAGTGATGATACCATATCAGAATACTTTGTAGTTCTTCCACCTCAGAAGAAGAGCAAAAATATGAAGAAAAGAGTCGTGTGGAGTAAGGATGATAATCGAAATTCAATTGGTCTATTCCCAGAAGCCAATTACTCATTGTAGTTCAACAAAACTCCTCTAAAGTGTTTTGAACTCATGTTTGGCGATTAAATAGTTCGATTTATGATAGGAGAGTCCAGGAAATACGCAATGTTCAATAATTGTTAATTCTAAAATAACAATAGAGTAATTAAATGCTTTTGTCTATACTTATTTTATCCGGCTACAACAATGTACCTAGTAAAAGATCATACTGGGAAGCCTCAGGAGATCTTCGAAATACGCTTGTAGTGAATGGCATCAGAAGTCGCTTTCTGGAAATCTGTTGTGCAGACAGCACTCAACCTGATATGAATGACAAGATGTGGAACTGCTGCAGAAAGAAAGATTCATCAGACCAGAGAAAAGCATTGGTTTTGACAAGTGTAGTGGAATATTTTGGAAGACAACTGCAAACAATTTAACCGTGGAAAACCTGTTCCTTTCGGCTATAAAGTCTGGTGTCTGAACACTACCTCATTTGACATTTATCAAGGAAAACATCCTCATGGCAATGCAGAATATGATGAACGCCTCGCAAAGTATGCTGCTCCGAAGGTGCAGATGCTCAAGGAGTTCACTATCAACATGGTTCACTTGCCCCTTCAAGTATATTTCGACAATCTTTTTACTGGGGTGGAACTGTTGCCTCCTCTGAAAGTTTGTGGATATGGCGCCACAGAACAATTACAGATAATAGAGTTCCAAAAAAAATAATTTTTTTTGTCCTATCATCCCTCCAAAAGAAATGAAACAGGCACGGAGTAGCTATGACATGGCAAAGAGCTTTATGAATAAATATCACACGTTAGACAGACAACTCTGTGATTACCATAGCCTCCATGTGTTACGGAGTTGAGGCAATTTCGTCAATGCCCAGCTATTCTTAGGCAGAAAAACGAAAAATATGATCAATCGGCCGGCTGTATTTCAATCTTACAATGCAGGAATAGGCGGAACTGATAGAATGGACCAAACTGTATCGCACTACAGACTTCGTGGAAAGAAATGATAGTGGTCTCATGGTTTTATCGCTTCACAATTCCTGGTTACTTCTAAGTAAGGGAGTCTGGGAACAGCAGTGCCAGAAGAAGTACAGAAATACACCATTAGGAAGAGGCGGCCCCATCACTAGTACCGTTTATAGCGTGCTTTAAAAATAGTTATTTATTCATAGTTCTTGAGAGAAAGGAAATGACAGCTGTTCAACATATTCTTCCAAACGGCGTTGTCCATTACTCTTGTAACATATCGTCAGGGACAGCACATCAGATCCGATCCGGGCGTGTTTGAAAAACTTCTTGCTTTAGACATCCCATTAGAAAAAGTCTGCGACTATGAGATCAGGGAATACAGACCGCCAAGGGATGTCCTCAAATCAAGAAATCACCTTTTAGAAATGTCTGCCGCAACAAACCCATGTTTAATTTTGCTGTGTGTATCATGGCGCTATACCTTATCCTGAATGATCCATAAAGTGTGGTCGAGCAGACCTTTTTGGAACATGAACTTTTTCAATAATTTTTGGTGTCCCCAACGTCCTGGCTTATGATGTAGGATTCTGAAGCATTGGACGCACTGATGGTACACTTTTGCACGACACCAAATTGAAGTGTCGTCAGAAAATACGCCATATATTTCTACTACGAGATTCCTTTGCTTTTTAGTTCACACGTCCATAGCAAACAAAATGACAGCTGGTTGACAAACGAGAGCTGCAAATCTCTGATACGCAAGTAGCATGACGTCACAGTACTACGGGAGTCAAAACACGTTACGGACGCTGCCGTGTCCTATAATAGAAAGAAAAAAAATTCTTAACTAGCATAACTCTTTCACCATCTCCCGTAAAACGATAAGAGTATTTTGAATATTTCATCTGGGTGCGGTGTTACTTTGAGCATAAACGCTTTATTGGAATTAATTTGATTATTAACATAAATCGGTTATCTATTTCCATATTGGAAATGTTGAGATTAGTTTCTGTTTATAAAGAAAGGCCGGTAAACTCCTGGAATTGTGGCCTTAATTGAATTTCTCGCGAGAACTTCACGTCAAGCACGGAGCTAACTCCCCACCCACCGGCCCCCTTATAATTTCATTTCCATACTGGTCGCCAGCCATATCGATCTACAGCTGATACACATAACCATTAAATTGCCAAATAAACAATAGCGGAACCGGCTCCGATGAGACAAGGACATTTTATCGAGCGTTTTCTGACTCCTGTCTGCCCTCCCCCTCCCGTTCTCTTCTGCCTCCTCGTACATGTTGTGCAACTGGTGTAATTCAACAGAGGCAGAACCATTGCTTTATCAGACAATTCCCAAATCTATCGTTTAGCTTTTCTTTAAGATGCCTGCACCAACATGCAGTTTTCTTCAGATGGAGCATCTGCCCAAAATACTAATGCATTTTTAGCAGCCTGTTCTCAATTAGAGATGAAAATATTTGCTGAGCAATGTACATTTTCCTTCTACACATAACTTATCTCCTTCCTATAATGATCTGACATGGAATTCGGATGAAGGCATTCTTCATATATTGAACTTACCCAGACGAGTGTCCCCAAAATTTAATCCTGTGATCCTCTTCGGCAGAAATGGAAGCTGGTCATTGTTTGTAAGTTTGCTTGGCTGTTACATTGATGACTGCCAAGAAGCGGCTGTGTTTCTAGCAGTGCCCCTTAAAATGAACGAAATTGGCGCGTGCGCTCAAGTTCAAAATGAAAATAAAGGCTTGACATTTTGACCTGCATTTAAGGCATTCATCTGTGTAGGGCTTTCATTCGAAACTTCCTAGTCTGAATAAATATCTATTTAATTAAAGAAGAAGAAGTGCCGATTCAGAAATTGAGAAGGAAATCTAAAATTGATTCAATTTTTTATTTCGCCCCCCTCCCTTTGTAACTTTAGTTGTGTTCTGGCTATACATTGTTTCAAAGCGGGTTTCTCTCACGTTGTTCCGCTACTCCTGTAATCATTGACAGTACGCCAATGTTCCATTTTTAAAAACTATTTAATTTGAAAATGTCCCACCATTTTGGTAACGATTCAGCATCGTTGGAAATTATATTTGTCTGAGCGCATTCCTTGCTATGCGTGACATGTTAGTGACGTCAGCGGTCAGAGCATGCAACCAAGTGGAAGCAAAAGAGAAAAATTAGTTCAATGCCGGGTATCAGATAAGTGGGCATAATACATTGTAGATTTATTACATACTACAAAATAATAAAATTTTATTTTGGTTAAATTCATATTTAGCACTTTTCCCTGAGCATGAAAATATTGTCAGAATGAGTCGTTTAAATTAACAAGATTTTAAATTAGTTTGTAATATTTCAGTATCTATTATTTGTTATGTTATCTTTTTCACATGTGTGCCCATATTATGTTTATGAACACACAACATTCCTAACACGCGTTGTGTTTTTCCTTTCCAGAAAGTTGGTACCTCAATTTTTCCAATGTTAGGTATATATTAGAAATAAGTGGATTAGTTAGGAATTCCGAAATAACTGTGTTACGTAATGCTAATAATTGTTTTTCTATTCTACAACTGAAATGTTTTCATCATATCAAAATTTTAACAATAGCACCATTTCAAATTGCCAGGCTAGCATTTATTTACTGAAGCATAAAATGAGGGGTGCAGTTTGAAATTTCATAGCTGTTGATGAAGTAAAAAGTTAATATAGATCATTATTGGTTTAAACTTCTTCTCCAAATCTAAATCGGCCTGTGTTTTTCGTTTAAATTAAATTTATGTTAAATAGATGGTTTCAAGAAAATGGTTGCGGTCCAGTGTAGAGCCTACTGTACAAATATTCATCTGTAATCAGTCATTGTCCATGGGCCGAACAAGGAGTGTAACTATATCCCTGTCCAGACGAGTCCTTAATCAAGATTAAATAAAAAGAAGAGAATTGGCCAAGGTATGCTATACAATTTATCTAATTTAAATCAGAACTTCGTTACCGTGCGTAAGCTGTTATGAACTCGAAGTCGTAAATCTTGGGACCGAAGGTGCAGCGTCTGCTCTCTTCAAGCTTACACGCTCGTCTCCCTAAGCAAACGTTAAAACACTTATCCTTACAGACTGAAACGATCCTGATGAACCTGTCATGTCTCCTTTCACTAACGCAGCGGACAAAACCGAGACCATTTCCAGTCAACAAATATAGGCGGATAATTACCATGTTGTCCATGTCGACCTGTTAGCTCAATTAAAGCGTCGTGAGTTCGACAGGTTAGATTATCCCAGGTGTTATTTTTTTAAACATTAATAATTTGTATACACCTTTCTTAATATATAAAAGTTGCCTATCTTCTTACTATCATGAAAGTTCATTTCTTAACATAATACATTTTATTTTTAATGTAACTTTAGGGAGGATAATGCAAAAGTAGCAGTTTTACTTTTATTTCATATACTGATGCTAAATGTTCAAGTAAAAACCTTATAGTGTAAAAAGAATGCTTAGGTTGCAAATTTAGGTTAGCTTAGGTTTAAAAAAAATATATATATATATATATATAATTTCAGTACTTATTATAAATGCTGAAATAAAAACTTAAGTGTTAACACAAAGCATACAGAGTAAATTTAGTATGGGGTTAGGGTTAGGTTAGGAGCTTAGGTTTAAATATATATATAAACTTATAGTGTTAAAAATCATATGATTTTCAATATCATTATTTCCTTTACGTGTTACATTGCCACATTGCAGTTTCCTATTTGATTTCACTGTCTACTTTTAACATGCACCCTAAAAAGCTATTTTTGACCTGCGATTGTTTGTTTATGTACGTTAAGGCTGTTCTTAAGTTGCGCTCGGTTTTCTCCGCTGCCGTTCGTGAAAGGAGGCGTGAATAGTGAGCCAGCATTCTATGTTTGCTTTTAAAATCTAGTATAATGTGGTTTTCCATACCCTCAAGCAATCGTAAGAAGCTCAAAATAATTTCCAACTAAGTTTAGAAGCAGCAAATGCTAAAGCACATGTTTTCATTACCTTATTCCAATAATGCCTTTAATACTTTATACTGGAGCCATTGCATTTGCTTAAGTTAAAAGGAATCAACTTAGATTAGCTGACCACACCTTGATAGTCACTACTGCATAAATATACTGTGTTACAAGAGCATGAAAAGGCCTATAGTGATCGCTTCCACATTCCGTCAGAAACAAGATTAACTGTGAATATTGATCTTGACGGGACATTAAATAAAAACTATGCCTCTCATTATTTTGCAACCCACAATCTTATTTAACCCAACACAACTTATATTTTTCAATTGGTTTGGGATGATTATTCTTATATTAAATGTCGCTAAAGTGTTTCTTGTGTCACAATTTGTGTTTACATCATTTTTACACCTAATTGTACTTTATACCTATATATCGTCCAAGGCACTGGACCTAACGGTCTCTTGTGGTGTTAATACATCATGCAGCTTGTATTGACTACCAAATTATACTAGTTAAATTTTACCGTATTTCGGTTACACACAACCTTACATAACACTTCAGAGCAACTGGTCTGAGTTATCAACCGCAGTTGTTTTCGTTCTAGCTTTCTCAATCTACGATACCGAAAAGAGAGAATTCTGTTAATGAGGAGTGAAGAGTAGAAATATCAAACGTTCTAAGTGCCATTTTTAAGTTTAATCGTTTTATTTCAAAAGTACATTCTATGTGCCCAGATGCGGATTCCTACTTTTGTTATTAAGACAAAATAGTTAAAATGCTCGTTAACAGATAGCGCAGTTCTAAATGGTCTGTTATGCTGTCATTTGGTGTTCTAAGTGTCATGCCATGATATTAGTTTTTAAGGGAAAATATTTATAGTGCAGAAATATTCAGTAAGTGGCCATACCTTTTGATATAACGATAGAGATAGAGTTTTTGAAATTTTAAAGAGTTGAAAAAATACAGCGATCTGAGCTTCGTCTGAAAGAGCAACTCCGTTTATCGGTTGAAAAAAAAAGAAGCACCTCTCGTTCATGTTGGCATTCCTTACTGAAGAGCACAGAGAGCTCATGAGACATCAATTTCAACCCATGATTAGAATGAAAAATTAAACTATTCCTGTCAGTTGTGAGGGGAAAAAAAACATGAAAGATTGGTATTCTTGCGCATGTTTCATAATACATTTTTGTACCTTTGCCCTTAATATATTTTGTGCTTAATAACATATGTTCCCTCTAATCATAAGTTATTTTTATACCTATTTCTCTCTAAACCCTGAACAAAAATTTGAATTGCACTTGTAACCGCCACTTCCATCATATGGCTCTTAGAACAGTCTTATTGTTATTACATTTTTGGCAACGACTTACTATGTAAAATAATTTTGTAGTAAAATATAAAGGATGTTCTTAATGATTTTGGATGTTATAAGGTAAATGCTAGCAGAAAAGAGTAGTTTTTGCTTATGCTGCAAAACTTAGAAAATGGCACTTACAATGTTTGATATTTTCACTCTTCAATTGTTGAAACAATGTAGACTCATTGCCTTTGGGGGGGGGGGAGGATTAGTTCTACTATTGTAACATGGAGAGAGTGCTGCTTGTACACGTCCCGAACTTCTCAGTCAGTCAAACAGATACCTTGGGTATGGGTGTGAAAGTGGGTAAAGGAATGTATTTTAATTGTTACATATACAGAGAGTGCCAAAAATGTATACACACTTCAAGCAAAGAAAAAACAGTGGTAACATAACATAACTGAATTCATACTAACAAAAAATGTTGAGCACTACTCATCTTAGACTTTTACAGTTACAACAGTTGCTCAAAATGCCCATCATCGGCGTCGATACACTTCTGAGTACGTTGAACTACTGATTGAGCAACGTTTGCAAAAGTGTCCTCAGCGATTGCAGCACATGGCGTTTCAAATTCTTCCCGAAGTGCTGCCAGTGTAGCTGGTTTTCTACGGTATACAACATACTTAAGATTTCCCTATAGGTAGAAGTCCAACGGAGTTGGATCAGGAGAACGCTGTGGAAACTCAATCGGACCTCTTGTCCTATCCAGTGCCTTTGAAGATTGTCAAGTACGCATGTACAGCTCGGTGATAATGTGGACATGCATCATCCTTTTGGGATAAAATTGCTCATTTCCCTGGAGTGTATGAATCAACATCACACATCATACGATAATCTTGGCTTCACTTGTTCATTGTTGATTTACCTGTCACGTAGCAACGCTATCATAATGTATGTGAGTCACATCTGTGTACAGAACATCATACTACACATTACTGTTGTTTTTCGGTCCAACTCTGAAATATGTTAAATAGACATCTACTGTGAAAGTGTGTATACATTTTTGGCATCCTCGGTAGTAAGACAAAATGAACTTTCATTTTACAACTCTTCAATTCATTTGTACTAACAACCAAGCATGTTTATAATAAACAGACGAAGAATAAATTGCCTTACATTTAGATTTTGTGTGAAAATTCTTGCACCGTTCTCTGTGCAAAATATGATCTGAACACTATGAAATAATGAATGCAGGCTCCAAATCTGTTGCATAACGTTTGATGCTTACATCTATTCAGACCTAATTTTTAATTTATAAATGAACCTTATTCTGGTGCATCATACTCACACTTGCCATTAGAGCGCTCTACAATATTTAATTCTTTTTAATGAAGAACGACACAGTTTTCTAATTTTAAGATACTAACACACAATCGTGAATATTTGAGGTCAATTCGGAAAGTAAGTTCCGTTAATTGTTTCAAAGAAAATGCTACTTTATTTTTTAAACTTTTATTAAACACAAGTGAAAAGCACAACTTTAAATTCTTTTCAACATAATTTCTATTTACATTCAGGCATTTATCGCACCACTTCACAAGCTTTGAAATACCTTCTGCGTAGAATTCTGCCGTTGCGACGCTCTCCTCGAGCTCCTCCGTTCTGCTAGTGTCTGACTATAGACTGTAGACATTCCGAGTATTTATTTATTGTTGTGCCTCGTTCCATTAACTCCACCATTTGCTTGTCCCAAAAATGTTGCCATGAGCATCTTGGTTGAGTCATCATGTCGATCATGGTGATCTAGTGGTAACCATACCTTGCCTCGTAAACCCAAGATCGCGGGTTCAATCCCGGCCACAGTCGTTGGCTTTTTCGGACTTAAAAATCCTAAGTATGGCTTCCCTCGGAAGGGAAGTAAAGCCAGGGGCCCTTTGTCGTAGATTTATGGCACGTAAAAGAACTTCAAACCTGAAAGATGAGGTTTCTGAGCAAAATTTATTTGCCGTTTCATACCCTGAATTGGGTGAGACGCTGATCGCCTGAGATGTTAAAGAGCGCCCGTAAATAAAACAAATCAACAATCAACAATTGACTCATCTTGGATGTTAGTGCATCCATCTTGGAACGACGACACCACCGTCGAACAAAACCCTCACCCATGATGTTCCCGTACACTGCAGTAATCTCAATATGAATTGCAGCTACCATTTACCCACAGAAACCGTGTCAGTGCATGTACCTCAAACTTGGCAGAAGCTGCACATATTTTACAAGCCTGTCTTGGTGAAAGAAACAGTCGTGCTGAACCAAGTCAAACTACACAGCAAATCAAGAATAGCGCTGCTATCGCCTCTCCTGCTCGTGAATGAATTGCCCTCGCATGCAAAACTCCTCTTTTTCTGCAGTTTGTGCCATCATCTCCTGCATTAAGTTACTACTTGACACTTCCTTGGCATCGAAGAAATATGATGGCTTTCATTTTATTCCACATTCTGCCACAGTCTTGAACTTTAAAACTCTCATATAAAGAAATTTACGATCAGGCGCTCCAGCAATATGAAGGACCATAGGCTGCAAACATATTGAATGTGTCTGCAATCTCTGTTCCATCGATCAAAACGAGATATGTCTTTCTACTTGCCATTATTCCTCCCCAAACCCACAAGGTACCTCCTTCGAACTTGTGAGCTTCCTCTTGAGTACATGCGTCAGTCTTCTTGCTTATAGTACGCTACAAGCCTTGTGGTCATTTTTCTTGCAACTAAGATTACACAAATGCAGCTATTTGCTTATGTTACACTGAATCTGGTGTATCAGAGTTCGCTCAGGAAAGCACGTTGTCTCATCTCTAGAATCTCTATCAGTACTGTTTAATGGTAACAGAGATCGGGCGAGGAAAAGAGAGTAAATAATTTATTCATTTATTCTTTATTTATTAAATAAGATAACCCAGATATTTTTAATAATATGAGAAACAGAAACTATGAATATTTCTTGTTTGTCATAAGAGCAATGTGTGTTGTAATTAACAAATAAATTAAAACTGAATAAATTATTTACTTTCATTTCCACAGCTATAACTGTTAGCACCAAACATGTACTGAAAGAGATTGCAGAGACATGACAAGGTTGTTTTCCTGAGCGAAATTCTCAAACGTAACATTTCAACCTAACATGAATAACCTGCTTGTGCCACACTATACCTAGTTTTCTATTCTCTGGGATCTGGATGCAGATCGAAACGCAATTCAACTGTGAACAGAACATGGATCTATTGTTCCTGTTGGCAATTTACATGCTCCCGACACCATTCAATACGACATGCCAATTTGCTGGGCACCCTAATGGACGACTTAGGATGAAGTTGTCTTTCGAACTGTTTGGGTTGAACCAGTTACATTGCCAATATTCTGCAGGGTGGGAGCAATTGATCTTTCACTCAGGGCCCTTAGGCACAGAAATCAATCTTGGTGACTTACCTGGATGTTGCTCTTCTGGATATAGCCTCCACGTCCTGATATGTTTGGTATTCTGCATCAGCTTGTGTTCCATCAATTATAATTATTCCATTTGCCATACACACTTCTTTCATCTCGACTTAAATGACATCGTGGAGTATTCATCTCATTTGTTTAAAATTACTCATAGCATTTCTCTTAATGTTTTAACCCAGACTCCTATATTAAAAATAAATTTATTTTATTATTCACAATGTAAAACTTCAAACAAACAAAATATAATAATTAACTGTTATGGATACTAATAGCCAGACAAACTAACAAAGCACCCGTATTTAGTCGCTTTTTTGTTATTTGTTCAAAATACCAATAATTTTATTTAAAATGTGTGTTGTTCCTTAGACAATTGACGTTTGTATTAAGGCCTACTATAGATTATATATGAACAAATAAGCATGTAAATAAATATGTGTGTTTATTAAGTAAATTAATGATGGAAACTCAAAAATTTTAAACGTAGCTCGGGATGTTGCATGAAAGGTGTTAGGCATATCACAAAATAAGTTTACAGTTATCAGATTATTATATTAAATATTTTTCCTCAGAGTAGAACGCTCACTTTCCCGTTCCTACTACTTCAGACAGAAGCCAATAAAGTTGTCACGAAAGAAAACCGATTTTTCCTTTATTCAATGTACCGGGCTACTAGAACAAGAGACAACTTTTAACCTCGCCTTCAAAAGAAGCCTTAGTATAGGCCGTCATCTGTCAGCAAAAATTACCATCGACCTTCTCGAAGATGCTTGCATAGTAAATTTGTGGAAATTTTACGCTGTTGAACAAACATGAAGCTGAATGCTTAAAGAGAGAGGGGAGTCAGAGTATATAACCTGTAAAAATGGGTTTAGCAGGAGTAAGACTTGTCATACTTTAAAAGCACAATAAAGAATAATAAAGGCAGGACGAAAACTTAAGTAGCTTTTAAAAAAATACATATGACATGTTATGATTTGCACCGGTACAGTGTTTCAATGTCCTAGTCCGACATTCTTACGTCCGGGCAGTTTATGAGATTTCTTCCAGTTGTGTTAGTCGTTTTCTTTTGTTTTACCTTTTTCGCACTAGTTTGTTATTCATCCTGTTCCACAATGACACTGCAATCACAGAATAAACAATTAATTCTCATCGTAAATGTTCTTCGAGATATAGTGTGGCATATGAGGGGTGAGGCTTATTTTTAAATATTGTTGATAATACGGTGGTTAACAATATAGTGTGCGTTTACATACTGTTGGGCACGCAGGCCAGGTGGTTGCGTTCTGGTTCCATGTTCTGCCCAAGTGACAGTCACATGTTTGAACTGGGGGTGGGGGGGAAGAGAACTAGCTCTGCGCATGCGCACAGAGAAATAAGTTACTTGAGCATGGGAACGCGGGGATCGCCCTAACGATAGCCTGTGCGGTAATGTACAGCTCAATTAAATATGTTATGTAATAAACTGGACATTCTGATCTGAGGTCGGTTATGATAATTTATATCCTAGTACTATGTTCTCCAGTATTTTCTAGTTTTAGCAAGAGATGGCTTAGATACTTTCTGACACAAGAAGTTAAGCTCGCCCCATGTCCAGCAAGTTGTATTGGGAAGCGTTATGCTCTAGGAATTTGAGCTGTAACAACAGCTCCAATGAACAGCAAACTTCTGCGTTTTCCGATAAAATTAAAGAGCACTGTAAAAAAGCAGCATAATAAGAAACTTGTTTTCCGTTCAATGTTGTGAAAATAAAGGAAAGTTTCATGACTATAAAAATCAATAACATTTATGCTTCTTCCCTTTAATCATTGGGTACATCAACAATCAGACTTATTTTTGCGACATATTGAGCAACTGGATTTTCAGCGCTTCTATCTGCCAAACTTCGCCTATAAGTGGCCATACACATAGCAATAATGAAGCAAAGAATTTTGGGTGGGTATTTTTTCCTCTCCGATTTTCCTGTTTGAAATTATGTTTTTAGACAATTCATACTAAAAGTAGTTATTTTAATACAAGTCACTCAAACTAGAAACGTTACTTTGTAACACTTAGTTCTTTTAAAAATTTAAAACACTCCAGTGTTACCAACTTTGAATTATTGTGTAGTGTGATTATTATTGTTATTATTAGGTTAAGCGGATCTTTATAGTAAATAACATATTTTTAAGAAAACGATATACTTCGTAGCGATTTCGAAATCACACCATACTGCAATTATTGATATTACATAATAATATTTCTACGATTTATTTGGATAAGTAACTATGTTGGCAAGCATGGTACAAAACAACACAAGGTGATCCTATCATTGGGCGTGCCGAAGTGTATAATACAGCCTCTTTCAACACAAGAAATTTACATTTTAAACAGCAACTTAGTATAATATATAAAAATATGTAATAATAAAAAAATAATTTAAAATCGTATCCCGTCAAATGAAGTTTAAAACCACCAATTTACCACCGCAGTTATATTCGTAACATTCAGAGATTTGGGTGTTTCTTCCATGCTCTTCCTAGTGAAAAATAGAACTATTACTTTGAAGCAATGAACGTTTCGGAATGACTAAAATGAATTTAATTTATAATTACTAATGTATTTATTAAGATTAAGGTCTGTCTAAAAATAGTGCGTAATACCGTGTTAAGAGTGAATAATAAATAGTCTTCAATGTTGGTCAAAATAGTAATCGAAAAGGTACATTATGAGACAAGTTGCAGAAAATTACCACAGTAATAATTTCATCATTAAATTGTTACAATTGCAAAAATACTGTAATCAAGTGAATATAATGCCACTATAATATTAAAAAATGTATGAATTACTGAAAGCAGAATCAAGCATATATATTCATTGCAGAATACAAAATGAATAAAAAATAATAAGTTAATATTAGCTATCAAATGAATTAGTAAAAGTTGATAACACTAACCTGTTCTGAAATAATATACTCAACACTAACGTTTCTGAAACATTCTTAAAAATATTTACTGTTAGTCCAGCTGATGAATAGTTTGTATTCCACCTAGTAAGCAACAAAGTGTTCCTATTTATTAGCGACATCAGCCTTTTTAGCTTGCAATAAAATTGTTTGCCGTAAATCCCTAACAATAACAACAGAAGAGGTCTCTCAGTAAAATTAAAAACCGATGATGATGATGATATTAGTAATAATAATAATCATAGATACAATGACGTCACAATATAACAAAAGAAGGCATAGACTTCATAATAGCTTATTAGAAAATTAATATTAGTTTTTTTTTATTAACATAGTTTCTTAAACATTTACTAATGCGATAAAGTAAGTAAAACATCGTAAACTTATATAATATAACCTGCATTCCATTAAAGGTGATTTTTGGAATGGACTGAATAATTAGAAATTAAGATAATTCTTTTCTTCCGTCTTGCTGACAAGAGGGTAAACCTTTAAGTGTCTTCTACTAAACTGTAAACATTTCAGTTCATAATGATTATAATAATTTGTAACCTTGGATTTAATGCAACTATTGTTGGTTTGTTTACCAAAAACACGTTCTTTTTCAGATGTGATCTGAGTTGTTAGGTGATAATTAAAAGAAGAAGAAGTAGAAGAAGAAGAAGAAGAAGAAGAAGAAGAAGAAGAAGAAGAAGAAGAAGAATTCTCCTTACATGTTCTGAAATTAAGAATAAGAAAAATCGGCAATCGCTCAAATCCAGCCACTATGAGCATTACACTGTCTCTTTAAAGGGAGACCGTAGGTGTAATCTGATTTTAATTTTCATTTCATAAAAAAAACAAGAGATTTCAAAACATTGTATGTGTAATTTATTTAAATTGGACAATGTTTAGACAATTTAACAATATTTTAAAGTAACAGTTACACTTGCCAATGTTTATAAAATCGGTTACATTAAAACACTGGAATGGATAATAGTAACCCAAACGCAATGCATTACAAGCACTGAGCAACTGGTTCTCAAAAACATGATCAGTCTGTTCGCCCTTTGAGTTCCCCTAAGCTAGCCCTCCCTACCTTTACCCTTCAGGTATTCTATGGGCTGGGCTATTTTGTCTACATTGTCGCCGCATGCAGCGTAACATAATATCGTATGCCTTATTATTACCATAGTTAAATTGTTAATATATGAGATGCATGCAAGCTAGTAGCCCTTTCCAATTTGTTTGTGTTTGACATTACAATGTTCAGAAATTATTAGAATAATAACGAATATCAAGCTTTGAAATTAACCATATTTTTTTCTGAAAACCCCTGAATTTTTTTGATTGCAAATACCGAATTTATTTTCTATAAAAGGAAATAAAAGTAAACAGTATCATATGTAGTTTGTAAATCTAAACAAGGTATCAAAATCTCATTGAGAAGAAGAAGACCCTGACAAAACAACAGGATAAAAGTTTGAGTTTTGAAACTGTAAGTTGCCGTTTTATTTCTCTTTCCAAAAACCTTCAACGCTTAATACTTCAGAATCCAATTTTTCATTAAATGACCACTTTTTCAGATGCTATACATTATTGCTGAATAAAATGTTGACGTCTTGTTCTGCTTTACATTTTACTGGAATTATAAAAAGTCCTTCATAGTATTTGCTTTCAATAGGAAATAAATTTGGTATTTTGATGAAAAGGTAGGCAGGGGGGGGGGGGAAATGACAGTTCATCTCATAAAATGCGTTTACTATTTTACAGAGCAGTGTACTTGTCAACGTAAGAAAGAATTATACTTTCTGAGATAATAGTTCTCAAAAATAACTAATTATTAATATGTTCTTTTATTTAATGAAATGTCCAATGTATACGCTTTACCGCTCTCCCTTCTTTTGACCCAGTAACAAAGGTCAAGGATCGTTGCCTACATGCGTAATTATATACCTAAACAAAACGCGAATTGCTATGTTGCCAGCTCCAGAACATTTTACAAGAGGCCAATGTACGAGAGGTTAAACGCATCGAGAAACCGTAAGTTAACAGCAACGCGTTCAGCAGAATCATCTCTGCACGGAAGCATTTCCTTTCGACTTCGCTTCCCTAGCAGCAGAACAGTTCAGTTGAGCATTAAATGTCCGCGCTTCGTGCAAGAAAATGTTTCGCATACTCACTTTCATTATTCAGAGAAAAAAAGAAGTTAATTGACGTATTAATTGGCTAGGTAACTTGTCATATGTATAACACAACTCAATGCTCGTCGCGTATAAGATTGAAACAACGGAAACTGGGTCTGAATTTCACTTCCGTAAAGCTCTGTGGTTTGAAACATACGACAACATTACTGGAACAACTAAAACGCTATAACAGAAATGACAAAGAGAATTTAAAGCGAACGAACTCGCTTTTCTCGGGTACAAGACCGACTTGTAACAGAAAAACAACACTAGTTATACGGTTGCGTGCTTCTTTATTTATTTCTTGAAAACTGTTCAAGTAGTTCAACTGCTAATTGTAAGGTGTATTATTTTAGAGCAAATATTTACCTACTACTGATTTTATTATACATTTAAGAATATATTTTACGAAACGTTTGCTGTCAAGTTTGGCTAAGGCAGTGTTTCCCTCGATATCTGATATTGTGGTCTTCTAGACCTAAATTGAACCTATATTTTCTACAACCACTGCTTCGAGAAAGATGGGGGAGTAAAAAAAGCAATAATTCAAACGAATTGCAGGATCACACTGTATAGTTGCGAACCATAAAGAAACAGGATTGCCTTTGCAAAATTGTTTATTTGTTGGGGATGCTTATGAAGAATAGAACATGAAACAAGGATCGGTAAGGTAATCAATTTCATTAATGTAAGCCAATTACTAAAATTTCAATTTCTTGGCTAATATATGGCGTTGGTACAAACACTATTCTAAAGCCTAAATGATTTATAGACTTGCACCAATATAAAATAGCTTTGATATTAAAGTTATTATTTAAAAAAGCAAACAATTTTTTTATTTTTGCTATTAACCGTAATATAAAACGTAGAGACGTTAATTAATGTTGTTTTAAAAATATAGGCACATATATAGCCTGAAACATTAAAAAATATGACAAAATTACTTTTAAACAAGGCAGGAGCAGGATAGTCCCAGGACCTTTTAGTTAAAAAAGTAGTCCACGCTTGAAAGTAGTTAGAAATGCTGGGCTATATCATCAGTACAACCAACTGCACAAACAGAAGAGCAGATTCCAATCATTTTCATTGTCGTGCAGTTTCTTCTGGCGGTTTCTCCCGTTGCTTTGCTGCATCACACCCTCCGGGTTCGCTAGCAAAAATTTATTCTATTCCTTAGAGTCTCAAAAACATTGACATATGACATGAAACATTACTCACAACAAAAACTGTTTCCAACATTTAGAACTACATTATTCATGGAAGAATCAACTTTGTAAATACGTTTTAAAAATAAAAATGTAAATTGTAAATCTGAATTCTGGTAATTCAAGAGCATTTATATGATATTTTCCTCCAAACACAAATATCTATAATTTGTAGTAATGTGAACGAAGAAATGTTACCAACGACTTAAAAAGTTCTGAACTCATTGTATTAGGAAAGATAAGGCCCAAACGTATACAGCTATTAACTTCATTTACTTTCATTTTTTATTTAAAAGTTTATTTCAAATTGGGAAGTCGCTTAGTTATTGACTCATAACTAAAATGTAAAATAATTTTATATTATTCTAACGACAGTAAAATATATAAGCTACATTGCCAGGAAACAGACGCATTATTTTTTTAGAGAAACCGTTAAGAAATTCTCTTTCATCTCTAAAAGAGGAGAGAACGTTGAAGAAATAATTCCTACTTGAGTAATTATTCAGCAGCAGAAGGATGCATGCTATTTTCATCATTATGATGAACTACCCAACCATTTTCTTCAGACATAGAGATTAGCGTACCAATTTCAACTAACTGCAAGCAACTATAAGAAGCTTTGAGGTTAGTATTACCTTATCTAATTTAATTTCAGGAACTTGAAACTATAAGAAGTAAAGTTACAATTACCAACCTAAGTTATAATGTAATTGATAGACAGACACAATCTTGAACATATTCCAAAATAGTAATAAACTTACTTAAGTCGGTGTAAATAACACTACAAACGTTGCAGTGGCCAGATGGTAAGAAAGAAAGAACAAAATAATAATCCGCAGTTTATCACTTGCAGATCGATTTTCCAGCTTACAACAGACGGATGATCAACTGCAGTAGTTTTTATCAAGGCTTGCAATAATGAACTGTTTCTCAAATCACGTCTTTATTTGTTCTCCAGTTTTTCATGGCATGTTTCAAAGTTGTGCCAGGGCTTTCGTTAGTCTCCAAAAATTGTCTTTGCAGCCTTCACCGCTTCTTGTGAAGACGAAAAAGGTATCTAATAAAGTTGTAGCCAGCTTGAGGAACACATTGCATGTTTGTTTTGGTTAGACAAGTATGCATTGTTAAGAGATGGCGTATTACGAAACTAATTATGATTAGGATTAAACAGGAATATTGCCAGAATTCCATTCTACCCATCTTCACATTCAAAGATATTTTTGGCTTCATTATCACATCCATCCTAGTCCTAAAGGAACCATGTTTCTTTTTCAGTTATGTTGCCCTAATATGACTGCATGTATTATTGAATATAAAAATATATGATAACAAATACCTTACACGCAGGAGATAATATTTTGACTTCCTTGGGTGCTGCAAATTTCAGACATTAGCCAGGGATAAAATGAGAAATTCCTCACGTTACAAGCGCCAATGTCTATTGTTTGGGAGTGAGGGAATTTGAAACCGAGCGTGGTGGCTCAGATAGTAACGTTTGGGACTGGCATATGGAAGGTTCGAACTCAATTTCCGTTGAGCCAATCATCCTGACCTTGGTTTTTTGCCTGGTTTCCCCTGGTCGCTTAGGTGAGTGCCGGGATGGATATTCATATTTCACGATTTTTTCGCTCCCCCGTTTCATTCCACAGCATCAATTAGTTATAGGATCGGAAGCGTCAGACAGGACAAGGTGGTGCCTTGGGTATGGCGGTGGCTTTCTGGAAAAATTCCTGTCCTAGCGTCTGGTGGGGTCTGTATGGGGCTTCCTCGGGCTATCTTTGTGGTGGATCGAGGATGACTCTTGCGGGGACGCTCGTGCATCATCTCCTCGGATTCCTGGCTGTATCTCGGAAGTGCCACCTCAGGAACCATCTGGCGCATATTCTCCTCTGTAGACCATCCTATGCTATCCTAATAAAATATCCTGCATTAACACGTGCAGTTGTTTATTTTTAAATGTTATTCGTTATTATTTCTGATCAATGTAAAAGAAATCTTCACAATTTCTGATTACCTCTTCATGTAATTTGTCGACATTCCTCATAATTTCAGCGGGAACTATTAATATTTATCTCAACACCTGTAAAGTTGTGATTGAAACCTTAGAGCAATAAAGTATTAAGATCTACCATATTTGTACACTTTGTACTATAGACGTGGAATACTTTATGGCAGAACATGCCTCTTCCATTTAATAAAACATGGAAGACTTTCAGACTGGTATGTTAGTTCCTCGTGAGTCAACTCTTTTCTATCGTTTGTCAAACTGAATGTCTCAACTTGATCGTCTGGCTGCAAGTAAAATTATCAAAATAATTATTCTGTTTTAGACGAGACGTTACAGAAATTTAACACACCATCGAAAGTGCAGAGTAAAAGCGAGAGAGAGAGAGAGAAGAAAGAAATTATCATTCATTATTGACCAGCTGTAGCACTATGAAATGAAACACAAGTAAAACTTTCAAGTGAGTAAATATTCTTTCATTTGTTTATTATTTCCAGCCAGAGAATGCAAGTTCTCGTCGTTTATTAAGTGCGCCTTTAAGAATGTGATCTGTAATGCATATAGAATTGGTATAAGAACTACTGAGGCCACTTCAAATGAAGTCAGAATTTCTTAAAGGGGGTTCTGTGAAGAATTTATCGATTATTTGACCGTTGCGTCATGAAAGTAATGTTATAGATGGAGAGTTGATGGCAACTTTCTTACTTTAAGCACATAGTAGTTTAAGACTAGTGTTATAATGCATGCATGGATGACCGATGTCGCTAGGGCATAGCTCGTGAAGAAGTAGTCTAAGGTTCAAATCATGCCAGGACAATGAATTTTTTCCAGGTTTGTCTGAAAACTTTATCTCAACTATCATTCATCGGTGTCCACCGCTTGTGATGCCACAGTAGTTAAAATGTACATTGAACACAAAAACGTCATTGGCATAAAGCAGCACACTGAGAGACACTCAAAGACTCTCTGCTGGTAAAGCATAAACTGCATGAATAATTGCTGCAGAAAGGGAATATTTTTCTATCTCTTCAACCATGCTTGGTTTTGCTACTATAATGCATTAGTGTCTACATTATGTGCAATAAGAAAAGAAAAGCATAATAAACATTTGATGTTAGAAAGCAAAGTAGAACATTTTCAACAATTATAAAATGTTAAAATTTAAATGACTTTAAATTGCAATTTTAATTATTTTTTTTTTCGCATTTTATTTTTTTCAAAATTTCTGAAAATAATTCCCACAAAATGAGAAAATTTCACCAGTTCCCGACCCAGTCCCTCTCAACTTATTTAGTCATGACAATGGGCTCATACATCTCGTTGTCGGAAGCAGCTTTTGTAGCAAACATTCGACTTGTCTTTAAAGAAGGATATGAGGTTTCGGGTATTTTGTGTTTCAATAACTCCCTCCCCTTTTGTTTTCATTACTGCGGCCACATTGTTCTTGTTAATTAGTTGTATTTTCTATATATAGTTTTTATTTTCACAATTTCAAAGAAGACCGCCACGGGTGGCCGAGGTCGTTAAGGCACGGACTCGTGAGCGGGAGGTTTGAGGTTCGAATCCCACCAGGGCCGTCCTTCCTGGCTGGGTTTTTTTCTAAATTTTCCTCAGTCCTCATAAATGGCAAATGCCGGGGAGATACCCTAAATTTAGGCCTGGAATGCTTCCTTCCTTTAAAAAAAAATATACCATTTCCCAATTTATCATTTTATCTCATGTATCATCAGTGTCCACCCCTGTGTTGCCTCAGTAGTAAAAATGGCCGTTAAACGCCACTCAAAAAAAATCATAGAAATATTTTTATATTACTTTTATTTACGTCTAGCGCTCGATCTAAGTACAGAGTGACCCAAAAATAGACAACCGAAATACTTCAATAGCACAAAATGATTAGCTATCGTACAAATATGGGTTTCAACTATCTATATAGGTGCCAATAGTTTATGATTTTAGATGCCATAGCATCACACTGTTTACCTTTACACTGTGCAGAACTGTTTCGATGTTTCAAAAAGTTCATCCAGACTACGAGGAATGGGCTCTTTCAGTATTGCTCACAAAAAACGCTTCTTACAATGATAAATCAGGACTTTGTGAAGGATATTGTCAAGAAATCAACCATCAGGAAAACAGCTGTTGGCGTAGACGCCCATTCTCATGACCAGTATGAGAGGTCGCATCATCTTGTTGAAACGCTTGTGCACATTAAGGTTGTTCAGCGCACAAAAAGTGTCCAAATCCCCCTGAAATTTGCAATAATTTTTACACTTCTGATTTAACGTTGCCATGTTTATCCCCATTCAAGTACGGTCTCTGTGCCTATTTAACTGGTTATTGACATTTTGCTTATTGACATGGCATATCACTTTCGCCAGACGACCACCAATTTTGGAGATACTCAGAATCTTGATATACATGCTCCTTCAGTTCATGGAATAACATGTGTAACATTTTGTAACAATTATTTTGCATACACTTTTCATTTACCTCTTTTTTTTGGATACCCTGTATATCACTAATATTCAAAATAGTTACAGAAAATTGCACACCAATTGTGACAGACAGTGTATTAAGAGAGCATATAGGTGAATAACGTGGGTATCTTAAACTTCTTGAAGACATACAGCCTACTCATACCTCATAAAAGTTAAGTGTAGGACCTGTGATAATTATCGGCGTTCTGTTCAACGGAATAGCCCGGTTTTAATCACTTGTTGTACAGCAACGCTCATAAATAGCCGGAAAATACGAAACACATGAATGAAGAAAACAAATAGGTTGGAGTAGTTTAAGCACAGTGGCGAAATCAATAGATTATTTTCACAGTTAAACTGAAAAGCATTTATCATAAAGCGTATCCTACTCTTAAGAAAACAAAGTAAGCATGTAACCTACAGTATTATGTTAAAATAATAATAATAATAATAATAATAATAATAATAATAATAATAGATTATTTTATATTAAATGATAATGAACATAAATAAAATATCGTGCAACAAAAAACGTATTAGCAAATTTATTTATTAACTTAACTTTTGAAAACAGAAATTAAACATTCAATCAGCTTGCAGTTACAACTTCATCACCAATTCCTGATTTTGTCTTCGAACTGCACAAGGGCGTTGCGCACTTTTCCGATAAAATTAAAATAACTTGTATAAGAATGTATTTACCTTTCTCACCCGTTTACCTCTAACCCAAGACAGCTTCAAGCACTTACCTGCAAAACAGAGAGAGAGGGGAAAAAATGAGTATATTTTAAAATAAATTGAAATGAAACTACAACAGGAACCTCATAAAAATTAAGCAATTACTCTCTTGGCG
Source organism: Metallyticus violacea (assembly GCA_030762175.1). NCBI lineage: Eukaryota > Metazoa > Arthropoda > Insecta > Mantodea > Metallyticidae > Metallyticus > Metallyticus violacea. The sequence goes on from CM060832.1 coordinate 99,464,194, forward strand.
AGCATAAGTTTATAACAGTAATATAATGCAATACTCTGAGTTAGATATCAATTTAATTTGGTACTATGATATAGCGTATTACTGAGAGATATTTTAAGTGTAACAGGTGATTAGGCAAGTTCTGAACCGAGAGGTTCCTAACAAAGAACACAGAAAACTGGTTTTGAGAATCTGGTCTTTTTAATTTCAAAACCAAATTACTTTAAGTTCATTAAACAAAGAGTGAAAAAACATGAATAAAAAAGAAGGGCTTTAAATGAAAAAGGAAAGTGAAAACTTTTTTTTCTTCTCTTTGTTGCGTACATTTTGAAAAATAAAAAGCATTCTAATTTACAAAAATAAATGGAGATTACAATTGTAATGCTTGAAAAAGTTTTGAGAATATAAATTTTCCATAAGGTTACTAATTCTTTTAGACCTTGGTTTTCTTATTTTTTTTTTTAAAAAAAGGTATTTTAATTTGCAAAGAGAGTTTTAGGAACTACTATATTTCCTGATAATTTGCAAATTTTCTCATTTAGCAACAATAATAGGCAAAAGTGCTAGGTATAACATCTTGAAGCCTTTATCTTGAGTCTTGCAATGATTTTCTAACTTTTAGTTGCTCTTTTACTTAGTTTCAGACGTTTTTTACTTGACTCATTAGCACTAAATTCTTCTTCGCTCATTATTCACAATATGTCAACAAAAACAATAAGCAAATGCTACCACATGAGTTAAACATGGAATGTTATTTCGCTTCAGCCTAGAGTGAAAATGCATTTTTTCTCTCTCTGTAATGACCTTCCTTGGCAAGATGTTTTTCTAAATCTCAATTTGCAGAACATAAAATGCGCTTTTATTGCATTTTATATGTAGATATGTTGCTAAATGATACATGTCTTTTTATTTAAAAAATGTGACGGGATGTTTTTCATATTTTTATGTGGGTTACTGTATGAGTAGGTGATAACCAGCAAAAATAGTTTATAACTATATAAACTCTCCTCGTGTTATAGGAGCTATGACGTCAAATTACTGCATTGTATTTGTTTTGCACTTTTCCATCACCAGTGGAGCAAGCTGTAAAAATGGTATCAGTTGTCGGCATTGCTACTTTGTATTTATTTGATTGTTCTTGGTCGAGGAGGTGTGTAAAATCCGTAATTCTTACCGACACCAAATCTTTTAGAAAAGCGGATAACTGCAAGTTTTCAATGACTGTTTCCCAGTTTTGCACAAGAATTAGTGGTCACCTTCTTCTTGTGGAAAAGTTACTTTCAAGTATACACACGTAATACATGGGTGGCCGAGGTCACTAAGGCATGGACTCGTGGATGGGAGATCTGTCATTCGAATCCTGCAAGAATGTCTTCCTTGACCAAGTTTTTTTTCAAAGCTTATCTCAGTCCTCATCAATGGCAAATGCTGAGGAGATGTTAATTTAAACTTAGGCCTGAATTTTTCCCCCTTCCAAAAACACCGCTTTCACAGTTTATCATTTATATCGTATATAATTTACATTTCCGGATATTCGTCGTGCGTAAAGTGAGAATGTTTATTCTAGTATTTATATTTTTATTTAAAGCATAAAGCCATACTGTGTTTAAAACTGATAATTGTAAGCATTAAACGGCATTACAAGAGGTTTTGAAAATGATGCCCCTCAGCAGCAACACATTGCCAGCACCTGCGTAGGACATTACCTTTTTTTTTTTTTTTTTTTTTTTGTTTATTTACGGACGCTCTTTAAACAGCTCAGGTCATCAGTGTCCCACTCAATTCGGGGAGTGAAACGATTAACAAATTTTGCTCAGAGGCCTCTCTTTCAGGCTTGAGGTTCTTTTATATGTCGTAAATCTACGGAACGGGACTCACAGCTTTATTTCTCTTCCCCAAATCAGAAAAACGAAATCATTTTTACTCCTGGAGAGCTAATGATCAACTTTCCGATGTCAGCGATGGTATAAAAAAGCAACCAGAAAGAAGGAGCAATGGCAGGCACATGTTCTAACCAACCAATAATAACACCGCTACCTGTTCAAAACAATGAGCGGTAAACCTACTTTCGAATAGAATGCGTAAAGTGGGCATCATAAAAGAGGGAAAAAGGATGGCAAGGACGGATTACGTAAAGTGACAAAAGTTACAGTGTATGATTCCGCATTATATTTCTGCTTAACAGAAGTTTTTCTCAACTTAGTTTCACTAAACTTCGAGTATTACTTGCATTCATATTGGATACTGAGCAAAGCACACATTTATAATTAGTTGATACTGTACTTACGGAACCGCCACGGGTGGCCGAGGTCGTTAAGTCTCGGACTCGTGAGCGGGAGGTCTGGGTTTGAATACCGCCAGGACCGTCCTTCCTGACTGAGGTTTTTTTCCAGGTTTTCCTCAGTCCTCATAAATGGCAAATGCCGGGGAGGTATCCTAAACTTAGGCCTGGAACGACTCCTTCCATAAAATCCTTTCCCAATATATCATTTCATCTCATGTATATTCAGTGTCCATCGCCTGTGGTGCCTCTGTAGCAAAAACGGGCGTTAAACACTATTCATTCATTCATTCATTTTGTACTTACGGCCCACCCCCACTAAAATATAAAACATATATAATATGTGTTTTAAAATCATAAGTATAATATATCGTGCATTGTAATTAGTGATGTAGATACCTTGTATGTATATGTTTATAATACGGTATAACTGTAACCCGTAAATTGTATGTGAACAAAAAGAGAAAGCTTCTTGGTGTTTTACTACGGAAGCTCGGAAAGCCAACAAAACCTCTATTCAGAGCTAGTAATAACCAGAGAGTCGCTGTGTGAAGCCCCTTCCTTTTAAAAAGGCAGGTACTACAGGGTTAATAAACTGAAAGACTTTTAAACCGTTTGGGACTTTGACCCCATCGGTGGCTGTACTAGTAGCCTTTTAAACTAGCCAATGTAAACAAAATGTTTTAAACTTTCAAAAAATAGCGAATGGCACGCGGGGCACATGAACTTTAACCAACCAAAGATAGATATATTTTTCAAAATTTAAAAGAAAGGCGTGGGGCTTGCGCGTGCCTTTTGACGTCTCCTAGCCATGATTTTTGATTTGCATTTAATATATATACAGGATAGTTTGCTCGACTGGGGCACTCAGTTTGAAATGTTATAGGCGGCGAGACACAAGCAGTGTAAGTTCTACACGCCGTGAGAAGCAGTTATAAGATCTACAAGCTGCAAAACACACGCAGTTCGCAACAGCAGCTCGCAGTACTCATAAGTACGACTTTTCAGTGTCAAGCGCCTCGGCACTCATCTATAAGTTTCACACGCAGCAAATAAGTTTGTATCGGCGTCCATCGTGAGCAAAATACCATAAAAAATACCAATAGATATTACGTCGCATCGCTTGCCAATTTACCCATTGAACTCCTCTCCCAGTCCCGTTGAATATGAGTAATCAAAATAGCCGAATTCACCCTGAGAAACTGTTGTCATTGAAGAGTGGACAATAACACCGAAGCTACCTATATCAATCTATAAAACCACTCCAAAATTTGGCGCCCAACGTGGGGCCGCCAACAACAACGACAAAGACGATAACCACATCCATCCAAACCGTTTCAAAAGTACGCCAAAAGCGGCTGCCTACTAAACCGCTTCATAGTTTAACAAACTATGCAATATAGGTACCACACACTTTATAACCTATTCCTTACGTTCTTTCTTGTTAGGTGCTTAAAAATATTTAAAAATGGGCTAGTGTTTGGATGGTACCATGATAATTTTCATAGCACTCTAATATAGCATGTTTATCTGGACAGAAACGAAGTTTCAAGTGCCACAATTTGGAAAACTTCCTTACTCTACGTAAGTATCCATGAAATTCCTGGGCTAACCAAGACAGCACGAGTTGCCATAATATAACTATAGTATACACGAAGCATGCTTCAATTATTTAGACTGCCTGTTCACTGGTGTTCTAACCACGCGAAAGAAGTATGGCCCCGTACCGTTTGGCGCGTATCAACTTGCATGGAAAAAGGCTCAAAAATGTAGTTTTATCATATTTTGACTTAGCTTTACATGATTTCAGAATTATTAGGTATGTGTTGGTCCATTTATTCTTATTTAACGTACAGTTCATTGCTGTAAATATGTCGTACACAGCATTAACTGTAACTGCTTATAAATTAGTAAGTTAGTAAAACGAAACTACTAATTTCTTCAAGTAACGTCTCACATCCGTGCTTGCCCTATGGTCACTGTCACACGTCGACATGCTTGAGTGACTCTACCTCTTCCCGCTGGCTAATGCGCCAATGAACGAGTATACGTTAGTAGTGTTGTGTATTAACGTAAACGCGATCCAAATGGTTTCCTATGCTCAATAAGAATTATTAATCATATGTTCCAGACAGCGTCAAGTTCATGATCAGAGCTGCTGGGAAACTAACAGCTACAAAGCGTCGATTAATGGAATTTGGAGTTTTACGCATTGCACGGTCTGAAGGTTCCTACAAATAGGTTTTAAGCTTATCGCTCTGTATTTTATATTTAAAAATAGCTCATTTGTGTGATGTGACGTTTATGACTTGTGTGCACCCCATTTGGTCGAGCATTATTGATTGAAGTTAAATCTTAATTAGGGTCTTGTGTGTGTACCACTACGGCATGCTCGATCACCTTTTGTTAAAAACCCCTTCCTCCATTGAGGCATATGACTCATCACCCCTCCCAAAGTCTACCCGCCTTCCTCGCAAAGCCCGATGCGTCATGATAACCACATAAAGAGTGGAGAAGCCCTGGGCTATTTGCCCGGTGACGAACGGCTTTATTGACTTTCTTCCCTGCATGCAGATTAAAGAATAAGTCCTTTAAATCTGCATTGTGTATAGGTAGGTGACATAGCTTTGGGAGATATTTAATGCCTTATGCGACTGTGCTACCTTTGTTTTTTAGTTATATACAAAGTGATGAAAAGATGCTTGAAATGACAGTTTTAAATAATTGGAAAGAAAGCGAGATATACGGACATCATTTTAATATGTACTTTTTTTTTAATATTGTCTAACGCCCGTTTTAACTACTGGGGCATTACTGGCGGTGGACACTGATGATACGTGAGATGATTGATTGATTGATTTGATTTATTTATGGACGCTCTTTAACATCTCAGGTCTTCAGCGTCCCATTCTATTCAGGGCGTGAAACGCCGACTAATTTTGCTCAGAGGCCTCTTCTTTCAGGCTTGAGGTTCTTTTTCGTGCCGTAAATGTACGACACGGGACCCATGACTTTACTTCCCTTCCAAAGGAAGCCATACTTACGATTTGTACGCCCGAAAAAATCCATCGATCCTGGCCGAGTATGAACCCGTGATCTTGGGTTTAGAAGGCAAGTATGGTTACCACTGCACCACCAGGACCGATACGTGAGATGAAATGATAAACTGGCAAAGGATGTTTTAGGGTACGTGAGGAAAATCTGCAGGAAAAAAAAAAAAAACCTGCCAGGAAGGCTGGTTCTGGTAGGAATCGAACCGCAGACCTCCCGCTCACGAGTCCGCGCCTTAATGACCTTGCCACCCATGACGGTAATATGCGGTTGCCCCACGGTATTTGCCCCCTCGGAAGATATTCCCAACACTAAGCCTACAACAAGTGCTCATTCGCGGAACGACAGAAGATTATGTAATGCATAATGATTACTCCACCCAACTAAATGCGCAGTTAGCTCCCTTCGAGAAATATAGGAACGTTCATATCAAATTTATCGTGGATGAAAATTTCATTTTTTTTAAATTTCACACTTATCGCCAACGAAACTTAATTTAGTGAACAAAAGCAGAGAGTACTCCTGAAACTTAAGATGACAACTTTCAACTGAAAAGCTTTCCCTAATTTTCTTTATTTCTTTTGTTTTATGAATTTTGCGTCGTTCTGATGGACTCTCTTTGTTATAACTGTCGATCGGACCAGATCTACTACAGGATGCGTGGCCAGTGGCAGATAATACATAGAACTAACTATTTTTGCTCTGAGCCCGCAGAAGAACACAAGCAATGCAGCCAAGGTCATGCCAGTCACCGGTTCTACGACGGACAAGTTCCCCTTGCATTTTTATTCGCACAACTTTGATCAATAATAGCAAGCACAGAATACTTATTTCCTAATGAACATTAACCTGTTACCGGAGTGGTTACCGTCTGCAGTCACACATTACCATTCATATGCAACAATTTTGCTCTCCTATTTCTTCCAATTTCTATCCTAATATAATTACGCTCCTCTATAGCAGACTTAACTTATTCTCTGTTCGAGTGGTAGCGCTTCAATATAATACATTGCAGTTACATTTACTTTACTAACAACGTGTAACAGAGTGTTTACTTGTAAGAGTCAAGGTCGTGGGTTCAATCCCTATCAGGGTCGAAGATTTTTTTTCGGAGGTAAATATCCTAATCACGGCTTCCTTCGGAAGGAAAGTAAAGCTGCGTGTCGTATATTTACGGCACGAAAAAGAACCTCAAGTCCGAAAGAGAGGCCTCTGAGCAAAATTAGTCGCCGTTTCACGCCCTGAGTTGAATGGGACGCTGATGACCTGAGATATTAAACAGCATTCATAAATAAATAAAAAAAAATAAAAAAAAAACACTCCCCTCTGAGCTCAGAAATTACTTCCCAGTGGAAGTCTGAGGCGATTCTTAAGTTTTTCAATTCAGTTAGGCACCCGTGTTTAGATGGAATATAACTATAATTATCCTACAATATTCTATTGATTTGGTGAGTTTTAGTGTTTCAGTTTTAAGAAATGCTGTCACTGATTGCTTTTCTTGTTGGTAAAAGATCATAGCGAATTATAGGAAAGTCAGTATTATTTTCAAATACTGCAGCATTGTTAACATCATTACCCACATTTCAAGATATCTGATTTTCATATAAATGACCTAATTATCCATAGTTAAGTACAAGTCACCATGAGAGAGAGGGAGAGAGAGAAAACTGCAATATAATTCCAAGAATGCGACACATTAAAACATAGCAATTAACTGATTAATAATATGTACGTGACTATATATTATTTACTGACAAAAAACGCTCATAAATGTTGAGAAACGTACAGCACTGTGTGTGGTCGACTTTGCGAATATTACCATAAAATTAAACAAATAGAGAATTCACGTCATTATGCAATTTAGTAACCGAACATTCTCCAAGTGTCATCTCCGTTTTAACTTGTTCATTTCCGTCAATTTTAGCAGCATCGGGGACAGACAGCTATTGAAATAATTAACGAACATCAAACTGCTGATTTATTCCTTTCCTCGCAGGCTGGGCATAAATTATACGAACTGTCATCAGTCTAAATGTACATGTTTCGCGAAACCCACAACAAGAGAATTTATTGACAGTTATGAAATGTATGGATAAAAATGCTATGTCGTAAGCAAGAAATTCAGTTATCACCTTAGCGCACGCGCGTTTATTTATTTGCAATTTATTATATCTCAGCGCAGCCCTTCCACAACTAGAGGATACAGAACCAGAAAGGTAGATTACAATCATAATGAAATACTACATGTGTTATTAAAGCAAATACAAAACAGAGAAACCCGCAAATAAATCAAATTATTCCGCAATCACCAAAAGTTTATTTTTTATTTATTGTTTGCTTTTTAACGAGGTAACGAGATTACGTCAAATCCAGGTAAAGAGCGCCAACGTTTGTTAAACTTTGTTTGCTTTCTTTCAAGAAATAGCAATGAATGTTCAATTTTATTTTTACTTTATTCTAAATTAAATTTTGTTTTTTACAAAGTTCTAAGACAAACTGAATATAAGAAACATATTTTTAAATGAAATTAGCCAAGTACTTGTTTGTAATGTGGAACTAGACAGTGTTAAATAAATTGTTGGAAATATATTTGTAAAAAGTTCGAACTTGCTCTGTTACACTTTTTACTGATTCCCCCATTTCCTTTGAAGCATGAAACACGAGGAATTACTTTGAAAATAAAAGTTACCTCTCGTGAAAATTAAAATTTGAAAAATATTATGATTATTATTATTTATTTGGGATAGCAAAGCTGCTTATATTGTGCGCAGTATTCAAACACGACAGGTTCTTAGGGGAAAGACCACTGTCCATGTCACTCAAAACTGAAGTCGAAAGCGCACCGGCTGATAATACCGGTCTCTAAGTAAAGTGAACATAATTATAAATTTGAACCACGAACGCCTGAGCAGCGGTTCCCGGAACCCTATGAGAGTCCCGGAAAGTTTCGTACTCCCTGCTTCACACACAATGAGTGGTCGATCACTCATCATCGAGAAACGAACTTTTAAATATTTTTCACAATATTTATGACATTTCGCTTACTTCACACTTTGAGAGTAGCCGTTGCAGGCAGAAACAGAACTTTTATTTAAGAACATCCATTTTCACGTCCGTTCTTATTAAAACTGTTGCATTATGATTAAATTTATATAGCAGTGCAAAAATGGCTACTCTGATTGAATATATGTCACATTGTTGAAGCATACGCGCTAACTTGCAAATCAATTATTATTAAGCAGCAAAGTGAATGCAGGGGTGGTCAATAATTCCATTTTCAAAAAGGGGGGTGCATGCAAGAAGTTTGGGTACCACTGCTCTAATGGATTAGTACCGCGTTTCTGAAACTATGGTATCACAAGTGGATCTCGAGGTCTGCCCCTGTGAACCTCTAGAATTCAGATTGAAAAATTATTTACCAAAACAGAGAATTAGTTTGGGGGAAACCTCAAATTAAAATAAACTATAGACCGCACTGCATCGTTGAGAACCACAAAGAAACGGGATTTGTGCTTTCGTGAAAACATTTGTTGAACATGTTCATGCAGTTTGGAAACAAATATTGAACAAGGGTCGATAGGCTCATCTATTTAATTAATAGAAGTATTTCATTTTCTCGGTTAATAATTTGGAGATGATCAATTTTAAAACACGAATTCTCTGTATACCTATACATTATTATAAAATAGTCTTAATATTCTTCACTTACTAACAAATACAAATTTCCTTCTAGCCATTAACGGGAGAATTGTAACTAATACTGTTTTAAAAAATATAGGCAGATATATCCATATAATTATACATGACGAAACCTGTCAGTCCTGGTGGTGTAGTGATAACTAGACTTGCCTTCTAAATATAAGTTCGCGGGTTCAAACCCGGCCAGGACCGATGGATTTTTTCGGGATAAAAATCCGAAGTATGGCTTCCTTCGGAAGGGAAGTAGTCGTGGGTCCCGTGTAGTTTACGGCACGAAAAAGAACCTCAAGCCTGAAAGAAGAGGCCTCTGAGCAAAATTTGTCGGCCGTTTCACGCCCGGAATTGAATGGGACGCTGATGACCTGGGATGTTAAAGAGCGTCGTAAATAAAACAAATCAAATAAATACGAAACCTGGAAAGCCATGTGATAAAATTACTTTCCAACAGACTAGAGTAAATTGGTTGGCAATATATTTTAGCTTAAAAACCGTACCCTTTTGAAAACGATTGAGAAATGCTGCCTTAGAACAAGGCGATTTATTCAGAAATGTATTACACGTTTTAATGCGAGGGGAGGTATACAATTTAAAATTTAATTATTGTTGATCGAAGTTTCGCAACAAAGTCAACTATATAATATAATGTACAAGTCATTAGGAAACATGCATGTGTCTTCAGCATGCTACATGTTCGTAGTTGCCTCGCTCTTAAGCAGCAAACTTGTACAACTCTACTAAGATAAACTGCCTTCCCTCAATTATCTTCTGAAAAGGAAACAGAACTTCCTGCCGTACAGCCTACCTAAGGTGTGCCGACTTTCGGTCATAGCATATTAGCAGGCTTAGAACGTAATATTGCGTGTGGTGCTCCTCTTACTGGTCTTGAAAAGACTTGTACCATCTTTTTCCAGAAGCACACCGGGTTTTCGTTTTGTTTAGAAACTGCTCTGTCTCATACAGCCACCAATTAAAACTGCAGCTTTCAATACGGTCGTGCGGTTAATTCTTCACATATTCTGACTTTATTTTCTTATACAGTACCCTGCAAAGGCTGCATTCGTGTATTATCGTTCACAACCACAGGCTCTACTTGCAGCGTTACTAGCAGAATGTCTAAGAGCTTGTTGAATTCTGCTTGGAGCTCTGTTTATATATTCTGTCATACAGTTTAATATTTGTGACTAAACAAGACATTTTTACGACAAAATATCGCTATCCATTAGTATTCACTGCGACTGGAAACAAGTTTTGTTTATAAATAAAGATATGCAACATTCTATAATATTGCACAGATATTGACACCAGTCATTTCCCCCCCCCCCCAAAGCAGAACATAAATAGAAAAATCGGTTTAGCATGTTTACCTACTTTGTCAGCTGTCTGAACGGCTATTAAGAATCATTCTGCTACATAAAATGCCATGTTTATTTTATATGATCATCTATACACCAACACATTATTTGTCCATTCAAAATTTATACTGTGGTTATATACAGTAACCACATAACCTCTACTTGTATAGATCCATTCCATCTCAAAATTATAAGAAAAGGAAAAGAGCCGGCTGATTCACTTTATCACAACATATTCAAAGTCACAAATCAATATAAATGCAACTTATAAAATGCAGAAATGCCTACCAGGTGGTAGTTGTTGAGGTCCTAATGGCAGGTTCATTAGTTCCCGGTCTAACATATTGGGTAAGCAGATTATGAGTTACCCGCGCGAGCACGGGCCCGTTAACTGTGCCGGGAATCGCAAACTTCGTGGGAACGCGTCATCACACTGAGCTAAAGGGCTGATGAAACCGCACGGATGCAATAGTGTGCTAAGAAAGCTATGTCTATTAAGTAACCAGTGTTTATTTACGATTCGAAATTGTGGACAGGAGATTCGAGGAGAACTTCCCTGATGATCGAGTTCACTCTGTGAACCAGCTCATGCCAGCAATTGAAGTGTTGGACGATAGAATTATCTGTAAGAATATTTTACCGCCCGCTCCCTGACTATAACTCTGCGGTTCAATAAAAGATAGTGTAGGACAAATTCACACCTTTACAGGAATTGCTGTTGTCGCATGGCCGTGAGTACAGGCTACAAGGCCCATGCAACTCCGCCGCCGGACGCGGAAAACGCATCATTTGCTAATACAGTAATTTTAGAGGCGAGGGAAAGAAAATAACATAACATAATCTCCCTTTATTTCAATATACTTTTCATGTCCTTGAATTAGCATTTCTATGCCTTAAAAATAAACGCTTTGCCTGAAAATGGTCCTAAAGTGGCCCCGTTGTCATCAATAACTTTTTTCCCCTTAAGCTTTTCTTAAATTTTGAGAAATAATAATAATAAAATAATAATAATAATAATAATAATAATAATAATAATAATAATAATAATAATGGTAGAGTTGATGGTCCAGTTCTACATAACATCCTTTACAAACTGGGCAGAGTACACTGTTCATTGTTACGCAAAGGGACACGTGACTCAGCACACCACATCTCTCTTCCTGTTCGCAGTTTATCTAGAAGGCGGTGATTTGTGTTTCTCTCTTAGAAGTCAACTAACAGAATCCCCTTGCCGTTCCTGTAAATCGTGGTCCTGCTGTTTCTCTGGACTAGAAAACTCTGGCCCTTCTAGGCGGAGCCTCGCCAGGTTCAAGTTTTTTATCCCAGAACTTCCTTCTATTTTTCTGTCTTTCACAGTACTCCAATTGATATTATTTTTGAACAGCCGAGAGAAGTTACAGCATTCGTTTTGCACTGAGCTTATTCTTATGAAGACGATCAAACAGAAACTCAAAATCATTTCATTTGAAAGGCAGCAGCGATTTTTCAGTTTTAGTCTCCATCATTCAAGAAATTCATTTCATATGATTCATCTTAAATATATTTTCGCCCTAATCGTCCGTTCTTTAGGGGTAGCTTCGTCATAAACTCCGTCTAAACGGGTTTTAATTACTGCGGCAGTAAATCCTTTCTTTATAAAATTTTATTAGCGCGTAGTACTCCATTTTGAACATTACCAAAATTCACAACGCTCTAGTCACTGATATGGCTCTCCAAAACATTGACAGACATGAGCCCTGCACTTATTGAATAATAATAATAATAATAATAATAAGAAGAAGAAGAAGAAGAAGAAGAAGAAGAAGAAGAAGAAGAAGAAGAAGACGAAGCAAAGATTAGGCTATTTCTCTCGCAAAATTTTCCCCATTATTATAGTTTTATAGCTTGTCAAGTCAAAAAATTTTGAGTAGCCTACATCATATTTGCTTAAGTTGCCAACTTAAAACATGGATATTATTCATACACATCCATTACCCACATATACAGGATGTTCAGAAGGTCCTTTACCGCTAGCACGGTTTTTTGCGTCTCGGCATATAGACAGACATGCAACAGCCGGCCGCGCCTGTGCTCTGACTTTACATATTAAAAGCGTGCATTTCATCTTCTTTATAACAAATGTTAGAAATGTAGTCCTCCCTCATAAACAGACACTGTACCGGGTAAACACATTCCGAATGACATGATTTAGTTCGAAAACAGTAATATTTTTGATTTAATTTCGTATTATTTTCCTTGAGTTCTTCCAGGGTGTGAAGATTATTTTTCCACACTTTGTCCTTCGGAACCTCACAAATTAAAATCATAGACGTTAGTTCTGGGGAGCGAGAGGGCTATATACCAGTACTAATCACTCTAGCTTCAAACACTTCCATAAGTTTACTAATGGATTCCTCTGCTGTGTGAGCAGTGGGGGAATCTTGCTGAAACCATTCAAACGGTTTCTCTTCTTTAGCTGATTTAAAAAATGGGGTCAGAATATTCTTTCGGTATCTCTCTCCACTCACTGTTTGATAGCAAAAATCGGATCATTTATGCGTCTTGTGCTAATCGCATTCCATACTCCAAGTTTTCCTATCATAAAGAGGGGTTCCTTGAGCACAATTCGGATTTTCAGAACATTAAGTGAGTATTCACATGACCATTTTAATGGAACCACGCTTCGTCTGAAAAGAACACAAGTTGTGGGTTAGTTAACCCTTCAGTTACTGATGAAAGAAACCATTCACAATAATGCACACACGCTACGGAATCACCTTGTTGTAGACAATGGATTCCCGTGCACTTCTAAAGTTTGAGTTTTAACAATTATGTTGCTGTATTTGCAGAAGACACTGAAACCCCAACTTGTGCTAATTTTGGTAGTCGTTTTATTGGTGGATGTTCAAGAGTTTCGTCAATTTCATCTTATTTGTGTTCTGTTAAAACGGCATGTCTTTGCATGTGCTTCGCTTGTTTTGCACTGAACCAACAACAGTGTCAATATGATTAACAAGATCATGAATTGCAGTTCCGGATGGAAGCAACAGCCTAGGGAACTTCTGAATTATTTCCGCAACGAGCTGATTCGCATCTATAACAGCATTTACATACAAATATACTTGCTCTAAAATCAGCTAACTTGCCATCTTACCGAACTAGACTGCTTGGATGTTCAAGGACAGGTAGGCAGGCGGCTGTTAAGTGTGGAGGGAACCCGCCTTTAGCCGAGATGCGTAACACCGTCGAGTGGTGAAGATACAATCCGGTATATATGTAGTATAATCGGAGTGACACAAGCTCCCCAGTGTCTCTGGCATTGACAAATGCTTAAGAATTATGGCTGACTATATATATAGTTTATTTATGCACGCTGTTTAACTTCTTGGTCTTCAGCGTCCCATTCAATTAAGGGCGTGAAGCGGCCGACATTTGTTCAGAGACCTCTTATTTAAGACTTGATCTTCTTTTACGTGCCGTAAATCTACAAGACGGGACCCACAGATATACATCACTTCACAAGGAAGACTATCTATGACTTTCGACCCTTCGGATTGAACGCGCGCATTGGGTCTAAGAGGCAAGTATGGTTACCACTACATCACCAGGACCGACATAGCTGCTGAGTAGCCAAACAATAGGAAACATGTAAGTTAGTTGTTCATAGTTTCTAAATCTTATTGGGACAACATATCTAGACTATTGATGGAGAACTATCCGAAACAATAATTGTTCCACTAGAATTTAGGAAATTGCAACTCAGCAAATTAGCCGAAGATAAAATTCAGTCGCCATAACCTTCTATTGTTGTTTCCAAGCTTCTTCATGAACAGATCAATGCCCGCGTGTTGAACGGAACTACCTTTTACTACACTTCACAATGAATGGTTTGTGTTAGGAAACAGTAATATAGAATAGATTCCTAATGACGAAATTGCTAATCTGTGCTTATTCTTTCGATTTATCTTCCTATTTACTTTTTTTTACTGTTCACAAACTATTGAAGCTGCATGTGATTTTCTGAGCTATCTTTCGAGTAGTATGTCAGTAATACCTTCAACAGCTTTTCCAATTCATGATCAACACAGGTCGTCCTTAACATTTTTGATGTTCCAGACTCAGTTAACTCGAAAGTTCTCTGTTCTTTTTACGCTTTCCACACTATATAAAGCGGTTTGCATAGAATCGTGCCTAATTTGGATTCGTACAGAAAGATTAGATGTTTCTTCACACTAGCCATGTGCACGACATTAGGATTTTTTTGAGTAGTGTTTAACGCCCGTGTTTACTAATGAGGCACCACAGGGGGTGCGACATTAGGTGGAAAGAAAATGAATCAGAAGAAAAATAATAATTAATATAAAATCTGACTTACAACAATTAAAACACAAACTGTACAAAGTAACTGTTACAAATATATATTTTATCACAAAATGCTCCTTAAACCGCCAGTTGCTGGTAACTGTAAAACACAAACTACATAAAGTAACTGTTACAAATATATATTTTATCACATAATGCATCTCAAACCGCCAGTTGCTGGTAACTGTAGAACCTGTACCCTAAGTGCATTCATCTTAATCTTTTCAAACGTTGCATACCCTTCAAACAAGTAAGCTAAAAAGGTGACCAGGCAGAACACACGTATGTACCGACATATTTCTTTGATAACAGCAGCAAACAAACTAGGTAGGGAATCGCCTGCATCCCAGTCTATTAAAGAGGGTCGTAAAGTATCGAACATCATTAAAAAAGTATTCTTGTAATCATTTATCTGAAAGAAAGAAGTTGGTAAACGGTACCTATTATCACTGTCTATATAAATAAAATGCAGTATCATTCCTCTGATCCAAGAATTAAAATTAATGAGTAATGCCGTGCCATCATATAGTGCTACTTATTATTAATAGTAATGGTTATGTGCTTTATAAATTTTAATATAATATTACCATGACGAATACGCTAAAATAAAATATTGAAATATTTTTTCATTGTATCTTTAAAGTTTGTAGGCCAACGATGAACAATTTTAAAGAAAATATATGGGACGCAAATTTAAGGTTTTAAACTTTGAGTCAAATCTTTGGAGTCAGCTGTCAAGAGAATTAAAAAAAAAAAAAAAAAAAAAAAAAAAAAAAAAAAAAAAAAAAAAACTATTTTATTGAATGAAAAAGTTCTCTTATATGTATATATGGACCCCTTAAATATACATATGTTCACACTGACACGGCGGCCAAACCGCCATAGGTGGCCGAGGTCGCTAAGGCGCGGACTCGTGAGCAGGAGGTCTGGGGTTCGTCCTCCCTGGCTGAGGTTTTTTCCAGGTTTTCCTCAGTCCTCATAACTGGCAAATGCCGCGGAGGTACCCTAAACTTAGGCCTGGAACGTTTCCTTCCTTAAAAAAATATCCTTTCCAAATTTATCATTTCGTCTCATGTATCATCAGAGTTCACCGCCTGTGACGCCTCAGTAATAAAAACGGGCGTTAAACACTATTAAAAATCACTGGCCAAGTTGCTAAGGCACGAATTCCTAATCGGAGAGGTCTGCTGTTCAAATACCACCAGGACCGCCCTCTCGGACAAATTTTTTTCCGTCCTCATTGATGGAAGTGCCTTAACTTATGCCTAAAACTATTTCTTTCTAAAATTCCATTCCCAATTTATCGTTTCATCGAATATATATTCAGCAGTAAAAACGGGGCTAAACATAAAAATATTACACGTTGGGAGACATTACTTAACTTGTTAATTTCCCTACTTCGCGCTACGATCGTGCATTCTAATCAAATGATGAAGGCTGTAATCTAAAAACTAATTATATTGGCTACGGTGGTAAAGGAGAATGACTGCGGTTAGAGTTATACCTTGTGAACAATCTAAAAAGATTAACAGAAAAAATTAAAAGTGTGGGCTTACATGGCACGCTACTGCGAACTAATTTAGAAAACATCGATAACGAACAGGATAAGATCAAGGTCTAATTTGTTCCTGGAACGAATCGATCAATGAATGTTCTTTGCCTTAGCATGAGAAACTCTGCCTACACCTGCGAAAATATTCTGCGTCGCCATTTCGCTTCGGTATTACACGACTTACAACAAAATAATAGCTTATATTTCCAAATGATGATTATTAATCGATATTCCGATAAACACTGTGCAGGAATAACAAGGTTTTACCTATTACACCTGCAGACTACGCTTCTCTCATATTATCACAGCTATGCCGAAGTGCCGCAAAGAGATATCTAAGAGCTATGAAAACCAATAGCATATACTTATCACCAGAAAAGCAAAGATAAACGCGGCCTTATCTATCGTTGTGAAACGTACATAAGACCAACGTCAGACACATCATCTCTCAAACAGCAATGAGAATGACATATTAATAAGTCCAGTAACAGTACTGAAATAATTGTAACAAGCATTCCAAACAAGTGACAAACGCCAAAATACCCAAGAGAGTTGTTAGTAACTCCTCCCAGAAAACCAGAACTTGTTTTTTTAAGGATAAATATAATTAATGTAAGATGTTAAGGATGCTTTTGAACGCTGCATATATTTTTGAATTTAATTACTAGTGTAAGTGTCATTTAAAGCATGCCCCTTTAAAGATTACTGCGCAATTTGAAACTAAAACGTTTATAATTGAGTAAATTTAATGTAAACTATTCGCCTGAATATAGATTGTTGAAATTACATTTTTTAAGAATATTTGGATCAAGCATGGATTAAAAAAAAAAAAACTAAACGGCATTTAAAACATCTTATTTCGGATTTTGTTTAATTAGCCTGATCGAACAGTATTCCCATCTTGCACAACACTATTTACAGTTTTTTTTTTTCCTTTCATTATTTTCCTACACATTAACCATTATTATTCTACTTACACCAATAGTTCTTATGTCTTAGGTTTGGAAAATATTTACAGCCTGCATTTCATTTAAATCTCACAAGTACCTACGAAAGATTGAAAGAAACCCCTGCTTTTTAGACACAAATAGACTTGTTAGGGTAATTATCTACTATAATACTTTAAAAAGTTTCATTAGCGACTGATCTACGGGTTTCACTTAGCAATACTCTGGCGACCTTTAATCCACGTTTAAGGACTAAAATATGTTCAGAGTTGATAAGCTACTTAAGTGGATTGGAAAGATAAATGCACCTGGCCTGGATGTCGCGATAATGCTGTTTGATATTTAAAAGGCGAAGAAACGCCTCAGTTTCTAGTTAACTCTAGAACGCTGAGATGGCGGGAACGTTTTAGGACAGACGGTTTATAGACCAGGCGACACGATCCTGCCGCGCGGATGCAATTATACCGTTGATGCACGTGGAGGTGGGCAGGCGTCTCTTTCTCACTCTCTTCCCCCTCCTTCCGCGCGTTGCGGATCTGGGAGAGGAGAGAGTCAGCTATCTCTCTCATTCGAACGCAACGACGGGCGAGTTTCAGTCCCAAACAAAGAACGGACGGACCCCACTACTACCTCCTCGGAATATGACCGACCGAGGACGGAACGAATGAGGGAAGGGCGAGATAGAGACAAAAAAACATTTCATTCTCTCTCCCGTTCTCTCCGTTCTTGCTCAAATCAATCGCAACGCCACACAGCGACCCCGCTGAGCTGAGCTAGCCGTCCTTCCCAAAGCCCAGGAAAGGTGGAGCTGCCTGCCTGCACTGCGTTTTCCATTCTTCCTTTTAACTTCCCACGTCCTTATTATTTCTTCATCATATATTATGTATGCATGGTACCATCCATTTCTTACGAATTGCAGAGTGGTAGGTTTATATATAGCGAAAAACGATTATCGGCGAAATATTTGTAGTTCAAGTTATTTAATCCATGTTCATTTTCACCTAGGTTCCAATGCTATCTATTCTTACACGCATTCCTTCCAAATACATTACTATAATTTCTCTCTTTCTCTTCCCTCATAAAGACCGGACGAGGACAAAAACAATGAGTAAGAAAAGCTGTTTGCTTCTCCCCCTTTTCCTTTATGTAACGAATAATAAATATTTCTTGTTGGAGAAGACGATCCTCTCAGCAGAAACGAAAAGAGATAATCTTGATTTTCTGCTATCTTTCTGCCACTTTATTATTATTATTATTATTATTATTATTATTATGCTATCTGTTCAATTTTTTTGGCAAAGAAAAGAAAAAAATTGATGATGAACAGAGAGGTGAAATAATGTCGAGGTAATGATTAGAAATAGAAATAATTAATAGTTACACACACGCACGTTTAAGGGTAGAGAGGAACTTAGTCATAAATAAAGCTGAAGCTGGTAATAGAGCTTAATATGGGGCTCATAAAAGTCCGTGAGCCTGTTTCTCCATATCTTGAGGTTTTCGAAAAAAATAAACATTTATCAGGGCTGCTTAAACTTTTGCAATGGCTCTCTTTTCTTTGCTCAGCAATACGGGAATACTTTCTAGTCGGCAACTAGAATTATGATTGTAAGGTCCCATTCCAATGAAAATTAAAACGTAATGTAAACTTTAACAAAAAAACTAGATGCTATATAAAGTAATGGAACCGTTCACAATGAATCACGTAAACATAAAAATAAACCTACAATTACACATATGACTGTAAACAGAATGGCGTCAATGAACAAAAGATTAATTTCATTATACGAAAGCTATCCTTACTCATATTACTCCAAGTAAATTAGTTTCTGCACTTTGTATATGCATAAACGGTACCACCGTCTGCTTAGAAGCAGCCATTTTAAATCAAATGTTAGTTGATCTTCGCTTGTTCTTTTCCCCCTACCTAATACTGCGTCTTTCATTGGGAAGGCCCACACACTTCTAAATTTACGTGTTACGTTTAATTTTCATTATGAATGGAGCCTAAGAATTGTTTTTCTTGGTGGAGAGGAGGAGAGTAGCTTATATTGAGTGCACGAGTACAAGTTTACTCTACATGAATTACAACGAAGCAGAAATTCATTGTTTTCACAGATTTCTGTCTATGGGGATAATTTATAATACTGTTCTCACCTTTGTTCCTTGCTATTAACATGGCCAAGGTGGACAACCCATATTGCGAAAGCGTGAACAGGCCAAAAGTACACAGCGTACTGGAAGGGATGGTTTGTATGTGGTCGGTAGCTTGCGTCTACGGTCTCTGGTGCTTTGTAATGAGTGAAACAAAAAAGAATTCGGAAAATTCACATCCGTTGAATAACAAGTGCGAGCAGAAATTCTTTTTGTTGCGAAACATTATAAATATGCATGTTTCATATGTTCCATTGAGCTCATATACAAAGATGTTTTAAGAACAAATATGACGAAGAAGACAGACTCTATGAAACACAAACGAGTAAGCCTTATAAGAACATGAGAGGAAAATGCTATAACACTAAGAGGAGACTATTTTTGCACTTCGTTAGCATCTAGTGCTTGCGAATTATGGAACTGCACAACACACAGCTTTTTCGTTTAAATCTTTTCTGAAAGAGAGTCGAAAAAAAAAAAAGTTTATTAATAGCAGTACGTCTGTCTGCTATAGAAGCCTTTCTCAGTCTTTCCCGGAAGGGGAAAAAAGTATTTCAGTTCTAAAAGTGGAGCAAACATTTAAGTATAGGTAGAATATGTCAACATTTAATATTCTACTCCTTAGCTCTAGATGAGAGCATTGACCTAAAAGATTTGTTGCATATTTATCAGATATATTGTAGCTTTCGCAATTTAACTTTATATTGGATATGGCTTTACTCAAACATCAAGCCAGAAAAAGTAGGTCCTGGTGATGTAGTGGTAACTTGCCTCGTAAAACCAAGGGCGCGGCTTAAATCCCGGCCAAGGTTGATGGATTTTTTTCGAGGGTAAAAATTCTAAGTATGGCTTCCTTCGGAAGTAAAGCCTTGGGTCCCGATTCTTAAATTTACGACATGAAAAGAAACCTCAAACCTTAAAGAAGAGGCCTCTGAGCAAAATTTGTCGGCTGTTTCACGCCCTGAATTGAATGGGACGCTGATGGCCTGCGATGTTAAAGAGCGTCCGTAAATAAATCAAATGTACTAGCAAGAAAAGTAGTAGCAAGACGCCGGTGAGCATAGTTGCTAAATTTCAGCTGCTATGAAATAAATTAGTTACTGTAACAAGAGCAGGAGAGTAAGCTAGGCAACATCGAGATCATATATGCATTATTATTCATGGCAAAGTGATATTAGAGTAGGTTTCAGTTCCTTCTCCATTGAATGTGTCAAGAATTTATAATTGATACTGGCATCGATTATGATCCAGTAATTAGCAGGAGGGTTATGCTACAAACATTTTTTGTGCTTCAACGAAAGTAAGACTGCTTTTCGAAAACATACTGTTCAGGTATATAAACGTTTTTACAGCATAATCGTAATAAATTGTTCCAGTAGTAATTCAAATAAATAAAAACATAAGTATTTTATTTTATAACTTTGTTTCGATTAAAACATGATGTACTATGTTAAGTAAAACAAAAACAAAACAAAAAAAAAAACTGGTTTATAAAACGTAATATCGAATTCTGTAGCGCCGCCATTGCATTGCACTATTTTTATAACGAGCCAGCTAATCAACCGCTACGTTGGCTCTGAAGGGCTTTCTATGTAATCAACTCTTTTCACACCTTTGGAGTATGGGTTGCGCACCCTTGAACATGGAATAATGATTGGAAATGTATTACATAAAACGCTTAATAAAAATACTGCAATGTAATAATCGAAGTACCTGAAGCAAGAGAGACGCAGGTATATAATGTTGTTTCAAACTTATTTTAATAAGTTCGTTACACGGTCTAGTAGAGCAGTCAATAACACATAACTACTTTTTTTTTCTTCCCAAACAACGCATCCACGTTCAAATGTTTTTCCATTTATAGCATGGAATCATCACATAAACTTATTACTCTGAGTTCCTTTTCATTCTGTACATATGATGCATACACCGAGGGTGCCTAAAAATGTATACACACTTTCACAGTAGATATCTATTTAATATATTTTAGAGTTGGACCGAAAAACAACAGTAATGTGTAGTATGATGTTCTGTAAACAGATGTGACTCACATACATTATGATAGCGTTGCTACGTGACAGGTAAATAAACAATGACAAATGAAGCCAAGGTTATCGTTTGAACAGCGGAAACCAATTTTGAAGTGGTATTGGAAAAGTGACAATGTTGTGAAGTTCAAATGCAATGGAGACATGTGTACACAACAGGACCGCCAACGCGAGTAACAATTGCACGCATTGGAGACAAATTTGAGACCCATGGTACCGTATACCGTAGAAAACCAGTTACGCTGGCAGCACTTCGGGAAGAAATTGAAACGGCATGTGCTGCAATCGCTGAAGACAATTTCTCAAATGTTGCTCAATCAGTAGTTCAACAAACTCAGGTGTGTATCGACGCCGATGGTGGACATTTTGAGCAACTGTTTTAACTGTAAAAGTCTAAGATGATTAGTGCTCATCATTTTCTGTTTGTGTGAATTTAGTTTTGTTATGTTAACAGTTTTTCTTTGCTTGAAGTGTGTACAGGTTTCTTGGTACCCTCTGTTTTTAAACAAGTTTTGCTTTTGTAAATTTAGATTACAGAATGAGTATTTTTCCGCTTTATTTTAATATTGTTTTATTTTTATTCTATGTACTGTATGCACAGCTTATTTATAAGCACCTTTTTAGCCTCTATATGGGGCGGGTTCATAAATCACAGTAAAGTTTATAGAATCTGATCAAAACAGCCTCTTGGGGTTGAGCACACAAATCTAGTCAATGTTGTACTTCATTAATACGACAGAATCAAACGGAAGGGCTTCTTTCTTCCAGGCCTTGCAGATCAGTCTTTTCTAGGAGTAAACAGAGTCTTCCTCATCCCAGTATGCTGACGTCAAGGTACTGTCGCACACAGTGGCATAAATAACCCGTCGCTTTGAAACCAGATCGGTCATTCCATTATGGAGTCTGCAGGCTAGGTGCAGAGCTTTAAGCTGCGATTGTGTTCCATGACGCCCCCATTTATGGAATGTTTGTATACTTATTTAGAACTTCCTTAGGAATTGGAACAAACAAAGAACATTCTCTGAAGTACTTCTGTCACAGTCTGGAATATTAACGAAGAGGATCGAGAGCCAGCAATGTTAATAGCGACAATGTGGTTTGCTCTTGGGTTTCATTTGTTCGCCATCACTCACTGAGCACTTCGTCCCTGCTTCTCATTCTTGGGTGATCAGTATATGCCTCAAAAATGTTCAGAATCGAAAAACAGAAATCCACATATTAAAGCTTGATGTTTTATTCCTATAGAAATTTAAATGCAAGCAGTGAAGAAACACACATCGACCCCAGCAAATATTTTTTAAATTTGTGTTAGAGGTTTTTTATCCGCACTTAAAAGTATTTATTTGTTTTATTTTTCTTTCTTTCCATGTCTGCAATACAAAGGTTAATATAAAGGACAAGAAAAGGGTATGGCAAATTATAGGAAAATCGATTCAGAATCGGCCAAACAGGGGTAGAAGGGGAAAAAAAGAAATGAAGGGCAGAGTCTGTAACGCCTTCCTTGGAGAAAGTGAACTTCGAGATATTGATAAACTCAACAATCAACTTGTTATTCTTTATTTTACTCGTTTACACGATGACAGGAGGAAACGAGGTATAAGACTACAATTCAAGTCTTACTCAGCTATCATAAACACAGTAGAAATAGCTCAACTAGAGTATCGGAAACAACATAAAGATTTCCGGAAAATAATTTATTTACTGCAGCTAAGGTTAACACATATTATCATTGATGCCAGAGACATTAACTTTTGAAAAACATCCAATGTGCTCAAGTACTTAATCGTTTATAAACTGTAAAAACTATTCATTTATCCCCTTTGTAACTTTCAAAATATAAATTTAGGTAATATGACACGTTTAAGGAGGATAAAAATATGTTGAATATAGCACGTTGTATTCGTTTGGTAACTACAATAATTCAGTAACCAAGTATTCTCAAATGACTTGTATTTATTGTAGCATAATTAACGAAACCTCCACTTTAGCAAACTTTTGGTCTCCATAAAAAAGGTTTAATGAAACCTCTCCCATCATGTTGTTCGTGAATTTTCACCAGTACTTCTTCCTATAAAGTCTTCATGAATACCAACTTTACTTTTAAACTTTATTCTTGCGAAAAGGTCTGTCTGACTGCTGAACATGTACATATTTTAAGATTATTCAACAAGGTCGGCTGTAGTTTTGGGATTAGGGACATCGTGGCAACTTCAGAAATTTGGACTGATTTCATGTTCGGCAGAATAGAAGTCCATAAACAGTTAAATCGCTGCAATAACACTACAAAAGTAATAAACATGTGTTTCTTTGCTACCATAAGGAAATATGATCATCGAAAATAAATATACCCAGCAACATCTATTAAACGTTATACATGTGTAACTTTTGTCTACTAGAATGAACAAATAAATGTAGTTGTTCTGTTCATTAAAACTTATATAAAATATTAGAATAAAATAAACAGTTCCCAAGATACTTGAGATCACACAATATACATATACGTTTATCATAAATAATCTTTGAATCTCACGCAGTTTAATATTCCTACAGTAAGTTGGCAGCAGTGATGAGGCACGTTCAAAATGGGAATGAAATGGCGGTGGATTAAAACATCGCTAGGCAAAAAACTTTCAGAGCTGGGGGGGTGGGGTCGTAGTATAAAAGATAAGTGATACTTCCTCAGAAAAAATGTTATCTCCGTTTTTTTAAATTATTATTTTGTTTATTTTAAAAAGTTAAGATTGATTTGTTAATTGGTTAGGATGATTATGGATAGTTTCATTCTTGTCCAGCATTGCAATAGCAGATGACACATGGGTTCATCAAAGATAAACCACAGAGTTATATCACAGAACTTTTCGAAGGAAGCTCAAGACCATATAGCAATTGTGAAGATATTACATTTTGGCCTGTTTTAAACTGCCATTTCTTTAAAAAGGAATGGTTTACTGAATTCTAGTGTTTATAAATAGCTGATATATTCTTTTACGATTTATTATGTGGGATTTTGTCTTTTTAACTTTGTTTTCGAAAAGTTTAATCAGCAAAGCATTATTGCGGTTGTACATTTTCTTTTACTGTATGATAAAAATAAAATGAATATGCTGCGTATTCAATTTAAAATATTTTTGCATATGCTATGTACATGCTTTGGATTGTTTAGCAAATTTTCTCCTTATATACTTTTCATGACCACATCTTCGGGTTTTTCCTCCGGCATCTTCCAAAAGAAAAAAGTTTGAGTATGTTCTAAAAGTAATTCACAGTGCAACATCATTAGTTCATGTGTGTCTTCACATCGCTGGCCATGACTTTTATATAAATTATCATTATTTTTATTACAATACCTTCATTTTTAGGCGCAGCAGTGTTACAAATAATTTACGAAGGCAACAAGGGAAGTTTTAAAAAGTTTCAGCTCTGAAAGATTCAAACCAGAAACACCCTTTGACTACACTTTCAGAGTCGTAATTTTGGAACAAGATTCTTTGTCACACTTGAAGATTTAACATAAAACTGACTTTCCTGGAGCAAATTGAAAAAGGGGGGTAAATAAACAAAATGAAATAATAGTCTACTTTGCTGGAAGAAGATAACATTATTCCGTCTTATCTCCACCAAGTTCCTCCTACACCCAAGACCGCGGGTTCGAACCCGGCCAGGACCGATTGATTTTTTCGGGCGTAAAAATCCTAAGTATGGCTTCCTTCTGAAGGGAAGTAAAGCCGTGTGTCCCGTGTCGTACATTTACGGCACGAAAAAGAACCTCAAGTCTGAAAGAGAGGCCTCTGAGCAAAATTTGTCGGCCGTTTCACGCCCTGAGTTGAATGGGACGCTGATGACCTGAGATGTTAAAGAGCGTCCATAAATAAATCAATCAAAAAAAAAAATCCACCAAGTTCCTTGCGTACTCAAGAATATTGCTTTATCTCTCAGAAAATTTGGAACGTACTACCAGTTCTGTTTATCTGTATATGTATATATATGCGATCATATATACCCGCTGGAGTTTTGTTGGAAATGTGATCTTCATATGTCTGGCTTATCAAGGCCGAGTTCCGGGTTGAAGTTAAATCGGTCTGGATGAAGGTTATCAGTGACAGTGACAGTTTGATTAAAAACGTGCCCAGACCGAATGTGATCCGAAATTAACTGCAGCTGATAGTCCTTTGTTTCAATATCCACTTCTCCCGGGAAAAAAAAAAAAAAACCTCAGTTACAGTACCTGTTCCTACTTATTTATTCAGGAGCTTGTTTTCTCTTTAATACAAGTGTTAATTGACAATATTTAATATTCTGAGCCGGTAGGAACAATATTTTCATAGTATGGTAACAAATAACTACTGAGTAGTCAATTTTCCTTTTCTGTAACAAACTACGAGAACGAGGTCAGTAGGAAAGAAGACCAGCACCTAAAAATGATCTCTGTTTTCCATTATTGCCAAGTTTCATATGTGTTTTAGCAATAACAATAATAATAAACCACACACTCTAAACTGCGGGGTGCACCCACGTACCACGTAACAAGACCGCGTGTAATGTCTCGCTGAATCCTTCTTAAGAAAGATTTAAAAAGGGCAGCTCGCTTGTACCCGACAAAATCACCACCAAATCGTCAAACTTTAGTCGTCACGGCGCAAAGACTTGCAGATATGTCCTTTAAGCTCAATGGCAAATATAATAAAAATAAAATGTTTATTTTCTAAACCCTCCAAAAGATATTTATACCTTTTGTTCCTCACGTTAGGTTCTCTCTGTAAGACACATTGTTAGTGAAAACCGGTTCACCCTCAATGGACGCGTGATTCCTGGTAAGATTGTCGCAGGCCATTAAGCTGGCTCAGTAACCCCAATTGCTTCAGCTGTGGGAAGTGCGCGTTAGTGCATTTGTGAACGTGTTGTGTGCAGAGAGTGAGATATACGCTAGAACAAACAATATTTATTATATGCTAAAGTGCTGTAGGAGAGAATTTCGTGCTAATTTCCAGGAGTAACAGCTCCATCGGGAAGTGCAGTTTCAGATTGGCAAAGAAAGTTCAAACTGAGGGCCTTTTCACTGACAAGAAGCCGAGATCTAAATAATGTCTTTAACAGCTTGATGAAATAGGCTATGGATTAGAAAATATTTAACACGCCTAGCTCCCAAGTTGGTGTATCTGTCCGCATTGCATACAAAGTCTCTACTGCTCCATTTTCATCCATATGCTGCTGTATCGTGGAGGCGCAGGAGCAAATCCGAGAGGCCGTTTACAAAATTCGGGAAAGTTAATTGCGGCGAGTGTCTCAAAAATATTTTCAAAAGGATTTAAGCATGCCTCACAGCGGATGAATGAATGAATTGGTGCTTAACACCCATTTTTACTACTGAAGCACCATAGGCGGTGGACACTGATGATACATGAGATGAAATTATATATTGGGAAGGATATTTTTTAAGGAAGGAAGCGTTCCAGGCCAAAGTTTAGGGTACCTCCCCGGCATTTGCCATTTATGAGGACTGAGGAAAACCTGGAAAAAAAAACCTTAGTCAGGGAGGACAGTCCTGGCGGGATTCAAACCTCCCGCTGACGAGTCCGCGCCTTAACGACCTCGGCCACCCGTGGCGGTACACTGATGATGCACGAGATAATAAATTGGGACAGGATTTTTAAGGAAGGAAACGTTCCAGGCCTTAGTTTTGGTAACTTCCCGGCATTTGCCATTTATGAGGACTGATGACAACCTGGAAAAACCCCTCAGTCAGGGAGGACCCCAGGCCTCCCGCTCACGAATCCGCGCCTTAACGACCTCGGCCACCCGTGGCGGTCTCACCGAGGAGGGCTATTACTTCGAGCATCTACTATGATGATGAGTACAACATTCATTATTATTTACTACTAATAAATAACGAAAGAAACAAAAAAAAATTGCATGCTATGAGATACGAAATGTCCCCTGGATAGGTGGCGAGCCAGTTACGCAGCAACTTCCCGTTGGCAAAATCAATTTCCGATTGCATAGCGAAATGGCGACTTGTTTTTTCCTCCCCTGTTTCAGACCATCTAGGGATCATGCAGAGTAACGCAATGCACTTATTTTCGTTTCTTTTCTTCCGTTTCCTTTCTGACTTTCCAATATTTCTTCATTCTGTCATTGTATGTTTTCCTTTTCTACTTTCCTTTACCTGAAAACCTTTGAAGTTTTGTATCGACTTTCTAAACTTCGTTCTGTCCTGTATTATACCTAATTTTTGTTAGCCCCATCTTGTGAAAATCCTTCCTTATCCCTTATCCCTTGATCCACTGGTTGCCATTCTATATATATGTGTGTGTGGGTGTGTGTGTTGGAAAATTCATTGAGGATAGTTTTGTCTTTAAACGACCAAATTGAAAAATCTTTATGGATTAAATAAAGGTTACACACACACAAGGAAGAGAGAAAATTAAAATAACTACGAGATTATCTACCAGAGCTCGTAGATAAGCAGAAATAAACAAAGCACTGAAACCAGGCCGCACAAGACTTTAAGTAATTCTGCCTTTAAAGAAGAACACAATTTGTATATAATACACATAGGCCTATTCATGTATAAATAGGTATAATATTCATCTCGAGTTTATATTTTATAACCACAAAAGATTGGAGAAATAGAATAAGTTTCTTTCTAACACCAAATTTTATGTTATGCACTTAACAGATTCCTGCTTTATTATTGATAGCCGCCGTGAAGTGCAGAATTACCAATAGCTCAATATAAATACTGAGCAAGTGTTTCAATTTGAGTACGTCCTTTTTGCGCTATTAATGCAATGAACGCCTTGAAATGAGTAGGGTAGAGAGATGGGCAATAACGCGTGTCGTGTATACTTGTGTGCCTGTGCTAGGAAGGTATATGGTTAATTGCCATACTGGGCAATTTTATATATCGCATTTTCTATTTTACTACCAAATATCCTGTTCAGCAATGCTACAGAGGAAGTAAACAACATCCAATGTTGCAGTATTTTGACTGAATTACGTCAGGATGTAATGCTATTCTTCTACACCACCAATAATCTGGATAAAACAATTAAGCACTATGGTGCCTATTTATGGTTTTTCAGCTTATTTTGCGTGTTTGTTCCTATCGCTTTTGGAAATATAGTCACAGTGTATCCTTCAATCGAAATATAGGGCTTAGAACTGTCAAGGCAGTTTATATTTAATGAATTTTGGCAACATTGCTCTCTGCTTTTGTAGAAACTCACATAAAATTTTCAATTTACTTCCATTTTTAAGGCGAGAAAGCATTTAGTAGCATTTTTTTTTTTTTTTTTTTTTTGTTGCGATGATTACTGCTTGTGCTATCTTGTTATTGGCCAAGGGCATTTGATAAGCACATCGCACCTGCGGCTTTAAAATAGAAAGTGTCCATCTTTCCTAATTATTTTCATGGTTAGACTTTCATAATACCTCCAAGTAGGTATTGATTGCAAACCAGCAAGGCGAATTTTTATGGATAACTAGCCTCTAATTAATCCATGGTTTTTGTTGTTAATTAATGATCGTCTTAATGCCCTGAAAGTAAATGAAAATTGTGTTACAACTAATTATTAATATAACGAATAATGTATTTTAAATATCCGGCTTTCTCTGTCATTTATTGTACCGATTTTACCATCAACGTAAAGTTCGCCGACAAGAAGTGCCTGTGTTCTTAATTCCATCTATCAAAATTCTGCTTGTGCTGCACAGACATACAGTAATAAAAAGTTGTTAATACAGTAGGTCATTTAGTTTGGTTTAGCCATCCTTTGAGCTCTGAAGTTCCATACTGAGCAACACACCCTTTATAGCAGACTACAAAGACACATTTCTGATCGATGTATAGATCAAATAAAGAATTTTTGAAAATGGCAATATCCTTATGTCAACTTTATCTCCTTTAGGCTCTGGACAGCCATTATTTTCTAATTTTGGGCAATTAGCTCACATTTTAGGTATATCAAATGTTTCGGGGTAAAATTGTGTTATTTTTCTCTTTCGATCCTTTTCTCCTAAATGTTCCCCTTTGAGAAAAAATAAAAATAAATTCTTAATCGGATGGATTTTCTCACATTATGTTGATCTTACCTCATCACTGTCAATTAGTGCACTCTCGCACTCACATTACACTTTGCACTTGCTATAGAGAGTAGTCAGTCATCGATTTTGTAACTTGTGGTAGTTGTGTACACCGTTCTTAATATTATACCGTATACAGAATATTGGAACATGATGAACATTAAACCAATTGCTGGACCTTCGAAACACGACGACGAGCAGAAGCTGGGAAAGAAAAGATGCAAAAAGAGCAATGCAATATTTTCAAGGCAAATCTTTTCTCCCTGTATTTTTAAGAATTGTTGCTAAAGAAGAAAGTAAAATAATAACTCACTTATGCAATTAAATTCAATTAATAAAATAAATGCACCCCATCGCCCTAGTAACAATATAATATTATAATCATTCTTTATTGTAACAATTTTTTTTTTCTAGATGAACTCCTAATTCCTAAAGTAGGGATACTGGGCAATTAACAGTTCGCTCACAACTGATCAGGGAAAATCTTGTTAATATACTGATGGAAACTCTCTACTTTACAATCAGGCTTGAAGAAACTGAAGAACAGTTACTAGAGAATGAAGTTGTACTTCCCATGAGTGAATTAGAGGAAATTGCGGCCTTCAAAAGAGAGCGACACCTCTTGACTTACACAGTACATGACGAGCAACATGTCCGCCGCATAAGATTTTAAACTGTTATACTTTCTTTCCAGCTGAACCTGAGTCTATGGAAGAAAACGCCCGCACACAGGTATTATCAATTTCAACAAACCTTCACACCACAAAACTCGTTGTTCGATCCATGACATCGATGTGACAATAATTACATCGCCTTCACAAAAGCCTTATCTGTTAAGTAAATAATTGCAGCTGTCGCTTCCGCTCCGCTGTGTTCAGTTGTTCAGATATAGTTGCATAAAGAAGGCTATGTGCACAAGATTGTGACATGTACAAAATGGATTGTCGAGCTATTATTAAGTTCTTCTCAAAAGAAGGATAAACCCCAAATGAAATTAAACAACGATTCGATGGTGTGCACGGGGAAGTATCCTCCTCATGTTCTACCGTAAAAAAATGGGCCAAACTTTTTCGAATGGGTTGAGAAAGCATTAAAGACGAAGAGCGTGCAGGTCGGCTTTGGAGGTGCTCCCTCCTGAAAATATCGCTCTCGTGGAGGGAGAAATTATGGAAGACCCGCGGCTCCAAGTTACAGAAATAGTACCAAGGTTGGGTCTTTCTCAAACAACAGTCCTTCGAATTATTGATGAACATTTAAACGCGAATAAGGTTAGTGCAAGATGGGTGCCGACTTCTTTCCTCAGTCCAAAAATAGTAACGAGTTATCTGTTGGCAGACATTTTTGGAGCTCTGCTGTGGCAACGAGAGAGAAGTTCAGCAAACTATTGTTACGAAGATGAAACTATGGATCTTTACTATGATTGCTTGCCCAAAAGAGAATCAACAGAGTGGCGTAAACCTGGCGAAGAAACGCCTCTAAAGGTCAAGGTCACTCAGTCAATCAAGAAGATCATGGTCGCAATTTTTGGAACTGTGAAAGAATACTCTTCATTGACTTCAAGGAGAGGAACACCGGAGTAAATGGGGAGTACTATGCTGACCTACTGTACAGACTACGTGCTTCCATCAAAGAGAAAAGGCGAGGAAAACAGAATGGTGGTGTGCCCGTTCTTCACAACAACGCGCCTATCGCACAGCTCTTGTTGCAAAGGAAGCTGTGAAGAAATGTGACTTCATGGAGATCGACCATCCACTCTACAGCCCAGATCTAGCTCCCAGTGATCATTTTCTCTTTTCAAAACTCAAGAAGGACCTTCGGGAAAGGAAAGTTACGTGTAAATGTAACGAAGAAGTGATGGATGCTGTTTATGCCCATTTTGCAGACAATACTTCTGACTATTTGGGGGGGGGGGATTGAAATGTTAATTCAAAGATGTGAGAAGTGCATTGCCATTATATTGAAAAGTTAAATATAGTTTTTGTGTTTATCATACCCAGAAAATGTTTAGGCCGGAAACTTATGAACCTACCCTCGTAAGTGAAACTGTTCATCTTTTGAATTTCTTCTCCATCTTTGTACAGGTCATCAAAGTCCTTGATCATATATTAAGACTTTGATATTTAGGCCCCAACCCGGTCTCTATGTGCTCTGAAGAGCTAAGGGCTCATTGTTTTATAGTTTCATAACCAGTCTCACAACACACATCCATTGAAATTGTAAATAGTGTCGGAAAATTGAGCTACCTTGCAGCAACACACCATTTGATGTTGCAAATTTCTTGGACAGTATAGATCCTGTGTTCATTTGACAGAGGTATCCTCCATACATTTATGTAACAGTGTAATAAGATCTAGAGCATCTTCCTAAGCATTTTATCAAGAGCTTTTTCCAGGTCTGAACACTAAACCCATTTCTACCCCCTTGTCTCTCCATTTCTCAAGCATTTGTCGTATTGTGAATATGTGATCTAACAGAAGTAAAGGTACATTATTCTTTTATGTTTTCATAGAATGTTTAAGCTTCTGTTTTATTATTAAAACTCAAAATCTCTATTACTGAATTTATCACATAAGTTTCATGATTGTTGGAACACATTTCTTGAAGGTTATGGTTATACATTGTAGACTAATTTTTTCAGGATTTTTTTTTTTTCCTTCTTGCAGTATCTTATTAAATAGTTTTGTAACTATTCTTCTTCCTGGGTTCCACCTGGCCCGGGTGCTTTACTGATTTTAATTCCTTAGTTCCAATATCTATTTCAGTTCCAGTAAAATTGTATTTATACTACTTACTAAATGCTGTTCGATTTCTTTAAGTAACTTAGTTAACTCCCAACTAATCATAATTTTAGTTGGAGATTAGATTTGTGTTTCGTGCCTTAAACTTTTCAAAACTGCACTAGCCCCTTTCGCTCTATTGAAAACCAGTTTACTGTTAACATTCGCACGCGTTCTCCAAAAACAAGTCGCGTTGCTGTGATGTATGAGCTAGTTTCAATTTGCCGCTACTCATTACAGTTATGCATTGCTCCTCTGATAATTGATTTACAAGGACAGTTAAGTAAGGAGACATTTCCCAGAGGAGACTTTTTCAAGGGTTTCACATTTGTTTTGAAAACAGAGCTCATTATACTTCAAACATTGCCTGTCCGCGATAACCGGAAATTACCGCTCTGATGTCAAAACGTAATTGATTTGTTCTGTACACTTGTGACAGTTACTACGAAAAACAAACAAACAAAAATAAAAAAGAGCCGAATAAAGAATACAAGCAGAAAGAATAAGCAGTGGACGAAAGGGTAACGGGAGAAGCAGAAAAGGAGAATGTGAAGGAATTATAAGGAGTAAATACGGTAGGCGATGAATAGTATTAAAGACAGAAAAAGTATAATAATACATGGGAGTGAATTTGAACGAGGAAATAGATTAAAATGAAATCAGATGAGGAGGAATTAAAGAGAATAGTATTTAGGAAGTGGACCAATAGGGTCAGTTAACATATTAGCATAGAATATGAAATTAAAAAGGGAGAAAGGCTACAGAATATGTTACCGAAAGTTTGTTAAAAGTAGGCGTTACTGCTGAACGGCATTTTAAGCACAAACTAAACACAATTGCGTTGTTTTAAATTTGTTAGTGAAGGAATAAAACTAACTGGAACGACCTAACTCTTGAAATCCGTTTTGGGCGGCAACCACGGAGTCAATGTTTGTGTTCTTAACGGAAACGTGTTGCAACAGCGTGCTCATTTGCGTAATATATTTAAACACATGTGTTATAAAATATTAATGGCATATCACGTGCTAAACTTTAAGAAAACCTGACCTGTCACGTAGAATAAAACCGCATCCCATTACGTGTGATCGGTTTTAGGATCATTGACCTCTGGCTACTGAACGTCTGCTGGCTGGGTCGTGCATCCGCTTCGTTTCCTACTCACGCGTACGTACATACCATACATTTCTGTATAGTACTCAATATTTTACAGGGTAAATTGTTTATCGATAAAAAATAAGCTAATTTTTAAAAAAGTTACACAGAGAAATATCACTTGCTGTTTTGGACACTACACATCTGAAATGGATTAAAGAAATTGAGTGAAAGGTGAAGATCAAGCGAAAAATGGAACAAAGAGAATAGAGGAAATGGAAGAGGAATGTAGAGTTTGACATGAGAACTGTGAAATAAAAAAATAAAATAAAAAAATTGCTTTTGTCAATTTCTATTGTACTGCAATTTCAAGCGCGTTCAAAAAAAGAATAAAATATTCAATGGCGATAATCATATTTTCATACAAGGTAAACAGTAGGCGAATCCCCACAGCACAGTAGACAGAGTGAATGAAAATGCCGAGAATTCACATCCCAGCTTTCGTCGCCTCTCACTCTGCTCTTTCTCTGTTAGCTGAGCCAGATTGCACCTCTCTCCCAAAGGAAATTGCCAGCACATTAAAAATATCTGTTAAGAGAAGCAATTTAAAAATATGCACCGTGTTACAGATGTCATAGTGAGTGGGAGAGACACATCTCTAGGGACTCTTCTTGCCGGATGTTTGACACTAGCATATTTTAAAAGTGCGATTTGAAGGAACTTTTACTTTAGCGCTCTAAAACCAAAATACATTAGAGATTAACAAAAGATAACACATTTCTCATTTTTGAAAACAGCTAAACGTACACTTACTCGATCGACGATCAACTTATTCCGCAATTATCCGTGGAAGAATAACATAACAGAATGATGATGGTTTAAAGGAAAGTTCAGTGAAGCAATGTAATAAGTTGTTATTATATAGGTCTTCCTTCTCAAGAAATGTTTACCTACATCTGCCTAACGAAGTGCATTTCAAGTACTGGTTCATGCACTGAGCCATTATAGTACTATACTCCAAATGTGAGCCATCGCCAGTCCTTAATAATAAAATGTACTATACAAACTTACGAATGCATTGTACATAAAATAAAATGGCCTAACATCATCAGGGAGCGGACTTTAGCATATTTTCTACCTTAGTTCCAAATGCTATCACATATGCATTTCGACACTAAGAATGCTACCAATATAATAATGCATTTCACATTATTTGCAAACAACATTTTATAGTGCATATAATGCATGATTTACGGGTTAGTGCATATTTCTGCTTGTTATACACATGTAATATATTTTATTGTTCCTTTTGGCATTCTACAGCTTAATCCAATTTTATGATATGGAATAGCGAAATGATAAAATATAAAAGATTCGAAGATGACGAAACACAAATGTATGAAATATTATATTTGCTGCAGACCGCCTCCTTGATCTAGTGGTTAGCATTGCAGACTGCTAGCCGGGATATCCTGGGTTCGATTTCCGGTACCTAATTAGACATTTTCTAATCTGGAACTGGGTCCACCCAGGACAATTCAGAAGCTACCTGATAGAGAGGTAGTGGCCTCCGATCAAATCGCGGTGACCACCGGATACGGCGTGCTGATCACATGCCCTTCTGCAATACTGCTCTCTACCAGTGATGTTGCAAGACGAAGATATAGGTCGCAGAGGTTGCTGCGATAATCTTACAGCTTGTAGTGGCTAATAAGGCTTTCAGGATGGATATTTACTGCAACTTAAAACAGCACACTTTGTCGGCGAAACCCAGCGGTCAGTTTCGCAACAATCAATAAAATACTCCATAATAAAAGCTTTGTTGACTCTCAGCAGGCCCTACCATGCAGTTCCTCAACGTTGTTCACTTCCACTATGTGCCCAAAAGGAGGCCAAGGGAGAAAATCTCCACTTGTAGTCAATCTATTACGGAATATTTGTTCATCGAAGAGGGTAGGTACCCCTTCGTGTAACATCCTTTCGCGGGTATCAAGAGATATGACATCCAACAGTTCTGCCAGCATATCTCGAATGCTGTGAATAGTGTTCCATTCAATTCAGGACATGAAACATCGGTCCTGGTGGTGTAATGGTTACCATACTTGCCTCCTAAACCCAAGATCGCGGGTTCGAACCCAGCCAGAAGCGATGGATTTTTCCGGGCGTAAATATACTAAGTATGGTTTCCTTCGGAAGGGAAGTAAAGCCGTAGGTCCCGTATCGTACATTTACGGCACGAAAAAGAACCTCAAGCCTGAAAGAGAGGCCTCTGAGCAAAATTTGTTGGCCGTTTCACGCCCTGCGTTGAATGGGACGCTGATGACCTGAGATGTTAAAGAGCGTCCGTAAATAAATCAATAAAAAAAAAAAAAAGGACATGAAACGGTCGATAATATTTGCTTAGAAGCCTCTTCTTTTAAGTTTGAGATTTTTGCATATGCCGTAAATCTGCAACAAAGGACCAACAACTTGACTTCCCTTCAAATGGAAGCCGTATTTGGATTATTATGCCCTAAAAATC
This sequence comes from Metallyticus violacea, assembly GCA_030762175.1. Lineage (NCBI taxonomy): Eukaryota > Metazoa > Arthropoda > Insecta > Mantodea > Metallyticidae > Metallyticus > Metallyticus violacea. The sequence goes on from CM060832.1 coordinate 99,500,070, forward strand.
CACCGACTCAGGTGTGAATCCGCGACCTGGGTCTACGAGGCAATTACGGTTGCCATTAGACCACCAGGTCCGACTAACCATTACTGGTGACTAGACACGAGGGTTTACATGTGGGTTGTCATCACTTCAGACATGGCTATTGCGGCAGCATAAAAGACCATATTGAATGAAATAGGCCTCATTCGGGAACAGTTCGGTACTATAACACAGCGCTGGATAAAGCCACTGACAGAACTGAACTCTGGATGCGACATCATTGCTTGCAACCGTAGACTATGATACAGTTTTAATGCTGATTCTTCAGCACTCGCACACACCATCTTCGAAGCATGCACTTGATGGGCAGTTGTCTTCATGGTACTTCTGCCACACGATCCAATACCACCTCCTTAAACTCTGGTATGGAAGGAGTTCGTCTAGCATCTTGGCTACCTCTCAACAGCTTTAACGACCTGCCCTCTCATAAACTCCTACCTATGGAGACAAATGTCTTCCAATTTCAATGTCGCCACTGTATTTTTGGAAGTTTTTGCAGAATTTTACAAACAGTTATGTAGTCTTTCAGTTTCTGAATTGGGGAAGACAAAATTTACACATTCTTGGGATCCGCAGCTGAAACAAAACTAATCAGAAGAAGAAAAATACTAAATTGTTGAACAAAACAAGAAAGAAAAAAGGAATAAGACTGGTGCAGGATGAGAAAACAAACATGAACGAAACCGTAGAAGGAGAAAGCACTACGATGAAATTCAAGAGCCTTGAAAGGGGACGTGGTAAACATCCTGAAAAAAGAAAACAAACAAATCGATACTTCAGAAGTGGAACTAGCGAGAAGCGGTGGCTTGGAGATATTGTGAATACGACTCAACTTCCTTTTGAGTGCATTAGCAAGCTTTGCCCGGATTATCATTTCACAAGTGTTTGCAAACTTCAGTATAGGCTCACGTTACCTATTTGTTTACAGGAAGTTTCCTTATAGGCAACGCTTAGCATGAATGCTGGATGTAACTTAAGAAAACCATGTCATTTCTTTCAATGGTGTCAACGTGCCACTCAAAACAAGTTGTCTGCGACATGACTATCCCGCGCTACAACAAGATATCCCACTCTACGGCCTTAGACCAGTCATTGCGTAAACTGCGTCCGTTACTTCAATCCCGATGCAGGCAAAAACGAATTTATCATTCCGCGGTGCAGGACTCCGATCGGTTAAGTAACCCTTTTAGTTCTAGAAACAGTTGATACAACCCACTGAATTGTCTACTAAGGGTATTTTTCACAAATTTTATTAAAAACATTCAGCACGATAACCTTGTCGTCACTTTCTAAACGACTTCCCTTGACGGACCAGCAGGACCAGCACATGTTTTCACAATGCATTAACACTGATTGCAATCTATAGAGAGCAGCACATGCAAACATTTACTAACAATTAAAATCGTATGGTAAGGTATCACTCAAGGTAAATATACGGTTTATTCTATGAAAACTAGCAGTTACAAACGCCTAAAGTGTAGTTTTCTTTAGGAACTACTTCCTGTGCGTAACATTAGGGGAGTAAGTCGTCCTGGAGTCAATGAGAAAAGAGCTGCACACCACAAAGAGCGAACACAAATAGTCAATCTGTATGTCATTCAGTGACTCTTAGAATGCACAATGACTATACACAAAGCTGTTAAACATAGCAAAAATAAACATACACTATTTGTTCATGCTCGTGGAAAATGTGATTTTTATTAAGACTTGCTATAATTCTAAACAATGCATTAAAATGTTGAATTACTTAGAAATTAAAAGTTTTTCTAAACATGCCTATGAGAAATAATGGGCCATTCTCTTTTACAAACTACAAATTTCTACTTTCATATCTTTTATGCAGAAATACAAGAAGAAATGTTCCTTATACGTAAGTATCAATTAGTTCTTATGATGATGTTATAAATAATTAAAACCCTTTTGTCTAAAAGCTCGGTAAGAAGTTTTTGTTATTTATTATAATACTAACCGAAACAACCCCGAAGGGCCAAGGCTTACCGCAGGACCGCTGCATTACGTCTCCGTCGTGCGGCATAATGGATAAAGTGCAATATTGAGGGGAAACGTGATTAACACGCCGCGAACCACCGGCCGCTGCCACGCGGCATTCTAGAGGCCGTTACCTTTCCATCAGGTAGCCCAATTATCATCTCGAAGCTTCCAGATCTCCCTAGCTTTGAAATTTTCTAACAGTTACCGGGGGTCGAACCCGAAATCTCCCAGTCAGTAGCCAGCAACACTAACAGCCTAAGGAGTTGGTCATTTGTTATAAAAGAAGTACGGAAATACAATAAATTAAAATATCTGCATTTTGTTTTATTATTACTTGTACTGAAAATCTCTTGAACAGAAAATGTAAATCTGTTTGATAGGAACAAACTGAAAAAAGGAAGAGAGAGAGAGAGATCTAAAACTTACGCGTCATTCGTTTCAGGCAATTATATATAAAGTTTCTTCATCCCCTACACAACTGTACTTTTACTTGATGGCACTCTTGTCTTTCCACTACATGTTTGGGTACACTAATAGTACTCCCAGCTCTCGAAGTGTCTGAGCTTTATACGTAACTAAGGTACCGGAAATAAATAGGTATCTATTCATTACACCTCGTAACAAAAATTGCTTATGTTCATTTCTCAGTATATATTGCTTAAAATCCACGTGCTGAACACTAATATACCATTCGTTTTCTTTTTATTTTTTTTAATATTGATACTTTTCTATATTTTATAAATTGTCGAATAATTTTAAATGTACCGCCTTTTCCGGCAAGCATAGCAGTTAAAAACGATTACCAATAGATGGTAGTGAAGTGAAGTTTCAATTTCATTAGTATAAAGGGATAAGGCTTCAATACATCGACATTTTAATAAGAAATATATATTGATAACTTGCACAAAATGTTCATGTTTGTGAATTTAGTTCAAGTTTTGTGATTATAAATAAGGATGACAGCTGTTTTTTAAATGAAAAAAGTCAGTATTCAGATATTGTAAATTGCCAGTAATATATTTTGTTATGTATGTATACATATACACATAACAAACAAGTAAAATATTGATTTGTGCTCGGGACAAAGTCAGTGCTGTAATTGGAACTGTATGCACTTAGCAAAACGGCCAAAAATTATAGAATTGAAATTTTTTATTAAAATTGAAGTTATTTATCAGTGTTTTAAACTTTTATAATTAAGTTACAATTATTATAACTATTAGACATTTTGATTTTTAAAAAAACTGCATTATATTCCTTTTGTTAAAACACTTGTCCATGGTTTGCTTATCTTGAAAACTATTTGAACATTTTCAAAAGTTGGCATTTTGTCTTCTAATTTATTTATTAGCCTGGAAAAATCCGTTCCAGTGTTTTGCTTATTTCAAAAAATCGCAAAGAAGCCGTGCTTTCAGGTTATTAGAGGAGGAATAATCTTGTTGCTTGTGTTTAAATCTAACCCTTCAAAAGAATTATTTACCCACAGAATTTCTTTAACCTCCAATTAAAAATTTAATGCTTAACGTTCATTTAGCCACTAAAATTTAATCATTGTTAATAAAGGAGTTAGAAATTTTTAAATCCTGCGGTGACGATTTTAAATCTGAAAATGTTGGCTAATTGTTATGATTATTCATGGAGGTGGGAAATTGTCTTTCTGCGACATGTTCGTGAATAATGAAAATTTGCAGCATTTAATTCCTTAGTTATAGCATAATGAGTTTGCATATATGGTGGTTCATTAAGTGGCAAATCTTTTGATATCGCAGACTCACATAAAGTAAGAATTGGAAAACAACAGATTTTCCAGAATGTTGATCAGAAGCTGAGCACAATTACTTAAAGAAAGAAATAAACGTTGGTTGTTCTTCATGAGCTGAAGTTGGTAATGTCCTTAGAACCATTCCAAGGTACAAGTAGCGAAAGTTTAAGTCGATGCGAAGTTAGTGCTCTTGGAAACAATAACGACAAACAGCAAAAAATATACAAACATGAAAGAACACTTTCTCACACAAAAAACAGAGCGGATTAAAAGTCATGTCAATAAGAAGTCCTTATTAACTTTAGCAGACAAAATGCAGTATGAAAACACTAAGGTGAGCTTTTAAAATAGGAAAATTGGATATGCCACTCGCTGGTTTTCCAGACAGACATTGAAGTTCGGCGATTGAATGGATCAGAAATGGCTGGAATTTTGCATCCTGATTTAGCTGCACTAATATAATACACAACTGCACGGAAACAAGAATCCAAATAACTAACAATTTATCCAATTTTCAACAACACTAAATTGAGTATTATGACAGATAATGTACTATCTGTTCTGGTTCTGCAAGTAGCAGTGACAGAAGATTCTGTGCATTCTTTCATTTTGGGATCTGATGGAACTAGCAGTGCGATCAATAGTTACAGAATCTGATTTCACATGGTTTCATAAAACTTCACTTAAAAACGTGGTTGGATTTGCTTCTGATGGAGCTTCTGTAATGTTGAAAGGAAAAATGGAGTTGGTACTGGGTTACAGAAACTTTTGCTCAAATTAATTGCTTGAAATTGTGCTAACCATTTTCATACTTTTTTGAGAAACTGTACACTATCCTAAAATATCAAATAGATCTCAAAGACTGTGCAGCCGAATTGAATGAAAACAAAAATAAACAAATAAAGAGGAAAGATATTTTCTATTAGATGGATTACCTCTGGTACCATTTGTTACGTATAAAGAGCTTCGAGTACTGCAGTTTTTGCTCACTTTAGATGTCCATCATTATGATGCAATAGAATGTCTATAATATCATCACTTCTGCTCTTGATGAACACAGCCCGGAAATTAGGCAAAATACCTTTTCTATTTGAGTCAGATAGAAATTAACACGTTTCCGTACATTTGGTGTCCGTAGGAATATATATATTGTTCTTTTTTATATTTTGGCTTCTGTAGCCCATTTTAAGATTTCAATCCTTCTCCTCCCATCTCTGTCTCTCTCCCTGTTTTCGATCGTTATGGATTTTTTCTGCTATTATTTACTTATTTTAAAAAGCACATACAGTATTTCAAAATATGAAAGTGAATAAAGCTATTAAAATTAAATGGCATTTTTACCTCACAAAAATATCTGTTGAGAATCTTGTTATATATTTATTTCTTTTCCTCAGCCTACTCACTTAAGCTCTTTAAATAGTGAAAGGAACGCACGGTTACCTCCGAATACGAATGCTGCGAAATAGCATGAGGGAAGTACTGTAGTTTTGAATATTCGTAGCCAGTGACGTAGTAAAGGAGCGAGACATTTCTAGGAAATTTCTGATGGAGGTAGCTCTCTGCCGCATAAATGCAACAAACAATTACAAGCAAGAAATATGAGAGCGATTTTGGTTTTAATAAGCAAAGAGATTGGACTTATGAGTCACTTCGTACGGCGAACTGTGAAAAAAAAAAAAAAAAAATGTTCTTTAACCTGCTTCAGTTTTAATATCCAAAACGCAGAACCAAAGAAGATTTGCAGAAAATAAAGATCTCACAAGATACAAGAAGCAATACTGAAATAATGAAATACTTTCTGATGAAACTAGCCATTCTTTTGATGATGTAATAAGATTATAATGTGACAAATTAACATATTTAACTCTATTATTAAATGAATCCTTAATTATGGTAGTAACTTGACTACAAGAGATTATCGTTTATTCCAGCAATTATTGGGCTGTGTAACGGTTTTTATTTAACTACTTACATGATTTATAAAGAATAAAAAAAATCCACCATTGAATGACTGCAATATCAATAAAAACATCCTCAATCTAATTAGCAAACCTCGTAGCTCTGAAAAAGTGCAACTTCAAAATAGAGGGATTAAAAAAGGAAAAAACAAACATTCGCTTAGTATTTTCCTTTATATAACTCAATACTAATAGGAATGCACAACTTTTTACATTAAAAATATAGTATTGTTGTTGTCGTTTAATTTTTCCTGAATACTTACATGAAATCTCTCATTTTAAACGCCACATTTATCGTCAATGTACTAATTTTACAAACACCAAATGATAAACTCTCAAGTTTAGACAACACGCGCTCTAAGTGACTTTCCCTGGTACGTAAGCGAATTTCTCTCCTACTCGCTCATATCCGCCCGCATTCACTGAATCTACTGCCTTATTGTCGATCTTGTGACAGCAACACTTACCTCCACAAAGATCCAAGGTCGCAGGTTCAAACCCAGCCAGGATAAATTAATATTTTAGGGTTTAAAAGTATGCCAGAATGTAGATTTCAGAAAAGCATACTTAACTATACACCCCAAGGTTACAGAAATAGAGGCTGGCCGACTTTAAGATTGCAAGATCAATTTAACTTTCTTGATGTCGGAATAGGCCCCAATGACTAATTCTTGTGGTAGAAGGAGAAGAAATCCTAAGTATGGCTTCCATCAGAAGGGAATCCCATGTCGCAGATTTACGACACCTTAAAAAAAAAAAAAAAACTCAAGCCTGAAAGAAGGACCTCTGAGGAAATGTACTGACTATTTTCCGCCCGGAATTGAATGAGACACTAAGCTGTTAAAGAGTGCTCTTAAAACAAAAAATAAATACGCCATAACAATGTGATGTTTGAGTTTTGAGCGGCATAATGTACACTTCATCCATGCCGCATGCTGTATATAAAGTCACATGACATTGAAGATTGCCAAACGTTCGTTACGCCGCGAATTACTAATTCCTACTTTGACAATTTCAGCGCACGAAAGCCTTTTGTTATTTGATTAGCATATTATCTATATTCTAGATAAGATTAACGTAATAAAACACTTTAAATGGACTTTTTTTTATTTATGGACGCTCTTTAACATCTCACGTCATCAGCGTCCCATTCAATTCAGGGCGTGAAACGGCCGACAAATTTTGCTCAGAGACCTCTCTTTCAGGTTTGGGGTTCTTTTTCGTGCCGTAAATGTACGACACGGGGGCCCACGGCTTTACTTCCCTTCCGAAGGAAACCATACTTACGATTTTTACGCCCGAAAAAATCCATTGGTCCTGGCCCGGTTCGAACCCGCGTTCTTGGGTGTAGTAGGCAAGTATGGTAACCACTACACCACCAGGTGTTTTGAGAAAATTCAGCTCAAACACATCTTAAATTGAGGTTACTCTGTCTGTCGCATAGCAGCGGATTATGAGTTACTCTGTCATTTGATTTATACACGGTTGATAGGTGTGGAAGTATAGGTACCCCTTTGAAATCAGGTCAATAGTATTAAAACATCCTATATTTCCCATTCAATTTTACCAGAGACAATATTAAGCATAATTAGTCATTAATATAAAGCAGAAAACGAAAATTATTAAAATTGTATTAAGTCGCTTCATTTTATAATTCACATTAATTCCCAAAAGTTGCATAAAAATAAAAAATATTAAGGAAAAAAATGTGCAGTTTTTAATTACATGATTTAGATTTACAAGGCTTGGTGTAAATATGCAGAAAAATATATTCCACCAGATGCTGCAAAAACCAAGCTTTCAATAAAATTGGAGCTATAAGGTTTGCTAATTAGTTCAACGATAGGTAAATTTGCAAGAACATTAAACAAATGAAAATTCGACACATTTTATGTAACACTATGGTGTACTTTACAATCCCCCCCCCCAAAACTTCTCAATTAAAGGTAATAGCAACCATTTAAATAATGACAAAAAGAACGAAGAATGCCGTATGCTTATCCATTTACGCAAAAACATAATGGAATACACACTGTGTACAAAGACAGCTCTAGTTCATAAGCAAGGCAAATATTCTCCGCGGTTATGATGTAATCAGACACCACTTCCTATGCAGGCAATATCTTTTTGTTACGTTTCCTTTTACGACCGAGAGCAGCCAGCCTCGCAAGAGATAAGGTATCCACTACGAAAAAAACTGTAAAACTGGAGCTCAAGGAAAGGTTCACTTACTGCATATGCATTTATCGACTTTTCAGCAAGCTTAAATTATCCCTCTCGCTGATGTGTTTCTACTCCATTGCATGTTTATATATTACGATGATCCTTTATTTAGGCATTTTACTTTTCTTGTTATTTTTTTTCGAGCGATAGATTTATTATATGGTTTTGTAAGACTTTACCAAATTTGGTCAAGTTCTTCTGGTTACAACACTATGAAAGTTACTATTTTATTTAAGACAATGGTTTTGCGACTTAATAATTTACAGCGTTGTATTTGAATTACTTTTACATTTAAATATCTTTCTGGCTGTCTTTGGCTCCAACATAAAAGTAAAATATTGTAATTGCTTAGAAAAAAAGTATTTCGTTAGTGTTCGTCACTTTTCGGATGTCACCGCAAATCGTTTGTGAGTAACTTTCCAGTAATCCACATTATGCTTCGTCGTTTTAAACAAATGTCAAACAGAAGTTTATATGTGCTTCCTATAAAACGAGATACAATTTAAAGCTCTACATCCTAGCTCAAAAGGGTTGTTAAAGTTTCATATATATCAAAGAAGTGGCTCAAATGCAAAGTTTATTAAGAAAAAACTACTGTGTCAAGGTACTTACTCAGAGCAATATTCAGGTCTTATGCGTAAATACACGACTATTACCATAGAGATCTGGAAATAGCCCAGTATGTAGGGGAGAAACTGAGTAATGAAAAAGTTATGATTAGAAGAAAGATGAAAATACAATTTAATTTTAAATACATTCACCAAATGAATGGGTAAAGATATTACCTGTTTTGCTCCTAACACTGGTGAAGTATATCAAGTTAACAATTGCAGAAAAATGTATGCATTGACCTAAAGATGCAGCTAAAACTTTGGTTTTATCTGTCTTTACAGAAATGATTATAACTTTATGTTTTGAGAGAGAGATGTCAAAATTTTATTTCTATGCACTTAGAAATGCATTGTCTGATATACAGAAGCAAATACTCATGAAACTGCGTGGGGATAAACCACGTTTACTTAAAACAGTTGAGTCAACAGACTGCATGCTCGTATAGCATGCAAAACTGCAAACTACGGAGTTAAATGACGTTGTTTTAGACAGAATTTTATTGTTATCATGAACGAAAATAGTTGTGGTGTCAACTGGACCAGAGATTTACAATTCTCTAAATTCAATGTGAACATATTTCAACCAATGAAACAGCTCTTTGGAACTCGATTATCCAATGAGAATTAAATTGCATTGCTAGTGAATAGCACTGTGCTCAAAAAGTAATAGTTGATGTATTTTTTTCCCCTATATTCATTTGTTCTACAACAAATTGTTCTTATAACCTCAAATATTCAGTTGTTCTAATTCCAAGAAGCTGTCATCTCTGATTAGAGTATTTTTCTTCAACTCATAACCTAAAACACTAGTTGATTAAAATAAAAATAAAGTTCCATATTGTTCTTTAGGAATTACCTTGCCGAATACAACTATTAAAGATGTTTTCCTGGAGTAATTTAATTCGCTTTAATTCTTTAAGATCAATTAAACTGTGAAGCAGTTTAGTATTGGGCGCCAAATTATAGGTCGCTTCGGTGTTGTTGCCCACTCTTCAATGACAACAATTTCTCAGTGTGAATTCCGTTATTTTGTTGACTCCTGCTCAACAGGACTGGGAGAGGAATTCAAGAAATGAGCACGCGATACAACGTAATATTTATTGGTATTTTATTATGTCCAAACTCTTTCACGTCCTCTGGTGTTTTGCTCACGATAGACTTAGCTACGCCGATACAAATTTATTTGCTGTGTGTGAAACTTATAGATGAGTACCGTGGCACGTGAAACTGAAAGTCGTAGCGGCGTGTCAACTTAAAACTGTCTAAAAAGGTGTGTATCTTGTAGCGTGTAGGTCTTATAACTGCGTGTCGCGGCGTGTACAATTTGAAACTGAGTCGAACTGTTTCTGCGAACTGAATGTCATTTGCGGCAAGACTAGAAGTTTGATCTTAGTGATACCACCGTTTTTGTGTCACAAAGAAAACACGTTGGACTTCGCAAGAGGGCTACAAACGTGAATGACTTGACGAGGACTTTGTATGCAGGCTGCATTAAATTTTATAAAACATGAAGAATTTTCAACAGTACGTAAAGTAACTGACGCTTTAACAACTAAAATAGCTTACAATGGTTCTAATTCGTCCACCTACAAAATTCTGCGATTTAAAATGAGGTCGTCAAGGATAAGATTGTTATGCTAAATGCACGAAATTCGAATTTCTGGTGATACAAGACTTATATTTTACTTAGACGAAATTTGGAGGAATAAAAACCATATACAAAATTCTCACCTAGGGTGACCTGAAGGTACCTATTGAGAAAGGCAGCCGGCTCATCATTTGTAATGTACGATGTGTTAAGAGAGGATTTCTACCTGAAAGTAAGTAGATTTTTCAGTCCAAAACCATCTCAGACCGTCACGAGGAAATGACAGCTGGTTGGTTTTTTAACAGGTTCCTAAATTAATTAAAGGAAGGAACCATAACAACAACAACAATAATAATAGGTATTATACTATTAGTCCTTCAAAATAAAAGTGCAAATACAGCCAGCAGAAAATACCACGTGGTTACGAAAAAAAAAAAAATGGAGTCGGGTTTTTGACATCGGAAACTAAAACTGAGCTATTGCAGCAGGTATTTCTGTTCAAACATCAGCTGGATATACTTGCTAACGAAATGGACCACGAAGTAACATGCCTCACTCCTTACCACTGCCAATGTAATCAAATTAAGTTTGTATGGGCTCAAACAAAACTCGGGGTGGCAAAAAGAAACACCACTTTCAAACTAAAAGTAACACAAAATGACTAGGAATCCTGCGTGCAACATGCTGAAAAATTACAGGAAAAAAACTTCATGGAAGAAGTAGGATACAATTAAATTTTAGGTTTATCATTAAATATTTGCTAGTTTCGGACAACGAATACAATGACGTAACTGATTGTGATGATAGCGTCATTTAGATGGCATGTACGTTTAAAAGGTTTAAATCAATTTTGCACATGAAGTTGGTACTACAGATAGCTGTGTGCTAGTGAGAGGGAACTAAAAAAAAAAAAAAAGAGTGCAGATGAGCGAAGCGGCAACACTTCGGCTACTTTCGTGACTGTTCGAAATAACACTTCAAAAACAGGACAGTCCTTCATGTTGATATTCGCTGGTTTATCCAAAAGTAAGGCATCCACTCTTCAGATTTGATGAATTATTAGAATATCTTACAACTTGCCATCTTGAAATTGTCCTCCTATGGTATTCTAAAGATCGCATGCTTTACTGATACGTTGATAACTTAGGATATTAGCAGGCTTAATACGGGTATGTAAAGGAACAAAACGTATTCAAATCTCCAGGTGACATGTTCATGTTCTTGAGAAAATAAAAAAATAAAAGCCAGTAGTTATGAATTAGGATTTTGAATTTTTCCACTCGCATTTAGACACCAAACTTGAGAATAAGCTACAACAATAAACAATTCCTCCGCACTAATGTGCATAAATTTGATTTGTTCGTAACCCATATGCTGCTGTAGACAAATTTATCATCAACAGAATGCAGAATCCCAAATAGGCCAAACAAAGCAATAACACAAATGAGAATTTTAGCAAAAATGAAATAGAAAGGGAGAGTTTGTTTATGATAACTGATAAGTTGCCCTTTCTGCATTACTATAGCTTGGAAAAGGCACTCCCTCCAGCAAGAACTTTTCCATTATTCATTACCGGACTATAATGAGAGTTAAGGAGCTCTTTTCTGCGAATGGATTTCATATTAAACAAGGAGCGTGGGTTAGTGAAGAACACGCAAGTATTTCTGCACATGCATGCTGTAAGCAACTCTTTTTAGTTCTGCTTTCTTAAGCAATATTCTAGAAGAAGCCAATTATGGGAACAAATGCCGCGGAAGGACGTGACATTTTGTCTTTTTCTCTTATAAAACGAAAACAAATTTCAGATCAACGCAAGCGCTTCATTTTTAGCACATTAGCATCACCTTATCTTTTAAATAATGTATGATATTCCATAAAAATGTTAGTCGTTAAACATTTCGCTGATAAACTATTAAACCACTATCAAAAAAATAAAAAATACCAGCCTTTCACCATGACCTCACACACGAAACTTAAAAACCACTACAGTAAATTTTATCTCCGGAAGAAATCAATTATGTAAATAAATTAATTTTATTTGCGTAACATTTATGTGTATTTTTAAATGTCGATCTTTGGAATTAATATTAAAATAACAGATTTTTAATTATAACAAGAATACGACGAAGTTTATTATTAAATAAACTACAAACAAAACAAAGCAATAAACATTTATAGATTTTTTACTCAATCTTCCATGAAAAATATTTCTGAACATAAAGAACAAAGATAGAAGAAGTTCATAGATGAGAAACAACAAAGTAAACAGCAGGAAAGAAGGATTCCAGGAAGAAGAGAATCTGTTGAAGAAATATATTTGAATCATTGCTGAAGAAGATATTGACGAATCTGCACTTTGCGATGATGATGCGTTGAATGACATTGCCTTAATGGAAAATAGCACAGACTTTTGCTGCATTTGCAGAAAATTCAGCCTTAAAAGCTGAATTGTGGTTCAAGTGTTCCTCTTGTCCAAATTATGCTCATTCGGAAGGTACATTATGCGAGTTACAAGAAACATTTGTTTTAAAAATTAACAAATGAAAATCAATTGAATAAGTTTGGACATATTAATAAACTAAAGTTGGTTCAAAGTGCCCAATTTAAATTTCACATAAGTTAAACCTTTTGTATTAATTTTCTATTTATTCAGAATAGAAAAAGTATTGAAATGTAGGAATGCAAAATAAAATAAATACTATTGAAATATTGTGGCACATGGGAGGCTTAATTATTAAATAAATGATATTACGGGGGGAGGGTTGAAAATGTAATGCGAGGGTACATATTGTTGACCACGTAGAACAGGCGATAGGTTCATTGTTCCATGTGACAGATGCATGTTTGAACTTGGGGGAAAACTAGCTCTGCGCATGCGCACAATATGGATGCGTTGAGCTTCAACGGTTTTTCGGTGAGTCTTGGGAGGTCAGAGAGAGAGAGAGAGAGAGAGAGAGAGAGAGAGGAGGAGGATGGTACACATAAGCATAAGAAAGGGACACCTTAATGATGGGCAACGTGAGTGTAAGTAATTATTATTTAAGTTATTAAATGATATAGTCAAATCTAAGACTGTTTTTAGTTTTTAGAGATTATCTGGATTCATTATTTCCTGGTTTTCGTTTCATTTTTGATTGGCATGTTTTTATATAAATGGATTTAGCCGTGTATCCGGCCGCGTGGTAATGAAGGACGAGAAATAAGCGGGTAGCTCATTAATAAGCCGCGACAATATGTACACCACGTATGCGAATAAAGATTTTTTAGTTAATTTTTTCGACTTTCATAATTTTATGAATATTAATTGCTTGTTCGTCAATACCCCAAAGGGATGGATAATTACAACCTCTTTATTTAATTTAATAATAACTTAATGTTAAATTTGGAATGTGTTCGTTTAAAATATACAGAGTATTCAACTGATATTTGAAATACATTTTTTAAACTTTTATTTCATACCTAGAAAAAAAAACATTCTCCTTAAATGTTCCCCTTTTCTCCACCCTCCCCTGCTTCTGATTGAGTTATTCAAACAATGTCACTGAGTGTATACTTTTAAATCCTTTCATTTCTATTATTTTACAATATTCCCCCTCGAAATATTAACATACGCTCCTTTTCAATAAAAAGGTTTCGATAAATTCTCGGAGCACAGTCACCTTTGAACATCACTCCAATACGTGCTTAAGATATTTAGAAAGTATTTGATTTCAGGTTATATAAATAACATATTTCAAACCAAAAGTAATGCTTACAGTTTAAGTAGGTATTCAGTTTTACTGGAGCTAAAAGAATTAACAAACATTGCGAGTTGTTTCGTCCCGACTGGTGAGAGTCGCGTTATACAACAAAACTGCAGGTGTTACATGATGTCCCTCAGAAACCTTCCGAAGATTGTACACAAGCAAGGATGCAACTTAATACACGTTTTCTGAGGATGTGCTTATGCGCTCCCGCCTCGCCTTCCTTACTAAGCCCGGATAGCATTTCACTTTGAATCGAGCACAATTTTCTCCTTCCAACTCTATTACCTGTACTCACCTTGTATAGTTTAAACGAAGTGCAAGCATATGATTTTTATTGTTTACTTTCTTTTAACTGATTTGATACTAACCAGAATATGACCAAAACAAACGAATGGTCATAACTGGAAGAGTATGCTAAACTTGAAAAGACAAATTATTAAGATTCGCCCAGAGAAAATAAAAATATGAATTAATGCCACTCTATAAGAGGGAAACGTGACAGATAACTAGAATCTATTCCCTGCATATTGAATGAATATTTAAAATCCATAAAATAAATGCCATCATTTATTTGGTATAACGTATTAGCTACAAGTGATGACATAATGATAAATAACATAGAAATAGGCATTCCTTTGACTGGGTTATGCTAGTCTCCTTCATCCCAAATGTGGCAGAATCCGAGCCGGTCTAGTGTTTCACTGAATTATATTAATTCGGCCATTCACATAGTTAATGTGTACTTTGGCAATAGAACAGGAAAAGAGTTTCTATCCATGGCATTGCATGTTCGAATGTGATTACCAGGAATAAATATCATTTGTAATTCTTTTCATATTACCATTTAACAATTCCAAAATACAAAGAATAAATTTCCTTCCAGCCTCCATTTGAATCCAGAACGTGGCTAATGATGCCTAAGGAGAGTAAATGGTACATTCTAAATAAAAAAGCAACAAAGGATGTTTTGTATATGCCTGCATGGCGACAGTGTTATAATTTTACCGCTCCTACACATTACGCAAAACTGATATTACCAATTTCACACGCCCCTTAAATGTCTGCTTTCTTTAGCTTCTCTTTCTTCTTCGGTATTTAATTTAAACCTGGATTATCCTTCGCTAACAGAACTTTCACGGCTTACAAAATAAATAAATAAATTGTTAGAAGAGCTCATAATAATTACCTAAGATATCCATGTTAAAAATACTGAAAATACAATGCGTAAGGAAACTCACTCCGCACTCAGCTAAGTAGATGGTCTACTGTGCATTTCAGTTGTTAACAGCACCGAGTCGAGTCACTGTTACGTCGTTCAATGGAGCTAACGGTATGTAAAGGTCAGAAAATTTCCAACTAGCGCTTTAATGCGGAGAGAATTCCCTTCAGCACATTGAACTACAACTTTTTATTGTTTTGTTTATCTCTATCAATAAAAACTATATAAATAATCACTACTAGAATATACAAACTGTAAACTGTGTTTGTAGCCTCAGGTACACGATTTAACTCTGGCGGAGAAACTCAAATTGTTGGAATTGAAAGGCGAGTTCCCTCCTCAAAATACGCTCCTGGCTATTAAAATTGCAACGTCCACAAGAAACGCGTTAAACCAACACCACAATTTCTCCGGAGGTACGAGTATGACTCTCGAAAATACGACAATGCCAGCAGGTGTCTCAATTTGATCAAGGGAGAATTGTGGCATACGAAGAGTGCAATTGGAGTTCGTGTTGTGCGAAACGAATATGAGATCAGTGGATCGAAGTAGGATGAACAAACAGAAGCGATGGATCCCAACCGTCAAAAAACGGAAGGAGAAGACAGGCATCATTTCCATATGGTAATTATGAACATGCACAACGTGTTGCAATTTTAATGGACAGCAGTGTAGAATATGTATAGTGTTCGTTTTAAGGGGCTGGAATCAGAGATGCTATTGTGACCTCTTACAAAAACTAATGGCATATGCATGTTCCTCATCCCGAAAAAATTCGCATGTATTAAATTTTATTGTGGTTGGATTGCATGCGATTTTCCATCCCTTTTGGCCCCTTCCTACCCTATGAGGGGACGAAATCAAGCATAGGACAGGATGCCTCGTGCAGCTAAACTTTCCGCAAAGTTCTAAAGAATATACTAAATAAGATTTGCATTTTCTATGTCTCAAAAGGAGTGAAATTAGGCGAGGGGGCTGTCCATCAAACTTTAAGGCTTCTATACCTTTCCCAATCGTAAGCAGTACGTAGTTGTAAAACAGAATGATTCAGGCCAGAGAAAGAGTTAAGTTTGCATCGGAAAGGGAGGGGGCACAAAGTGCAGGTATTCCGGTATATATTTAATATTTTGGGATAATAAACATGGTTAAAGACGCTGTAATACTATAAACACTTATTTCCTTTCAATCTGAGGAGAAAAAAAAACTATAAAGTTGCAATTACGGACCTGCTTTGTTGATTTGTTGTATTTACGAACGCTCTTTAACATCTCAGGTCATCAGCGCACCATTCAATGCCGGGCGTGAAACGGCCGACAAATTTTGCCCAGAGGCCTCTTTTTTCAGGCTTGAGGTTCTTTATCGTGCCGTAAATGTACGACACGGGACCCACGGCTTTACTTCCCTTCCGAAGGAAGCCATACTTAGATTTTTTACGTCCGAAAAAATCCATCGATCCTGGCCCGGTTTGAACCCGCGCTCTTGGGTTTAGAAGGCAAGTATGGTTACCACTACACCACAAGGACTGACATAATACTGACGTGAAGTATAATATTACGGAAAGTCTCATAGGCAGTTATTTGAAACTGTGTAGCGACTTGACGAGAACGAACTTAAGGTGATGAACTCTCTATTAGCACATTTGTATCCAAAAGGCGGACCGAAACCCAAAAGAACAACGATACGTAGAAAAGATGCAAACAAACGTTAAAGACAAAGCAATACTGCCACTAATCAGAAAGAAGCCTTTTCGAATTATTATTATTGGGTTACTTCCACTAGATAAATAAGGACCTCCAATTCAATGTAACGTAACAAACAGTTCGAAGTTAAAACATCTGCTGAGTAATTTGTTTTGTAACGCTGTAAAATAATTTGAATATTACAGAAAAAACAAAACAGAACAAAAAGCGATAAATTAGGTGCTGCAGTGAGAGCTGATCTAAAGTCACCCAGGAGCTGCGGGTACAACTGTCGGCTCGAATTCATTACTCCCGTTTGGAAGGGGTTAGCATGTCGCGCAGCAGGACCCGAAGCGAGTTCTCTGTATGTGCACCTGGCGACTCACTCGTGGAAGTGATCAGCTTTCCAAATCAGGCGGGCAGACATTTACTCCAATATGTGTTCACATACCGCTTGCAATCTAACATCATAAATGACTGTAAGACTTGGTAAAAGAGAGTTATACGAACCTCATTTTACGTAAACATAGACAAGAATAGATTTCTATTAAAATATATATAAACAAGCCACCAACAATCTAAGCTTCTTCATTTAAAATTCATCTAAATCCAACATCATAAGTGAATGTAAGACTTGGTAAAAGAGAGTTATAAGAACCCCATTTTACGTAAACATAGACAAGAATAGATTTCTATTAAAATATATATAATCAAGCCACCAAAACTTTAAACTTCTTCATTTAAAATTCATCTTAATCCAACAAAGAGGTCCCAATCTTTTCTCTTTAATAAAGTCTTGGAGAAATCATACAAGAGAAACTGAATTTAAATCGTTAAATACTCTTTTTGTTTTCCGCCTCCCAAAGCTCACTTACGACACAAAGATTCGGTTTGCATTTCTACAGTTTTTAACAATTTCATCACTACCAACTACCCGAGGCTTCACTCCATCATGCACTTGAAGACTTCTGCTCTAGACTATCATAACAGAACGCTAGTCCATAAAGAATGAAAAGGATTTTCTTTCTCATCACGCATTGGAGATATGATGGTGACACTATTTTTCATTAGATGAATCTATCTAATTTTTCCATCTTACCAACCTTGACAGAGCATGGGTATTGTTAGTACAGTACGCCAACAAAGAGTGCGTATTTGCCAATCGGCTGCATAAAATGGAGTCGCTTCATAACGAGCAGTACGCTTCTCTGAAATATTGCTTCTATCTGCAGAAATTCGGCATGGAAGTGTGCGAAATGTTATGGTGTGTGTGATGTTATGAAATGTTATGAAATGTGTGTGTGATGCTCTGTCACAACCATCCGCAATTCGGTGGAGGGCCGTGTTTCAACAACAAAGCACGACGGTGCAGATGCTCTAACCATTGCAGTGAACGAGACCATGATTAACACAGCTGCCATCATTGCCTGGGAAGAACGACGAATAACAGTGGACAGACTGACAGACCTATTACAGATTTCCCATGGTAGCGTTCACCATTATGACGATCGCTTACACATGAGACGCTTCTGTGCCAGATGGTGCAGATATTGCTGGTAACTGAATAGAAAAATGTGTCGGGAGCTTCAGCGTTGTGGAGCATGTCGAGGCATACCTGAATTCCATCATTACAGATGAAGAGTCTTGGCTTCACCATGACGATCCCGAAAGCAAACAAGTGAGCTCAGTCTGGACACCAGACACCAAAGGAGGCCAAGGTTGTTCGGGTGGCAAGAAAGATTTTGGTGCTTTCGTTCTTCGACTGTTGTAGAATGGTTTAGCAACATGAAATTCCTCCTCAATGGGGAGTATTACAAGACCGTCTTGAGCGTCCTGACCGTCACATCTGACGAAAACATTTTAAGTCGCATCCATTTGCCTGGCGCCATCATCATGATAATGCACGATCTCAGGTTTTTAACGTTGTTATCCAACATTTGGCCAGGAAAAAAAAAAAAAAAAACATAGAATGTATGTTCCACCCTCCATTCAGCCTGGACCTGATTCTGAGCGACTTTGTTCCGTTCCGGATATCAAAAACGAGGTGCAGGGGGTCAGCGTTTTGGTTCATCAACGGCTGTCATGAAGAAGGCGGGGGCGGTTTTAAAGACGACGTGAAAAAGGTTTCCAGCCCATTTTCCAAGACTGGCAGATACCAACCTTGACACACCCTAGTGTACTTCGTAAGTAAAAAAGGTAATTCTCAATCTTTATGTGCTAGCCATCGTAAATGCTGGAGGATGAAATTACTGCGATGCTTGTTAATGCATTTCCTTTATTTGTGCTTTCCTTACTCTTCTAAAACAATGATTAGGTTTCAAATCCGTTCGCCCGCAGTATCTATTTTGTCTTTTGGTGTCCACGCAAATGCCGCCCCCCCCCCTCTTCCTCCTCCGTGTTCTCTTATTTTATTCCGAAACATTTATTTATTTATACAGGATGGCCCATACACATTATTTAATGTTAATAGTTGTAAAGAGTACTATAGAGATATAGAACTTTCTTATTAATCGCCCATAACGATATGAATGTTGCAAAAATTTTGTAATTAATTTTAAAATGGCTATTTTTCGAATATAATTTTATTTGTTTTATTTGCGTCTAAAAAGTTTCACACGATGCAGTTTTCTTCAAATATATAACTTATCCGAAAAGATGAAAAAGAAAAGCGTAAAATGACTTTCAGGGGGAAAAAAAATATATTACTCAAAATATACAGTAATTACTTCGATCAATTGCGAAACAATCGGGAAAATGTAGTATAAAAAGTTGAGAGAAATTTTCTTAGACTATCAGTGCAGTGCGAAAAAAAACTATATGGCAGTTTGCTTTCTCAATATCAAATTAATCATCTGTTAATTTTATTTGGTCCAAATTATTAATTTTGCATCGTGTGGAAAACTTAGCACATTAACATACAAAAGTAAATACAAATATTCTTTTTTTCAAAAACTATTAGAGATATCACTATACAATTTTGCTAATGTGTTATACTGATAGAGCAGTGCGTGACAAAAAATTTAAGAAACTTGTTTGAAAATCCCAAGATTTAGAAAAATTACAATCAAAACATTTCGGAGGAAGCAGCCATCATGGAACTACAGAGGGAGGAAAGTAGCATCAGAATTTTAAATGAAACGAAAATATACTTTTTAAATATTCCTATTGTTCTCAACAAATTAAGATAACTTTCTTTTATACATTTTTTAATTAAACGTTGTTAAGTTAATAGGAGTTTGAATCAGTGCTATACAGCTTAATTACACTTTATGAATTAGAAAAAGAACCACTGGAATGAAAATACAAAAATAACATTTGAAAACTATCAAGGCTTCCTAAAAGCTTAAAAACAGCTTAGCAATTTTTCACAGCTTATATCTCAAAGACTCGGAAACAAGGCACAGGTTGAAGTAGAGATAAACGTGCATTTAATTCTGGGTGAACGCATCGGAAGCGTTCTAAAGCAGCAGAAATATCGTACTTACACGTGTGCTTGCATTAGAAGCCCACATAAAGACATTACCAGCTCTGCTATAATGCAATTTCTGAAAGTGATTTACATTTAACCAACATATTATTTTCTGATGAGGCAACTTTTTAGAACACAATTCATGTTAATAAACTTAATATTCCTTGTCGGGCAACTGAAAACCCCGAATGAATAATAACTGTGCATTTTAGCATCATTAATCATTAAATTTATAGTGGCATTCATCGGTTTCCAACATTTTTGAAAGCATAGTTACAAGTGAAGCATGCTGTCAGCTATCAATTATTTGCACTCTTGGAAAATGTATGAGCAGAAATGTGGTACCAGCAAGATGGTGCACAAGGACATGCTGATAAGTGAATTGAGCGGGTTGGACCTCCGTCACCTGATTTTTTTTTTTATACAACAAAATATTATGTGTAGAGCACCTGCAACCAAACAGATTATGAAGGAACGAATGCGTGGAGCTTGCTTGTAACATTATACTCCATGTACGTCAAGAAAGCCTGCGAAAAATATACTAACTTTTAAGATGCCAGTGCAAGTTGTTCTGAGCACTTATAAAATGGTGAAAAGTGTAACCTTAATTTATTATCTTTAACTTTTATCAGAGATGTCTTAAACAGTCTATAATTAATTTAAAATCATGTTTTCAACTAAGAAAAGATGCTTAATTTGACGGTACAATCTAAAAATTATAAAATTCTACTTAAAAGTCTAAAGTTACCCCCTCCCCATAGTCCCGTGATTGGAACCACGGAATTGTTACCTATTAAGCTATCACTCAGGGCCTCTTACTCTGGAAAGGTTAGTTTGTCAATTTAAGACACATAGCCTGTAACGCTCTATATGGGTACCTGTAGATGTGTATAAATCGTAAATCTTTTTCATTAGGTACCGTTTGTGAAAACACACGAGGGTCGTTTTGAAAGTTCAGGCGTTAGGATGATGCAATGATTACTGAGCACACTTCGGTTGAAAACGTTGTGCAGTGGCGGCTCGCAGTCAATAAAATAAATGAGGCACATGAGATTTCATAATTACCATGTAGGACGTCAAGTTATAAACTTTTGAGATGTTTGTTTTATTTCCAATCTTTCAACACATAATCACTTACCACGATCCATGTGATCGACAGGGATTTTCCATTAGGAGAAGGAACTGTACATTTTCCCGTAAGACACCGTGTAATTCCAATAATTTTAAAGTATATTTTCTGAAACTTTTTGGGGGGTTATAGAATTTATGCACATAGTCACATGTGCATGAACTTGATACAAAACATTTACTTATAATGTCCTGTGCAGATGTTCACTCTTACTCTCTTTCATGTAGGTAATAGCACAACGTTTATTATTTTTCACGCAACAATTTAAACGAAACTACAGATCAGTGTATTAGTGCACATGTTTATTACACAGAGACAACAAAATTTCACTCCTGAAGACAAGCTATTACAGCTAACTATATTTTCCATACCAGCCACTTCACAAAGAACCCAGAACGTGAGAAGTGCGCCACAAATTGGCAATTACTTCCGTTTAACGGCATATTTTACGCTCCGAGTTGATCAAGTTAGACGGGATGTCACTTTCTTCGATGTGGTAGCTAATAGTAAGCGAAGTGGGGCCTTCTGGTTCCTTTTAGGAGAACGTTCACCTAACCATAATCCACCGTTTAGATCCTGAAGGCAAGTACAAAACTCGTGGTTGTCGCAAAAGTCTATGACCATCCCTAGGTTGCCAGTTCTCATAACATTCCAGTAAAGTCACACAGTTATGTTTAAAGAAAAAGAACCGACTTTCTTAAGCCAGTGAAGAAAAGATTCAATAATTTATTTTTCACTTGCTATCAGAAGGGGCATGTGATATCGTGATCTTGTGGTAGAACCGCCTCTGATTGTGTATAAAAGGTAAAGGTCCAGTTGTCCCACAAAACAAGAATTTGAAATGAAAGAACAAAATTGCTCAAGTGGGATCTTGAAGAATAATTGTCGATCATGTATTATGAAAAAAGAAATGTTGCTATGAAAGTACTAGGCTGAAATTGGCACTTTGCGTCTTGTAGTTGTGCTACGAGACTTGTAAACAACATTTAAAAAATGACTTCTCACAAGAGTTTGTTATGCTACCGAAAGAGGCGACACAAGTGGTTTTAGAGGCATAAATATGAAAGACATTCTTGTGGGGTATGCAGGAATTACCCACTGCTGCAGAGATAAATGAAGAATGCTTTGGAGGCCTGTAAAAACGGCTTGTATTTAAGAGAAAAACTGTGTTATGTAGTACCCTTATATACTTAATTGGCTTGCTTTGATATGGTTTATTGTTTCATTGTTGTTTATGAGTTTTCACCATTTTCATGTGTTGATATCTAAATAAATGTGAAATTTCAAATGAACAATGAATAACTTTATTTTGTAAATATTTTTTCTAAGTCCAATGAAACTTCTGAAAAGAAGAAAACCAGTTATAAATATATAGGCATTTTCACTCTCTTTTAATAAAGTAAAATTCTTTTGTAAAAAGTATGCACCAAAGTTCAGCGCAATAAATACGATACCAGCTCTATTGAGTCTATTCAGTTATTCATTATATTATTTCTTGTGGTGTTGGTCCCGATATTATATAATAGGTTTATCGCATAATTTAAAGAATATGCATTGCCGGTAAAAATGCCATGTTCGTGCAATATACAAATGCGGCGTAAGTCAGTTAACCGAAAATAATATAAGGTAGTGTAGTAGATTGTTCTACAGAAATTGTCCAAAGTGGGCAACGTTATTTACGAATTAATATTACCACAAATGTTTTCAACTTCTTGTTCAATCGAATCCCTTAATATTGCAGGTCTGCCGGTTTCGTAGTAAAAACGTTGTCCTTCAATATCTCCCATATACGGCGTGAGGTCCGGTGGTCTTGACGGCCAATCGATTGTACCACGCCTTCCTCCCCAGTATTCAGAATGTTTAATTGCACAGATGTTTAATCTGTAGTGCGGTGGAGTAGTATCTTGCTGGTAAATAAGGTTATTTCTTACTTCTTCAAATACACTATTCTAGTATATTTTCTCTTAACGTTCGAAAGTTTCATTAAAAAAATTAGGGCCTATCGCTGCTCGCTGCATACACCTGCCAAACATTTAATTTCTCCTCATTTACAAACCGTAGGTTTTTGGAAGCTCAATACACGCGAATACTTGTTAATTCTTCCATTCAACTTTAATCATGCTTCATGGCACCACAAAATTGTTTTGTAAAAGTTAGGATAGCTTTCACTTCACTCACAGAATTGAAAATTTCGGTCCGGATCACACTCGTTTAGGGCCTATAGCAATGTGGGTCTAAAAGGCTTCATATGCTCTCATTAAAAGTGTGTCAAAAATTACTATATCTTTATAAGCTCTTCTTGCCGATGTTTTTAGTGACTGAATGAATGCCTCTGAATTGTGTTCTGTAGTTACTGGTGTTGGGCGGCAAATCAACAACAGCGCGTATAGCTTGAATCTTTTATTTAATTGATAGGTTGAGTATATGCGAATTTTTAATGAAAGCTCTTACATCGTCATTGTTTTGATATTTTGCCACATTTTTCTGTAAAACAAACACGCACTTTTCTATGGAAAGTTTTCTATTCATATTGTATTATTTATCACTACTAGCAATAACTAATATATAACAATCTTCCCCAGTTATATGTCTACTCTACAAGCTAATTTTTTCCTTGCCGCACGTTACCGCTATCTGCAACACTTCCATAATGATGTGCAGGGGTTAATTGACGCACGTCGCACCATGCATAATTACATTAACTTAGAAATGTAAAGCTTATTTTTGTCCACCTATGTCATTTGTAAACAATTCGCACACTTTTAAGATCAAGTGAACCTGGTTACTGATCATAGCATTCTATAGAATATATTCTAACAACTTTCTGTTTAAGTATTTTAAGGTTATGACTGGAAATATCGAGCTCTACAACATTTTTAGACAAAATTACTTTTGGTTGCACCACCTTTTACTGACTAGAGAGAGGAGATTGCACTGGTCATTCATCGCCATCGAACTCGCGTCCGCAGAGTGGGAAACAGTCATTTGTTGTGTGTACACGCGCGCGGGCAGTGAAACAATAGAAGTGACGTGTGGCGAGAGGCCGGAAGCAGTAGGAAGAGAGAATTTTGTGCAAGCAAAGAGAGCAGGGAATTAACCTGGGTGAATTTAAACATACTTTCTGTAAATTTTCACTTCAATATATAGTATTCAATTATGTACATATTATAAAAGCTGTTCAGGTTTAGAACGTTGTTCATGGTAAGGGGATAGTATTTAATTATGTAGATATTATTAAAGTTTTTCAGGTTTAAAACATTGTTCATGGTTAGGGGATAGTATTCAATTATGTGGATATTGTAAATCTCTCGACATGAAAGACGGAATGGAGCATAGGACATAGGCTATCTATCTATCTATCTATCTATCTATCTATCTATCTATCTATCTATCTATCTATCTATCTATCTATCTATCTATCTATCTATCTATCTATCTATCTATCTATCTATCTATCTATCTATCTATCTATCTATCTATCTATCTATCTATCTATCTATCTATCTATCTATCTATCTATCTATCTATCTATCTATCTATCTATCTATCTATCTATCTATCTATCTATCTATCTATCTATCTATCTATCTATCTATCTATCTATCTATCTATCTATCTATCTATCTATCTATCTATCTATCTATCTATCTATCTATCTATCTATCTATCTATCTATCTATCTATCTATCTATCTATCTATCTATCTATCTATCTATCTATCTATCTATCTATCTATCTATCTATCTATCTATCTATCTATCTATCTATCTATCTATCTATCTATCTATCTATCTATCTATCTATCTATCTATCTATCTATCTATCTATCTATCTATCTATCTATCTATCTATCTATCTATCTATCTATCTATCTATCTATCTATCTATCTATCTATCTATCTATCTATCTATCTATCTATCTATCTATCTATCTATCTATCTATCTATCTATCTATCTATCTATCTATCTATCTATCTATCTATCTATCTATCTATCTATCTATCTATCTATCTATCTATCTATCTATCTATCTATCTATCTATCTATCTATCTATCTATCTATCTATCTATCTATCTATCTATCTATCTATCTATCTATCTATCTATCTATCTATCTATCTATCTATCTATCTATCTATCTATCTATCTATCTATCTATCTATCTATCTATCTATCTATCTATCTATCTATCTATCTATCTATCTATCTATCTATCTATCTATCTATCTATCTATCTATCTATCTATCTATCTATCTATCTATCTATCTATCTATCTATCTATCTATCTATCTATCTATCTATCTATCTATCTATCTATCTATCTATCTATCTATCTATCTATCTATCTATCTATCTATCTATCTATCTATCTATCTATCTATCTATCTATCTATCTATCTATCTATCTATCTATCTATCTATCTATCTATCTATCTATCTATCTATCTATCTATCTATCTATCTATCTATCTATCTATCTATCTATCTATCTATCTATCTATCTATCTATCTATCTATCTATCTATCTATCTATCTATCTATCTATCTATCTATCTATCTATCTATCTATCTATCTATCTATCTATCTATCTATCTATCTATCTATCTATCTATCTATCTATCTATCTATCTATCTATCTATCTATCTATCTATCTATCTATCTATCTATCTATCTATCTATCTATCTATCTATCTATCTATCTATCTATCTATCTATCTATCTATCTATCTATCTATCTATCTATCTATCTATCTATCTATCTATCTATCTATCTATCTATCTATCTATCTATCTATCTATCTATCTATCTATCTATCTATCTATCTATCTATCTATCTATCTATCTATCTATCTATCTATCTATCTATCTATCTATCTATCTATCTATCTATCTATCTATCTATCTATCTATCTATCTATCTATCTATCTATCTATCTATCTATCTATCTATCTATCTATCTATCTATCTATCTATCTATCTATCTATCTATCTATCTATCTATCTATCTATCTATCTATCTATCTATCTATCTATCTATCTATCTATCTATCTATCTATCTATCTATCTATCTATCTATCTATCTATCTATCTATCTATCTATCTATCTATCTATCTATCTATCTATCTATCTATCTATCTATCTATCTATCTATCTATCTATCTATCTATCTATCTATCTATCTATCTATCTATCTATCTATCTATCTATCTATCTATCTATCTATCTATCTATCTATCTATCTATCTATCTATCTATCTATCTATCTATCTATCTATCTATCTATCTATCTATCTATCTATCTATCTATCTATCTATCTATCTATCTATCTATCTATCTATCTATCTATCTATCTATCTATCTATCTATCTATCTATCTATCTATCTATCTATCTATCTATCTATCTATCTATCTATCTATCTATCTATCTATCTATCTATCTATCTATCTATCTATCTATCTATCTATCTATCTATCTATCTATCTATCTATCTATCTATCTATCTATCTATCTATCTATCTATCTATCTATCTATCTATCTATCTATCTATCTATCTATCTATCTATCTATCTATCTATCTATCTATCTATCTATCTATCTATCTATCTATCTATCTATCTATCTATCTATCTATCTATCTATCTATCTATCTATCTATCTATCTATCTATCTATCTATCTATCTATCTATCTATCTATCTATCTATCTATCTATCTATCTATCTATCTATCTATCTATCTATCTATCTATCTATCTATCTATCTATCTATCTATCTATCTATCTATCTATCTATCTATCTATCTATCTATCTATCTATCTATCTATCTATCTATCTATCTATCTATCTATCTATCTATCTATCTATCTATCTATCTATCTATCTATCTATCTATCTATCTATCTATCTATCTATCTATCTATCTATCTATCTATCTATCTATCTATCTATCTATCTATCTATCTATCTATCTATCTATCTATCTATCTATCTATCTATCTATCTATCTATCTATCTATCTATCTATCTATCTATCTATCTATCTATCTATCTATCTATCTATCTATCTATCTATCTATCTATCTTGTAAATCTCTCGACATGAAAGACGGAATGGAGCATAGGACATAGGCTATCGGGTTCTAGTTATCTATCTATCTATCTATCTATCTATCTATCTATCTATCTATCTATCTATCTATCTATCTATCTATCTATCTATCTATCTATCTATCTATCTATCTATCTATCTATCTATCTATCTATCTATCTATCTATCTATCTATCTATCTATCTATCTATCTATCTATCTATCTATCTATCTATCTATCTATCTATCTATCTATCTATCTATCTATCTATCTATCTATCTATCTATCTATCTATCTATCTATCTATCTATCTATCTATCTATCTATCTATCTATCTATCTATCTATCTATCTATCTATCTATCTATCTATCTATCTATCTATCTATCTATCTATCTATCTATCTATCTATCTATCTATCTATCTATCTATCTATCTATCTATCTATCTATCTATCTATCTATCTATCTATCTATCTATCTATCTATCTATCTATCTATCTATCTATCTATCTATCTATCTATCTATCTATCTATCTATCTATCTATCTATCTATCTATCTATCTATCTATCTATCTATCTATCTATCTATCTATCTATCTATCTATCTATCTATCTATCTATCTATCTATCTATCTATCTATCTATCTATCTATCTATCTATCTATCTATCTATCTATCTATCTATCTATCTATCTATCTATCTATCTATCTATCTATCTATCTATCTATCTATCTATCTATCTATCTATCTATCTATCTATCTATCTATCTATCTATCTATCTATCTATCTATCTATCTATCTATCTATCTATCTATCTATCTATCTATCTATCTATCTATCTATCTATCTATCTATCTTGTAAATCTCTCGACATGAAAGACGGAATGGAGCATAGGACATAGGCTATCGGGTTCTAGTTATCTATCTATCTATCTATCTATCTATCTATCTATCTATCTATCTATCTATCTATCTATCTATCTATCTATCTATCTATCTATCTATATATATATATATACTCATAAAAACACTCAGAGTGCAATATAAAAAGGTTCACATAAAATTTCACACTAAAAACCGTAAAATTGAACACTAAAATCACACTATATTTATGTATGTGTATATATATATATATATATATATATATATATATATATACACACATCATTGAAGTTTTCGTGGGTTTTATGCCCAAACTGAGGTGATACCACAGTCACAATCTAACAATTTCAAGCAGATGTGTACAATACAAGATTTTCTTGACATAGTGATATTGTCATTGAAATCTCAAATTAATTTAAACCCCTAAGTATAAAACATATAAAATCACTTGTAACGCTTGCAGAAGGCAGGCCGTAGATGTCCATCAATTTTTAAACATCTATAAATATAACGATGACGAGATTTAGGAAGATGAGAAATGATGTGGGACCAGAAGAACTAAAGGAGAAAAAATAATAAAAAGAAACAGCCCAGCACAACACCACAACTAAACACAGAATAAGAGCAGGGTCGAAAGAATGAAAGGAAAAGGAAAAGGCTTGGATAAACGACAGTATACAAATTATCTTTAAGAATAGTGGGTATCTAGTAAATGAAATATTTTATTAGTGAAGGATCTCCATGAAAGGAAAGTAGTGATGGTTTATGGACCTGAACTAATAAGAGGCAATGCTTAGGAACAAGCAAAGATCTTAGTAACAAAATTAATTTAAAGAAAGTAAACAAAATAAAAATAAATAGAAATTTCTTATTTGAAGCTGAACTCTTTTTTGTGGCATTACATACTAACAGAATTTCCTTATTATAGACATCAACAGAAAGTAAAGAAATCGCTAGGGATGGTCATAGTATTAAAGAAGTGCGAAAAGCAGTACTCGCAATTTTTAACATATCACATGCTATGAAATAAGCCGCTATATAACAGTTAAGCTGCACTAGTAATGAAATATTATAAAATATATTAAATGATATATCGTGTGTGTAAAATACATTGGGATACATTCGAGAGCCAGTACAACTACTTTATTCGACAATACCGGAAACAAAATAATAAGAATACAAATACTCAATGTGAACAACCATATGGTAAGAAAATTTGTCATTTTCAGTTGTAGTATTCTTCTTAAAGATAATGTTCCCTTTTTAATACGTCGCCGATCTTGAGAGCTAGAGTGTAGAGACTTTTTTTTTTTTTTTTTTTTTTTTAATAAAACAATGTTTTCTGCTAGCAAAGGAAAACAAGCAGAACAAAAACATTGTTCAGTGATGCAGAAGATAAACTGTTCTTTAGGACCTAATACAGAGTGTTCACAAAGTTATCCAACCTTATTGGGAAACATTTCTTTTACATTATGTGCTGGAAGTGGCAACCTTGAATCACATAAATCAGGTGCTGAAGAACTGAGCAGTCATGATGTGCAGTTACAACAGGGTCCAGTAGTACATCCGCTCCAGCATTTAAGCCCTGGCGCAGCAGGTCTGCACAGACAAGTACGGAATAGATACTCTAAACAAACGCTCCATCAAATGGCTATACAAGACTCAGGAGACAGGGAATGTATTGAACGCATCGAGGGGCGTCGAAGGTTTTAACAGAGACAAAAATTAACCGATATGCAAACTGCATATGATGGGAGTTCCAAGAAGTCAGTTCGGACTCCATTGTTAGTGCACACGAACGTTGCGCAAATGTTTGAAATTGTATACCTCTAAAATCCATGTCATCTATCAACTGTCGAACAGGGACATGGAAATTCGAAAAGTCCACTGTCGCTGGTTCATCTGTAATGTCAGATAGGGAGACATCCATCTCGATAGATACAAATGTTCAAAATTTTCGAATATGGGCCGCCGAAAATGCCTCTGCGCTCAAGAATATTGGTGTTTGGTGTGCCGCGTCACATAGTCGCATCTTCATTATACATTCTTCGAACAGGCAGTGAACAGTGACCGATATGTAACAATGTTAGAAGCATTTGTCAACATGTCTTGAGAACACGTGGTTTCAACAGGATAATGCCACAGCCCTTGTACCCATGAACACTACACGTTACTTGGAAGAACCTCCTGACTACTTGTGGGAATACCTAAATAAAACTGTCTGCTTCACAATATTCCGAAATTCAAGCGAATATTTAAAACTGTGTTGATGCCATATCACAGCAAACATTGGAAACAGTGTTCAGTAACATGATTAAACGTGTCCACTTGTGCGAGGAACAGAACGGCGGCCACTTACTATAAAATAAATAGTTTTTCCATAAGGTTACATGCTTTTTGAACACTCTGTATATGTAATGTAGAAAAGAACTGTAACCCAAAGTCTGTGAATCTATAAGTACTTAAAAGCATAAAACACAGATTGGCGTACCGTTGAACTTTTATCGGACAACAGAATCATCAAACAAGAGCAAAATACAAAGATGACTGTAAAATAAGAGATTAAGAAACCCCAATGCGCGCCAATTCCAATATTAAAATGCATTAAACTAAAATATTACAAACTTGCCATAAGAAGTGTAAAAATATGAGTTACTGGCAGTTAAGGTAAACTTTTCATTTTATATTTTCTGGTGAATAAATGTTAATACTAGAGGATGAACGAAATTAAGACATATGATTACCAAGCTTACCGTATTCGGGAAGTACAATTTCATTGGGGCCGGCAATTCTATGCTTTATTTTTTCATTTATTTATTTTGCTTTCCCTGGTGATGAGATATCTTCTCTTTTCACGAATTTTCCACATTCCAATTTCAACCCCTTTAATTCCGTTACGTTGTAGAGTCGAAAGTACCAGTACAGGTAACTGGCGCTGCATGGTGGTGGCTGCGCTATGGGACGGTTTCTGACCCGGCCCATCTGAAAGGCTCCATTTCGTCGGACGGGGTGGTTCTGCCGGCGTCGGGGTGTTTTATTTGGAAACAATCTCCGTGCCTCATCGTTCACTGGACCGTGCACACCCGGTGCCTCACTCACCTCATCTCTTTTTCCTTAGACCGCCAATGGAGACGGAAGCCCTTAAGCAAGACAGAAGCACCGAAATATTCCTACCAATCAATCCTAAGACATATGGTTAAAAAATATAGGAAACTTGTAACCAGTTGGTCTAGCTACGTATTTACCTGGTCAAATGCGCATATGAGATTTTGGAAGTAACTGAAAAGAGGACACCAAGCTAGAAGAAGGAAATAAAATAACCCAGGAAAAAAAAAAAACTCTATTTATTAAACGGGGAGGGAGTAAACATAAACGAAATAAATAAAGGATGGGGCATTAAATTTAGTACCATAGAGTTAAAAAGTAAGGAAAAAAATTCAGAATGTAATTTAATGAAACTGAGCTTTGGAACAGATCAAAAGAAATAATAGAAATAATATCTACTGAAATGGATATTCAGAGATGAGATGTACAAAAAAGGGGGCTATTAAGAAGACAAGATGCTATTGAGGAAATGAGCATGCAGAAATGTGCAATAATTGAAGAGGTTGGTCGAATATAACTTTGAGAAGTTCAACGTCCCACCAACTGCCAAGGAAAATCGATATGACTAGGCAAATGAATCTAGAGTTCGTGGCCTCTAAAGTTTTCATGTACTCTCCTTTCAGGGTAAAGAAAAAATGCCGGAAAAAAAATCTGTCCTGATTAGGAATAGCACCAGGGCCCACCAGTTGACAAGAGCCGCGTGGATTTAACTGGCAGGAGAGATAAAGTAATAAGCTACTGTAATTGCTGTTTATATTGGGCAAATGAGAGCATAAAAGCGGCTTTAGGTGCAGGAATCCATGAAAACAAGTTACTAAATAAGGCAAGAGAGAATGCAACATATTTACTTCAAAACAACCGCTGGAGAAAAGCTGAAGGGAATCTCCAAATGAGACGGTTAAAAGTCATGTGATAGCTGAAGTAAAAACTGAAGATGGCAGGCATCATTTAAAGATATACTTCTACACACTATAGGAGAAACGCAAGATATTAAACCTGGTTTTGGTCTAAATTACCATCAAGGTGAAAGAGTTTGGCTTGCCTCTCTCCATTATAATGTGTAACATTTTAGGTACAGGCAGGCAGTGGTTCCCTTCTATTGAGCCATATCCAGGGAACGCAACGTTTCTCTTTTTCTAGCAGTGCGTGTCTGAGTGACGAAAACATTGTGTGAGGGAACCGAGCGGGGGGGGGGGAGGGAGGTTGCTCGGGCGAGCTTGGCTTCGTCTCGCAATCGATTTTAACAGGAAAGCAGCCAGCAAGCACGTCGGTGATGGTGAGAGCAATGAACAAACAGCCAAGGATAATTTAGTAATGTGGGCTGCTTTCTTTGTGTAGAGCCAGCGCTTCCAAGCTCATGGACAAACCGGTGACGCTACGCAGCATTAGTCATCCATTACTAGAAATGGAACACACTGTTGTTTTTTTCTTTTTTCCCTTGTTTTTTCCATTCTGCTCGACAACGTTAGTTTCCCCTACATGATCCTTGGAGCTGGCGAAAAATCAGCACAATGTTGAGGTGCATTCATAAATGGCTTCTGCACAATTGGGTCGTTTGTCACGCTACTTCGCATAACTCCAAAAGAATGTTTCCATTCGCATTCTAGCTTCTTAAAGCTACCCGAGAAATTCCCTGGGCAATGGCATTTGCCAATGAAGCCTCAGTACTTGTGCGAAAAATGCGTAAAGAAGTAGGAAGAAAAATCGTAAAAATATAAAATGAACGCAATTATTAACTCCCAATTTTTTTAGTTCACTTTGAAACTCTGCAGTCGTATTCGATGAAAGATCCAAGAGGGCTGTCAGCATTTACAGTACTGTAGACAAAGACCTCTTATTTTGAAAACTTGATATCTTCTCCCCGATTTAATCTGGTTGGCATATCAAATATTTTAGCTACTTTGATATACCGATTAGGATGCCTTTATACCGCGCTAGTGAAATAAGTTAGCCTTAATCTTATTTCCCTCTGATAAGGTGTCAACTTCAGGAACGCTGACTTGGCAATCAGCAGAAGTGTGCATCTTTTAGACAGAGACTATCTTCTGATGACGAAACTAACTTTGCTCGAATCCATTGATGGTTTCTTTACAGCGTAAAATAACCAGCTGCCATGCATTGCGCGATGTACGTGTTTCCCGACAGAAGGCAAGGTTTTCGATTACAAGGGACAGTTACGATGAACTTTAGAAAGTCGCTTTCAGCCGCATAGCGTTCAGGTTCTGATACTTGTCCGTAAAATATTAGCAGTTCTTTCACATTGATGCGTGTGTCATTAAACATCTGTTCATCTGAACTTCACTTTTGCTCATTCGTTTCAATGTAACATAATTCTCCTAATGTTTTCTAAGAAGAGCACAAACAAACAAATAAGTTAGCTTAGAGACATGTTTCTTAGGTCAGCAATATAATGATGGACGCAAAACATAACCATTACAAGAAATAAAATTAAAGTTTATTTTCATCATAATATTCATCTTGCCTAGCCAACTCTAAGCATTTGAGGCAGGAATTCTGATACTGCCATACTTGTTGGATGACTTTTCCAGAGAGGGTCTAAGCTTTTTACACTCTCTTCCTCAATTACTCTATCCACAACAATTCTATGGAATTGCAGTTTGTACTTTGGAACAGGCAAATCTCTGCTTTTCGCTATACGCCATGTATCTCAAGCAATTTCCAGACGATGTTTATTTATCATTGTTTATCTTGCTACAAGACAAAATGTTTCCAGCCTATATGCAATCCAGGTGACATCGGAACACAACATTCCCAAAAAACATCTCCGAATAAGACACTCCATCATATTTAACAATTAGCAGAATAAACTGATGGGAAACTTCCTCTCATTTACATTGGCGTACGTGCATTCTCCTGATAGCAAAGAGTTGTGGGTTCACCCTGTAAAAGTAGTTAGACCAAACTGTGCCCTGCGAAAATCTCCTGACACTTCGCCTTACAGTGAAAGTGTTTGAAAAGAAAACTGAACAAGTGAAAGCAGAAATTATTGACAGGCTTAGATGTGGCATCCATAAATGCTGTTTTGATCTCACTGAGGATGTTTATAACAATCGAGGATTTTTTTTTTTAATTGTGTTTAACGCCCGTTTTTACTACTGAGGCACCACAGGTGGCGGACACTGATGATATATGAGACGAAATAATAAATTGGGACAGTGTTTATTAATTTTTTTTAAAGGAAGGAACCTTTCCAGGGTTTAGGGTACCTCCCCGGCATTTGCCATTTATGAGGACTGAGGAAAACCTGGAAAATACTTCAGTCGGGGAGAACGATCCTGGTGGGAATTGAATCCCAGAACTTCCGCTCACGAGTCCGGCCCTCGGACACCCGTGGCGACCCAGGACCAATTTTGCAAAATTAAATGTTAAACATATGTAAAAAAATTAACATTCCTTATTTGCATTATATCGTTGTAAAAGAAAAATAAAAAAAAGGCCACACTGCTTACGCACTGTAACCAATACGCCCTGAATGCATTTTTTTTAAAAACAAAGGTGCCTATCTTTTAATTTAAAGATTTTGCAGAATATTGCTAATTTTATCTTGCACAGAAGAGTCCTCTCTTTTCATTTTGACAAATATTTATTCTTTTTTTTTTTTTTTTTTTTTTAAATCAAACACAGTAAATGTTTGGTAGGTCATGCTGGCTACAGCTACCTTACATTTTTATTATCTCAAGTGTAACACAGTTTTAAAAAAAAGAGTCGCTGTGTGTTAAGCACCTCCCTTACTTTTGTTAACAACCTATACAACTTATTATAGATAATGAAAACTGACGACTGGTTACTGGTTCGCATATTAGGAATATCGTAACAGTTACAAAGGAAGTCGCAGCTTCGCCATTCCAGCCATCGTAACAAGAATGACTGATGTTTGTCTACCATCACATCGGCATCGTGTACTCAGCTTAAAAACCCTAAAGATTGTAGTAAATGCAAGAAGTTAATGAAGGCATGTCAACAGTAACAGGGGGCAGTAAAACACCGAGAATTTTAAACAAACTTCCCTGCTCCGGCATAAATATCTTGAAAACGGCTTCACACAGCTGTTACTATCTTCAACGCTGTTTTCTGTGTCACGGTAGAGTTTTTCTTTTGGAAAATCTTTCTTTATAAGCCTAAACACGTTACGCTTTCTTTCTATATCGCGTTACCAGCAAGGTCAAAAAAGCGTCGTAACTAAATTCCTTATTATTCCTTGCTTTAGAAATTATTTCCATTTGGATAAAATGCTAAAAGTGTTTGATAGGAGATGGATTTTAGACATTAAAATGATATACATAAGTTACAAATAGTAACTCATAGGCAATGGCGTAGTCAGAAATTTAGTGTTTGGTACATAATTTGGGAAATTTGCCTCTACATTACAAGTAAAATTCTTAAAATATTCTTATTATATTATATAATGTACAGTAAAATTTTATGTATTAATATGTTTAAAAAAGTTTGACTCATCAAAAGTTATTATAAAAAGAATTCCATTTTCCGTCGTTGCAAAGTGAACTTCCTTTTGTGTTATTCACTTCCTTATGCATGTTGTGTACTCCTAGGTCATTATTTTTATTTTATTTATTAATTTTTAATAGTGTTTAACACCGAATAGACTGCAACGCTTCACGATTACGGAGGCGCTGCCTAAGTAATAAAATTGAGTGATTTGTAAAGTTGCTTGTAGCTTGCATCCACAATTCATATAACTCAGTTTTAGCTTTATAAATGCGTGTATATTCATGCATGATGACTGGCTGATATTTCAATAGTTGTATAACATTAGCATTTATTAATTTTTGTATGTAAAGTTATAAATTGCACAAGACAAAAATATTAAAACAATTGTTGTACCGCACATACTATTATATGCAGTACAAATATATATTTGCAGTATATTAATAAATTTTATAGATATTATCTTTATATGGAAGTAATTATATATTTATTTCCCAGATTCTTTACTTGTGCGTTTACTGAATTTGCAGCACTTTACAGCTAATTATTTACGGCTGTTTTACACAGTTCCCATTTTACAAAGCCTTGCTTGAGCCTAAGAGAAGTATAAATCTAGTATTGCAGAAGTCTGTTTGAGTCAGCCTGAGATACGAGTAAAGCGTCGATCCTTGCTAATGCAATTAGTTGTTTGCAGATTAAAACAGAGATAATTAAATGTTCAGTGTCATGCACTTCAATTTTCTTGCCTTATCAACCACCTATTAGCATCCATCTGTTCACTTCATTAAATCATTAAATTCTGGAAATAATGCTCAAGAGCTTCCATTAAAGTCTGTGTTGAGACGGAAAAGGGGGCACAACTAACATATCTACGTTATCATTAGCAACAAATGCTAGTTCAGTGTTATTTTTACCGCCACGGGTGGCCGTAATCGTTAAAGCGCGGACTCGCGAGCGGGAGGTCTGGGGTTCGATTTTCGCTAGGACCGTCCTCCCTGAGTTTTTTCCAGGTTTTCCTCAGTCCTAATAACTGGCCAATGCCGGGGAGGTACCCTTAACTTAGGCCTGGAACGTTTCCTTCCTTAAAAAGAAAGCCTTTCCCAATATAGCATTTCATTTCATATATAATCAGTGTCTATCGCCTGTAGTGCCTCAGTAGTAAAAACGGGCGTTAAACACTATTAAAAAAGTGTTATTTTTTCAGACATTGCTATGTTTATTTACTAGCTCTGTACATGTGAATAGTAATCCTCTTCTCTTTTATCTTGCATTAAAAATTTCATACTCCTGTGTTGGCACACAAATGCAGAGAAAAGATAACACTGTTTAAAATTAACCGCACTTAGAGAGATTCTTTTTAATTTCCGGCTGATAAAAAAAGGATCGATTTTTTTCTTTTCCTTGATATTTTCAAATGTAAAATTAAATTATGGAAGAGCATTTTTAAGCATTGTTATCATTGTATTCCTTTCAACGAAAAAGAAACGGAAAAAATATTTTATAAACATGTAGTTTAAAGAAAACAAAATAGCAATTGGGAGTTGCGTCCAATAGAAACACTATTACAAGTAGATTACAAAGCATTTACTGTAAAACGGCAATGCAAGTTAGGGGGTTGCGTCCAGTAGAAACACTATTACAAGTAGATTACAAAGCATTTATTGTAAAACGGCAATGCAAGTTAGGGGCTTGCGTCCAGTAGAAACACTATTAGAAGTAGATTACAAAGCATTTATTGTAAAACGGCAATGCAAGTTAGGGGGTTGCGTCCAGTAGAAACACTATTACAAGTAGATTACAAAGCATCTACTATAAAACGGCAATGCAAGTTAGGGAGTTGCGTCGAGTAGAAACACTATTACAAGTAGATTACAAAGCATCTACTGTAAAATGACTATGCAAGTTAGGGGGTTGCGTCCAGTAGAAACACTATTACAAGTAGATTACAAAGCATTTACTGTAAAATGACTATGCAAGTTAGGGGGTTGCGTCCAGTAGAAACACTATTACAAGTAGATAACAAAGCATCTACTGTAAAATGACTATGCAAGGTAGGGGGTTGCGTCCAGTAGAAACACTATTACAAGTAGATTACAAAGCATCTACTGTAAAACGGCAATGCAAGTTAGGGGGTTGCGTCCAGTAGAAACACTATTAGAAGTAGATTACAAAGCATCTACTGTAAAACCGCAATGCAAGTTGGGGGGTTGCGTCCAGTAGAAACACTATTACAAGTAGACTACAAAGCATCTACTGTAAAACGGCAATGCAAGTTAGGGGGTTACGTCCAGTAGAAACACTATTACAAGTAGATTACAAAGCATCTACTGTAAAACGGCAATGCAAGTTAGGGGGTTGCGTCCAGTAGAAACACTATTACAAGAACCCTATAAAACATCTACTGTAAAACGGCAATGCAAGTTAGGGGGTTACGTCCAGTAGAAACACTATTAGAAGTAGATTACAAAGCATCTACTGTAAAACGGCAATGCAAGTTAGGGGGTTGCGTCCAGTAGAAACACTATTACAAGTAGACTACAAAGCATCTACTGTAAAACGGCAATGCAAGTTAGGGGGTTACGTCCAGTAGAAACACTATTAGAAGTAGATTACAAAGCATCTACTGTAAAACGGCAATGCAAGTTAGGTTGCGTCCAGTAGAAACACTATTACAAGTAGACTACAAAGCATCTACTGTAAAACGGCAATGCAAGTTAGGGGGTTACGTCCCGTAGAAACACTATTAGAAATAGAATACAAAGCATTTACTGTAAAACGGCAATGCAAGTTAGGGGGTTACGTCCAGTAGAAACACTATTACAAGTAGACTACAAAGCATCTACTGTAAAACGGCAATGCAAGTTAGGGGGTTACGTTCAGTAGAAACACTATTAGAAGTAGATTACAAAGCATCTACTGTAAAACGGCAATGCAACTTAGGGGGTTGCGTCCAGTAGAAACACTATTACAAGTAGACTACAAAGCATCTACTGTAAAACGGCAATGCAAGTTAGGGGGTTACGTCCAGTAGAAACACTATTACAAGTAGATTACAAAGCATCTACTGTAAAACGGCAATGCAAGTTAGGGGGTTGCGTCCAGTAGAAACACTATTAGAAGTAGATTACTAAGCATCTACTGTAAAACGGCAATGCAAGTTAGGGGGTTGCGTCCAGTAGAAACACTATTACAAAGCATCTACTGTAAAACGGCAATGCAAGTTAGGGCGAGTAGTCACTATACCCGGGCCCCTGAAACTTTGCACTTGACAGAGTCAGTTCATGTAATGTTGGTAATGCTGCTGTTGCGACGTTGCTACATTCGCCATTGCTTAACAGCTGATGTTGTGTTTTCAATTTCGCCTAGTAAACATATATTAAGCCTCCGAGTAACATCTCGACGCAAAAGAATTAAACATCTTTACGTGAATCATTCTGCAAATGACTTCTTTGCGACATTTTTAAATACTACAAATGAACCAGTTTGATTAATCACAGTAATTCATTTACAATAATTTGATAGAAATCAGCTGCACACACAATAAGAAAAACCGGCAACTTAGCAGCTGCTACGTCATGATAATACTATTTTGTGATTGGTTCAGAAGGTTTAACAGGTAGCATTCCTCATTTGTTAATCTGTAGTATTGCCAACTGGAAAGGTAGTAGCTCAAGTGCAAAGTTTCAGCGGCCCAGGTATAGTCTACATTTGTTCGCGAAAATAGCAAATCACCTTACTTTAGAGCAACATATTTTCGTGTGTAAGTGTTGTTATAAATGCAAATCAGCTTGTCCCATTCGTGAGAAATTTATTCGGAAGTTCTCTGGGCATTTGCCTCCTTCCAGAACTGCAATTCACGATGTTACGAATAAATTTGATGCTATTGGTTTAATGCAAAACAAGAAACACGCGAAGACGTGCAGTTTTAACAAAAGACAAATTGGACGAAATAGGTGTGTACTGGTGTCCATTGACTACGACAAGGCGATCCAGTAGCATGTGTGCGTTATTCTGATTTATTTCATCACATACTGAAGGGTTAATCGAAGCTGGTGCGTTGTTTTCAAACGTGGTTCCACCAAAATCGTCGTGTGAACACTCACAACACTTGCTACTGGTCTTCTGAAAATACAAATTATATGCAAGAACCCCCTCTTTATGATAGGAATATTGGAGTCGGTGTGCGATCAGCGTGGTTGGCTGAACAGGTCTAGCTGCCGTGTCGCAAAAATTGTGCGAGCGGTAAGGAGATATTTTGGAAGGCCTGTATATAGGGTATTTGTCATTTGTATAGTATAGAGTTTTACAAACACACGTAAATTGTTTCAATTCATCATATAAAGGCTTTTGAGAAAAGCACATAGTTACTGATTCGCACTTTGAATTAACACCAAAACAAACTCAACCCAAAAGAATGTCTTTAGTAATTCCAAAGATTCACAAAAGTGAAAGAACTTCGTAACCAAAGTGACAAGGCAAATAAACCAGGTACTTCAAAATATGAATCAATGATACCTGCTCATATTAAAATATATATATATATATATATATATATATATATATAAATCTTACCTTCATTTGTTTACAGCTATTCGTGATCCAACGCGTCCCTATAACAAAAGAGATCAAACGTTAATTATAGTTGTCAGCGAATTCCTCCAAATGCAAAAATGAGAGAGATAAAGAGTATCATGCATTATAGTGCAGAATAGATAGAATTTCAGAACTATATATTTCCCATATTTATCAATCTATAATGTTTAAATTCAATTCTGATTTGTTCATATATTTTACTTCAACATTTGTAAAATCTTTTGTATGACGATTGCAAATGCTCTAACCTGGAATCAAGAGAAGTAATGAGAGCAGATGCAAGAGAAGAGTTGCAATTCCAAAATTTGGAAATGCGTTGAATTGTTTCTTCGGTTTCATTTTTTAGCTATATTTGTCTATAAATACCACCCAAGTTGCTGAAAATTTTCTAAACTATGAGCAAAACTATATTTTTACACGAAAAACAGAGGAAACTTGACGGAATATATGGGCTATTTTTAAATCTAATAGAAATGTCGAATTCTGCTGTATAAAGAGCATTCAGTTTGATGGAGAACTTGTTCAAAGTTGTACCCAGGCACTGAAAGCCAGCTTTACAGTAAACCTGACTTCCATTCTTGGAAAACACTTCCAGAATTGCCAATTCGGAGTTTGCTCCTATATCCAGTTTGTTTGTAGAGAAACAACTTACAGCAACGAATCATGTTATTCATAAAGGAAGCGAATGAGGCGAGAGTATTTGCACAACGATGCCGGATGCTCTTACCTCGCTGCGTTATATATCACTCTCACATAACAAACCGCCACGGGTGGCTGAGATCGTTAAGGCGCGGACTCGTGAACGGAAGGTCTGGGGTTCGAATCCCGCCAGAGGGTTTTTTCGGGTTTTCCCTAGTCCTCATAATTGGCAAATGCCAGGGAGGTACCCTAAACTTAGGCCTGGAACGTTTCCTTCCTTAAAAAAATCCTTTTCCAATTTATCATTTTATCTCATGTATCATCAGTGCCCACCGTCAGTGGTGCCTCAGTAGTAAAAACGGGCGTTAAACTATTAAAAAAAACCCACACTGTGCAGTTCTGAAATAGCGGTGACATCTTCATAAATAAGAAAAACAAATAAACAAATCTGTTCATTTTACGTGGCCCACGAAATATCAACATGCTTGCGTTTTCTCCGTATTGCTAATGGTGCTAAAAATTATAAATTCTTATGAAAAATCTTTAAATAATCCAACCTACTTAATTCTAATATTAGCGTTGACCAATCCAATTAAGCTTTTATTTTATTTTATTTTTTAAATTAAGGATTCATCTACATGCCTCGTTCTCACCGTAACATTACATGCATTCATTGCATTACATAATACATTTTATTTTACATTCTTATAACATTGTTAATTAAATAAATACATAGGTTTATATTTCCTTTAGAATAAAAACTTGCAATAAATAATTACAGTTACTGTGTTTTCCTTTTTAACGCATTATATTATAATCTGTCCAGTCTAGATGCCCATAGATTTCATGTTTTCAGAAACTTCGTAAATAGTGGTATATTAATTCTTCATTATAAATGGATCAGATCCATCATGTAATGCTATTTTATGATAATGGATATATTCAATTAGGCTGGAAAACGTAATATCACAGATCTTCAAAAGGTTCCAAGAGATTACGACTAAAAGTATACCCAGGACCTTGCTGATGTGAGAAAAGTAGCACTTTGCTCCCACCCAGAGGCAAACATTTTTACAGCTTGGTACAACTCAAGTCTTAAAGTTTTCATGATTACTTAGCTAATGTAATTTATAAGATAGCTGCTTCTAAGACATATCCTATCAGTAGCCCCTATGGTGAGCAGTGTTTCATTCGAGCATAACCGTCATGTTCATTTTCCAGACAATATATATGGACGGAAGAAAAAAAGAAGAGGGGAAAAAGCAGATGTTGAACGACAATATGATGACTAGCAAAAAAAGCACAATTTTGGTATGGGACAATTTCCCTTTTGGTGAACTGGCATTCCATTTCTTGTTTTTACTTACATTTGTATGGTTTTCTTGTACTTTTCCCTTAAAATGTCTATTGTTTTTAATAAGTAAAGTATTCTAAGTGCACTATTACAAAAA
The DNA here is from genome assembly GCA_030762175.1 of Metallyticus violacea. Classification (NCBI taxonomy): domain Eukaryota; kingdom Metazoa; phylum Arthropoda; class Insecta; order Mantodea; family Metallyticidae; genus Metallyticus; species Metallyticus violacea. Next base: position 99,542,722 of record CM060832.1, read on the forward strand.
TATAGCTGTTTATGATATGAATCGAAATAAAATAAAATATTGCAGTGTATTAGCACATTTATCCTATTTTCTTCCCTGTTTGATGATTTTTTTTTTTTGAATGATTTATTTATGGACGCTCTTTAACAGCTCAGGTCATCAGCGTCCCATTCAACTCAGGGCGTGAAACGGCCGACAAATTTTGCTCAGAGGCCTCTCTTTCAGGCTTGAGGTTCTTTTTCGTGCCGTAAATGTACGACACGGGACCCACGGTTTTACTTCCCTTCCGAAGGAAGCCATACTTAGGATTTTTACGCCCCGAAAAAATCCATCGGTCCTGGCCGGGTTCGAACCCGCGATCTTGGGTTTAGCAGGCAAGTATGGTAACCAGGACCAGGACCGACCTGTTTGATGCGTCAGCACCATTTAAGAACCGTTTCTTTCATGTTTTGTTATGAAAAATCGGCGAAAAAATAAATTATCTTCACTTTTCATTGGCAGCTACATAAAATCCGATAGTCTCATTTTGTAGAGCAGAACAAGAGCTATAAAAGTATATATTTATAAATTTGCATACCTAAAACGTTACAAGTTAATGTAGGAAAACCTGCAAGAAAGAATACACATTTCTATTAAAGCTATTCCGCAGAACCAAAGTCCTCTGTGCGCTCTAAGCACTTTGTATGTAAAGAAAGCTCAAATCTCTATTTGCTAATAGATCTAGTTGATTGTGCATGAGTACTCTGCCATGCTAGAAGTTCAGAAGGCTTAATTGTATGTAATTGAGCAGAATTCAACAGACAGTTAATCGAAATGCGAGTTAAATATTCAAACCACCAGGTACATTACGACAAACATGTGACGAATGTGAACTCCAAAAGCTGCAAACCAACCGATTTATCTTAATACGTGTTTCCCTTCAGGATCTGAAAATCAGCAGTCACTGAGTCAATTCTGCAGATCTTATCATAGCATTAGTTCCTATCCTATCCATAAGGCAACAATCCTGCATTCAAACAATTCCATTAAATGCATCTGCAAAGATCCAATGCTCTAATGCCTTGTAGACCCAAGGTGGCGGGCTCAAAACAAGCCAGGACCAATGGACTTTGTAGGGCGTAAAACCCTAAGTATGGTATCTTCCGAAAGGCAAATACAGCCTTTGGTCTTCAGTCGTAGATTTGCGGCAGCTAAAAGAACCTCAAGCCCGAAAGAAGAGGCCTCTGAGCAAAATGTATCTGTCGTTCCCTTCCCTGGATAAAATGGGACGCCAATGACCAGAGATGTTAAAGAACGACTTTAAATCAAATAAAAACTTTAAAAAAACCTAAGTACCGGATGTGAGACACTGAGAAAAAAAAATCACATTAAGGCAACATACGAGAATGTTTTCGGCAAAATAAAAGAGATGGTCGGCAAACATAAAATAGAAGTTGTGTTAGATGAAACTTATATATATATATATATATATATATATATATATATATATATATATATATATATAGTGCTAGTGTTTCCATTATCTGGTGAAAGGGCGAAACCGTGCTCTTAGAGATGTACCATCTCGAGAAGACAAATGTCTGCAAAGTCACGAAAAAGTCAAGCTTGTGGTGACTAATTAAGCATGCTATCTATATACCTTTGGTTTTCCAACAACTCAAGGTCATGTATCCCAACCTATGTGTTGCATGTGACCTACACGCTGTTTGTGAAAGAGTCAGGGAGGAAAATGGCTTCATTGTTTCTCTGAAGATGATTCTTACAAATGCTTCAAATCGTCTACTTTCATACCAAGAAGTTACTGACTGGGCTTCAACTATTATAATTCACTTATAACTTGATGAGTTGTTGGATAGCATGTGCAGTTTTCTTGTGCGAAAACTCTGAAAAAAGATTAATTTGTGCTCTAGATTCAAGCTACGCAACAGCCATCAAGCATGCTCAACAACTGCTCAACGACAAAGACCCAGTGTTGCAACTTTTGGCAGTGCATGGCTTAATGTAATTCAGAGTTTATAAGAAGACATAAGGCAGGAGGAACAGTGGAAGAAGTTGATAACTTTGACGATTTACCAAAGCCAAACTTAAATTCATTTTGAGGAACTATCCGGATGTGGAAGGCTCTGCAACTTCCGCATGTTTACAATATGTGTCCCATTGGTTTCCGTCGCTGTTGAGCGAAGTTTCTCTATATATAAGAATCTGCTGAGCTCAAAGCGTCAGCGAATTGCATTCGAAAGCACAGAAACGTCGTCCATAATTCAGCGTAACAAATTGTGGCCAAGTTTACTTCCTAAATATCAGTTATTTAGTTTTACTTGCTGCAGTATTGAATCAAGAATGTTAATGTTAACTGGTTTAGACTTGAATAAAGACATTTTACCAGCATCTTTCTTGACCCTTTTGTGTAAATGTCCAGACATTTCTTTGTCCTTTGCAACCATAATTTTGCAATTAATTTCGTTCTCTAGATTAAGCTGAGCTTAGTGAATGGATTAAAAAGATAAGTGCATGAACTGTAAAATAAAACTACTTCCGAGATTACGCGTAATATATGAACATGAAAGTCCCGAAGAAATCCTACATACCCATTACACAGCACTAAAAGAAAAACTAAATGGAATGTCGCCCTACAAGTTCTCCAAGGTCTAAGAAACATTGTACTCTGAATCAGCTGTCAGCGGGAAGATAATGCCTACCATTTTGAAATCAACTGCACATAACATCCCAGAAGCATGGACTTATTAAGGCTTATACGTGCCTGGCTTTAGAACAGTGTAGTCTATTTAAAGGGGAGTTTGTCAGACCAATGTCACAGATTGAACAGGAAAAAATTTTATGACCAAGTGTTGAAAATGAAATTATAGTTATGCAAATTTTCTCTTCCATAGGCCCTGAACCGGCCGGAAATAAATGTTTTCAAACATTGGGAAATTTCCTCACTGTAGTACTTTCCTTCAAATATTTTAGAATGAAGATATAAAATAACGTGTTTTTTCTACCTTGTGTTTTTCTCATAGACGGTACGAAAAAAAAATAATAATCAAGCTGTTGATGTTGCCTCACTATACTTTGCCAATCAGTCGTGGAATATAGCTGGACATCTTCCTGAATTTTGTAACTTTTTAATATTACATATGAAATATTACATTAATCCAATTGGCAAACACACGAGCGAGAATAAACTGCAGAAGCAGTGTGGTGCTGTTTTAAAGGTAAACTGTTCTTATATCTTGCGCGTTGTTTTTAAGAGCTATTGGTCAAAACATAGTAAAATAATAACTTACTGCTAATGCAACTGTATTCAATTAATATAATATACGGATATCAGCGTCCTATAATTATAATTTCTCTTTACTTTTAACAATTTTTATATTTTTTCTAGAAGGTGTACTAAATTTGGGATTATGTAACATTCCAATAATGCGGAAATAATTGTTCGCTCACAACTAATCAGGGAAATACTTGCTAACGTATTGATAGAAACTCTCAAATTCTCAATCAGGTGTGAAAAAAACGAAAGGTTACTACAGAGTTGTCAATTCTTCGTGGTATCAGTGAATTAGATGAAATTGCTGCAAGTCCAGAAGAAAGCGATACCTCTTGACTTCCACAGTGCATCGCAAGCAATGAGTGGAAGAGAGACACGTGCCCGCCGCGTAAGAACTTTTAGAATTTTTGCACCTGATCCGGGGCCTATGGAAGAGAACGCCGGGACATAGATACTATATCTTCACCATAGTGGTATAGGTCTGACAATGACGTTGGACTCAAATTTGCTAGTATCAGATTCAATAGGTAGTTATAGAAGAAATGAATATAACTTCATTTTTATCCTTTTCCCCAGAAACATTAACTAGGTTCTTTAGCTATATGGAAAATGTACGTCTCATATTTTTTTAGTTGAAAGAACATAATGGTTCTTAAGGTATTTTAGAAATGAAAATATTTTCCTTTTCCTTGCCTTTTTTTTTTTTTTTTTTTTCTGTAGTTATTTCAAACTTCCTCTTTTATTTAGCTTAAAATTGCACTAAAGACGGTAAACTAAGTGTTTTAAATAAATGCTAACACTTTATTGTAGTTTACGTTATCTTCACAGCTAGGGACTCGAGTAAGATAATCTATAAATATCACTTTGGGAATCAAACATTTCAGCAAGTAAGTTCTTTCACTTCGTAAGTTTAACTTATACATTACTCAAATGGGGAAGGGACAATACTTTTAAAAAAATTTCGTCACGCAGGAGCTGCGTAAAATAAGCGAATTCCTCAGCAAGTTGAGTTTGTAGACGTTATTGTTGTTTTTGGTATCCAAAAAGAATAATCGATGGTTATATGAAGATGTTTTAAAAAAAAAAGGTTCCTGTGTACACCGCAGTAGTTCGGAATTACCTAAAATTGCGACCTCTAGAACGTTGACAAACACACACACACTCATTCAAGCATACACAATTTTAGGTTTTGCTGTTTTTTAAATTCGTTGAATAGTTTGTAAATCGATTCGTTGAGGAAAGGAAAAAAAAAAAATTTCTTCCCAGCATGAACTTCAAAAGAGAATTAAAAAATTCAAATTATGATCAAACTAATTAAGGAAATTCATGGCATTACTGTGTGACATCAACATGACAAACTCTAAAGCTAATTAATAAAAGAAAAACTGAGCTATAAATAAAACATTACTTAACTAGGTTTGTCGGGGTTTTTTCCCCTTCAAAAGCACTTAAAAATAAAAGTGTATTCTAATTTTAAAAAGTAGGGGGAACAAAATTAGAATTCTTGCAATGTATAAATCTTACAAAAGAGAAACCACAATTTTTAGAATTATTGTTGTTATTATTATTGAGATTAACCCCAAAAATTAATGGTATACTATTAATTAAATGAAATATATACCACTGATAGATAAAGTTATACTCTGTGGGTATTTAGACATTTTTAAATGTAATTACGTTTATGAATGATCCCATGATATCATCTTTACATTCACTAAAATAGAGAAATAACCGAATGTTTCGACTTACATTGTGTATATAAGATATGTACCAATAAAACAAAAACATGTTAATATTCAGAAAAAATTGCTGTGTACTAAGCAAATATACACAATCAACAATATATAATCGAAAGTTTAGTCGCTTTTCAGTGGCTTTGAAATTTAATTTTAATTTTATTGTAGTAAAAGCATGTAATGCAAACGTTTTCTGAGTGTTTTACAGAATATTCTTATATACAAATATAATTCTCACTTATAAATTAGATTAATATTTCACAGTTGCTATCTTTACGACAATGCTTTTGTTAAATATAAAACATATGCATCGTTAAACATACAGTCTATATGCTGAGTTAATTTGCTCTTTTTATTTTGAAACAACGAGAGAACATTAAACGCTAAAGAGCTTTTTAAATTTCGGTTTTCAGCTGTACCCCTACTCTAATGGTCCGATTTCTCTAATTTTCAGAGAATATTTTCCTTGTTTTATTTAAATAGTACATACCAAGTTTTATTGTGAAAAAAGAAATATTGGTGCTGCTAGTGCGATTTTTAAATGTGTTTCAGGTAAACCCCCGCTCCTAATAGCCCGCTTTCTCTGGTTTTCAAAAACCATTTTTCTTATTTTATTTAAATGGTATATAAATTGAATTTTGTTGCGAAAAAATAAATATTGGTGCCAATACAGCGATTTTTAAGTTTTGGGTTTCAGGTAAACCTTCACATCTACAGTATAATTTCACTGATTTTCAGAAACTAATTTTCTTATTTTATTTTCAATGGCATATGCCGAGTTTCTTCGTTGAGGGGGGGGGGGGACTGCGGCCGCTAAAGCGGTATTTAAATTTTCGCTTAAATCCTCATACTTTAAATTTCGGTTTTCGGTTAAACCGCCACTCCTAACGGAACGATTTCCCTAGTTTTCAGAGACTACTTTTCTTATTTTATTTTAATAGTACATACCGAGTTTCGCTGAGAAAAAATAAAATTTGCGGCCGCATAATTTATTATATTATTCATTTAAATTCATCTTATAAATGAGATGAACTATTATAAAGGAAGTTAGAAATGAGGTTGTACAAAGTTGTAATGCTGAAAAGCCTGAACTTAAGTGACAAGCCTAGCACCAGAAATGAAAACGTTGGCATTGTAGATTTCGATAACATTAGGGAACAACTGGAAACAATCGCAGAGGTTCCGGCTGTTTAGTACGGGATGGCAGCAGTTAACTTCGGAAGCTAATGAGGAATGAACTTAGGAAGGCGTTTTGGAATCAGAGAAAAGATGACATTTCCTGTTTCCTAAATAGTAACATTTATAAAAAAGGAAAGTAAAGGAAGGATATACAAGAATTACTCAAGTCCTCCCTCTACCTATCTCTAGGTATCCCTCCCTACCTGTACACCAATTATTCATCACTGGCAACTACCTGCAGTGATTACTTACTTAGGCTTTTAAGATACCCTTCCCCTCCCTTTTTTTCTTACTCTATTCATAAACATCATTTATCCAAACGGAGGCGTATAGTCCCAAGAATGAGAATAAAGTCATTAATAATCTGCAATATTAAAGCTGTGCTATTTTAATCTTACAAAACAATAGCCTAGTTTTAATATTATGAATTATCCCATAATTCGTTTCTAGAGTGTAGTTCCTTAAATCAATAATAATGCTTCTGGCTAGACTTTCACTCTTATGAAGTAAAACTTGAATAGGCTTTGAATCAGAATAAAGGAAGGCCACAATTAACTCAGAGGTAACACGTTTTTGGGGAAAAAATAAAAATAATTCAAAAAGTGAAGAAATAGGGAACGATCGAGATACAGTTAGAAAGAACAACAATTATTATGTTGGCGACGACAGGGCTTATTATTGAACGTTTATAATCATACTACTTTTTTACCGATTGTAATAAAACGAAAGCAAGATGCGATGGCAGTTTACAGCGCTTTTCATTCTGTTGGCTGGTGGCTTGAAGCATAACAACCGCTGTACGTGTTCTAACCTACACGCAACAAGCAACTTTGGAAGCGCATGAAAACCGGTTTTAATGCCAACACCAAATTATATTAACGTGTATGATTCATCTAGCGCTTTACCACAATAAAGCGGGGGTGTTAGCGAGCATAATTGCACGCTATCAGCAATGTAAACGTATCATTAATAGTAGCATTTAGGACATTTAAAACATTTTTATTTCTTTTTGGTAAAATTAAGGCCAGCTGTTTAGAAAGTTAGCGAAATAACTAAATTATGACATTGCAATAAACAGGTTGAGATGTATTTTGAAACAAAGTGCTATATATAACATTTGCAGTTTACCTTGGCTACGTTGTTATTTTACACAGCCTTAAGCGACTTAGTTGAAAAATATAAACAAAAGAAAATCTCGAAACATAAACAGTTGCTTCACAGATCCAAGTAATCGACGTAGAATAACGCTCGATTCTTATTGCATTATGTACAAAACACACTCTCTAATGTATCTACAGAATAGTGAAGAGGAAATATTAAGATTTTCTGAAGCTAAATATCAAACATTATGTTGAATAAGATCCACGATGCAAATTTTACTCGAATACTTAGCTACAAATGATTATATTAAATGGCACTGAAGATTGCAAAGTCTATTTCTTTAGTTCTTGATTTTTGTTTAATTTATTATCCAATGTGCATCTTATATACAATAACATCAACATAGTGCTAGTTATTATTATTATTATTATTATTATTATTATTATTATTATTATTATTATTATTATTATTAACCGTTTTAATATGTCCTACACGAATTATGCAAGTAAGATTAAAACCAGTATTGGAAAATTTTTTCAAAATGGGGTTAGCTATAATTTTTACTTTTGTAAAATGAACAATCATATAAAGCACATTGTATTGTTACTTGGCTTTCCTTGCATGTAATAAATTAGGATGCATGCATACTATTACATCTAAGGCAGTTTAGTTCGAAATAGCCCCATAATAGCGGGAAATATCAAATAACTATGGGCCGGATTTTTTGTAATTACATATTCTATTTCTTTATATATATATATATATATATATATATATATATATATATATATATATATATATATATATTCTACCTGTTTATTAGGAAAGTGCGGCAATTAAACTGATATTATCGATACGCTTTAGCAAATTATCTAGTGTTATAATAATCGTGTCTTGCAGCTAAAGAAGCACGAACTCCATTTCGCTGTTTCAGGGTTTGGGATGGGTCACTTCCTCTTTCCTTTCATTGTTGATACATCGCCATTTCTTTAAGCTGCTTTGTTTTAGCACTGAATAGACTGTACACGTGTTCCGAAACAATTTCTTTCTTATTCTGACAGAGGTAAGGGCATTAGGTCTTCCCTTCTGCTCCACCAATCTAATAATAATTACTGATTTTCACTGATAGTATCACAATTGTAACATAAATGGTAACAAGGACATTATCTATAGTCTTATAAACCTACATAAAACATGCATCAGAGTATAAATATGCAAATGAAAATGATTAATAAAAACTATTAACGCAATAAAAAGAAGAAAAAACTAAAATAGTACAAGCAGTAAGAATTACAATATACACATATAAACTATGTAAATCATGAAATAGAAAATAAATGTATTATCAAAACATATAACAATACTATGAAGGAGATTCAAGGAGGATATGACAAATATACATATACCCGAATTGTAACATAAGGAGTCTAAAATTAAGATAATCTAATATTTCTAATAACATTAAACAATTTATAACAGCTTTCGTGGTCTAATGGTATCGTCTGCGACTAGTCCGGAGGTCCTGTATTCGATTTCCGGTAGGGTTTTTTCGAAATTTTTCCTAACGCTTGATAGTTTTAAGGTTCCAAGGACTCTTGAGTTTATTTGCGCCATCATTAATTCATTTCATTTTATTCATCCTTACAAACTTACACCTACAGTATTCAGTCCACAACCTACAGACGTCGCGAGAAAACAAATGCAGTCAAAGCGACCATAAATAAAACATTTTCTTATGAAATGCTCATAGGATTTGGCAGTCTCTTGATATCCCCGTGGTTATGCATTCCAAAGACGGGCAGTAGTTACAGTGAATGATATTTAGTAAAGTGATATTCAGCGCAATGTTAACAGTAGTAGATGCCGGGTTTTTAGCAGAAACAGTGAAGAGAATTGCAATTTTTATCTATTTTCATGCAAGAAACATTGCTAGGTGTATGGTGATTAGCAATCGGTGTTTCATCCATTGGCGATTTTAAGGGATTAAGAGCAAGGCACAGAAAACGACGAACTGATTTAAGATCCTGGCTAATGTTCAATTATTGCGCCAAGAAAGTGTAGGCATATTGAAAACCAATCTTAACTTTAACTGCAAAAGACTATAATGACACCCATAGCCATTGGGTGAAAGGTTAACGACTGAAAGTAAAAGTACAGCATGCCTAGTATTTAGGAGGAGGGGGGGGGGTTATTCAATGAAGTCGCAACCGGCATAATAGTGCATTCATTACACCAGAAAATACAGAGAAATACCGAGGGTGCCAAAAAAATGTATAAGCACTTTTACAATTGATACCAATAAAATATATTTCAAAGTTGGCCGAAAAACAACAACAGTCATTGTAGTATGATGTTTTGTACACAGATGTAACACATACATTATAATAGCGTTGCTACGTGACAGGCAAATCAACAATGAAAAAATGAAGTCAGGATTATCGCAAATCAACAATGAACAAATAAAGCCAAGATTATGGTATGTCCGTAAACGGATGTGACTCCCATTACGTTATGCTAGCATTACTACAACAAAATGGAGCCAAGAGTATCATTTGAACAGCGGAAAGCAATTTTGAAGTGGTATTGGAAAACCGGGAATGTTGTTGAAGTTCAAAGGCAATGCAGACATGTTTACAGAACATAACCGTTCTCCGGATATAACTCTGTTGGACTTTTACCTATGGGGAACTCTTAAGGATGTAAAATCAGCTACGCTGGCAGCACTTCGGGAAGAAATTGAAACGGCATATGCTACAATCGTTGAGAACACTTTCGTAGACATTGCTCAATCAGTAGTTAAACGTACTCAAAGTGTATCCACGCCGATGATGGGCATTTTGAGTAATTGTTGTAACTGTAAAAGTCTAAGATGATTAGTGCTCATCAATTTCTGTTTGTGTGAATTCAGTTTTGTTATGTTAACACAGTTTTTTCTTTGCTTTAAGTGTGTATACATTTTTGCCACCCTCTGTATATTATAGTGCATTTTGCAAAGAAGTAAAGCGTGTGTGTTACTCTGGTTTAATTTCTTTAATGATTTATAAAGATAGTTGGCTTTGATTAACGTCCTTATAACTGCAGACCACAGAATAGCAATTTGTGAAACAATCTTTTAACTTTCTGGAGCTGTAAAAGAAAGTGATGACTTTGCTTGTGTATTCAGAAAATGTTCTAAAGGCACAGTATTTTAAATATTATTCCTTTGTTCAAATTAAAAACAGAATGGATTTTTTGCAGTAGTTACTTGTACGATTATAGCTGTATCACTTGTAGGCAGGTTCTACCAGAATATTTGTACATTATCAAAAAATAGTAAGTAATGATGTGTATTAGTTTATAACTTATAAAGGAGTTTCATGCATCTATTTTACGCGTACCAGCACAAAGGATATTAAAGGATATTAATAAAATAAACATTAATGTGTGACGTCATTGTACCGATGCAGATTATTTAGTTATTTTTCTACTGTTATCGTTGTTAGGGGATGTTGTATACCGTAGAATACCAGCCAGCTACACTAATAGTGAGATAAGCTTATGCTCTCATCAGAAGGAATACGACATTTATTGATTGAATGGACGATATAACATTCAGAATATTTCAGAAACTTTAGTGTATGACCCACATTTCAGAATAGATTAGTTTTATCAAATTCCACTGATTAATTTGGTAGTTAATGTTAGCTTATTAAATGTCATTAGTTCTGTAATTATGTGTTTAGCAATGAAGACGAGTGATTGATTCTGTTTTCCTTCTTGTTTACTTTAACTATCGTAAAATATTTAGTTTATAACAGGATTTAGCAATGCAAATAATTTTATGTTGTAATTGTATATAATATGTTTTAATAATTTTGACCAACAATAAAGACGTTCATAAATAAATTGATATACAAAAAAGTATTTCATCTGTTCCATAAACTGTACTTGTCACTACAAACATGGACAATATTATCAAGAATCATTCCCAACGATTAAAAAGCTATTCACAGGCCAGTTTCTTACGACAACACCAATTAAACAGACAGTAAGAAACAAATTGCTGTAAACTTTTAGCACATGCAAGGATTAATCGTGTCATTTTGACACTCGTGTTCGATTACCAGGCACAAAGCACATTACACATGTCTGCTGAAGTTTCCAGACAACTTATTTGTTTTACCCGACAAAAATGTTATCTATGCCGGTTTTTGGGCAAGCGTCTCAGCAACAGAGTTCCTGCACGTAAGGCAACAGGGGGGGAACGATCTACTTTGCACTTTTGTTCATCTGTAGTTTTCCTATTTTGACTCGCAAAGCTAAGCCACATTTTTGGCACTAAATTCAACAACTGGAAACGGCATGCTCGACTTCCGATTTTTAAGAATTTGGTTTGTGCATTTCTTATATTCCTTTTATTTTGAATTATTTATGGAACAATTGAAACGCATTTAAAAGTGAAATATTCTTATAACAATTATGAGAAGAGTTTAAGTCAGGAGTGTTGAGGGCATATGTTCTTACTACACTAATAAGTAATGTTAATAAATAAATTTAATAATTATTATTGTTACTTCTTTGCTTGTTAACTAAATTTGCTAACAAAAACTCTTAAACTTTCTATCCACTTCAAAGGGAGTTATGTCAGGATCAAATATGGATACTAGAAATAATAAGCCGTAACCTCTAAAGATTTTGAGTGCCGCCCCCCCCCCCTTTTATACAGCTCAGACATAGGAAGGTTACCTAGATATGTAATAGTGTAAATGTTGGTTGTAACCGCCGTTGTAATATAGTGAATTTCAATTTATTGAGTGCTAAGAAAACATTTGTAAAAACATTCACCTGATTCCGGCTATCCATTTTCAGGTACCTTCGAATACAAGCAAAGAAAAACAATTTGCAAACAGTAACAAAATTAACTACTAATTATAATTGTCGATAATTACAGACTACATATCTCGTTTTAAAACTGTAGTAATTGTGACATTATTGCAAGAAAATGAGATGAAATGATATTACTCTCTACCTTTTTTTAAGTCTATTTCCATTTATTCTTTATTTTATACAAAATTAGCGCTAAGTTCTTACAATCTCTGCTAATACTTTTCACTACAAGCAGTTTATTCTACATATTCTGGTTCCTATAACTCCCCGTTTCCTTACACTAAAACATTATGTGTCCGACACTCTAATGAATTCATACCATTTCTTTGCTATTTTAACCTCTAAACTCCTACTCTAATTAATGGAATGCCCTCTCTATTTTTTGTTTACTTCATCGATATTTTTCTCTGTCCTAAATACTCTTCATTGGAACGTAAGATGCCAGCAAAAATGCTTAACAACTGTTTTGTACATTTTCAAATCTTCATCTTACCTCTTTCCAAAAAGTTTATTATTTGATTATCTAAACTATTAATCCTACATTATTTCCTTCATTATTCACCGATCCGTTTGTAAACTCGTTTCTAGACATTTCTTTAAAATTACTTTAAAAAATGTAATCTAATTTCGGAATGCTTTAGCAATATTTCCAGCTGTCTTCATAATGCAACCTTTTCTTGGTATTCGCTACATTTCAATTTAAGCGCATTCTTTTACCGTGGCAGTTAACAAACCAAGAACTTCCTATCAAAAGTCTCTGTGCTGACCCCACAATATTCATATTAAAAGCTCACAAGCTTTGGTGCTCCTCTTCGGATCTGATCTTTAGTTTGTTGATTTTGTTAGTTCATTTGTTTTACTCTGCAAGCGAATTCAAGAGACCGTTATGTTTACTCATCCTTACCAGAGACAACCAAGGTCAAAACTATTTCACTGCATGTTCCATTTCATGTTTTCAGCTCGCATTTCTATGTAAATATTTCTCGTCATGTCTTTCAGATGTTTTTCATTAAAATGAACGCTACAGATATAGAAAAACGTATGTAAGCACATTAGAAATGCTTATAACCATTGAAAAAAAAAATGTTACAAAAATGACGAGCATTTTCTGAGCATATGGAGAAAGTAACAAATGCGAAATATTGACAGTGTATGCTACAGCAAACTTTCTGTGTGAACGCACTGTAACGCCATACCAGCAATTCTATTTGCTTGACCGCAATGTTCTTATCTGTCGCATGATGTATTTTCCGGTCGGCTGAGAAGTTGGAAACTGATAAGTGATAACCGTGTGACACTGTAATACTCCAGACGTGTTCACACAAGCATATCTAGAGACATGCTTCAGTTGTGCAGGCAAATGAATTGATGCTGCAGTAGATTTCTACAAGTGAGATAAAAAGTAGTATATTTTACAGTCGAAAGCAATCTCTCGTTAATTATTATTATCCTAAGTGATATACGCGCATGTCATTCTTAACTACACAGTGGTAGCTATAGATTAATTTAAAAATACAGTGCTGCAACTTGGTTATGTATGCTGAAAAGAAAAATACATTTATTGATGTGGAGATAACGTTAAGTAGAAAACTATGCCCAAACATTTAAAATAATGAGTTACGATCTGATTTTGTTTTATAAAATTCATTTTGAGATTTCCGCACAATTTAATCATTTAAAAACAGCCTCATCTTAGTTATAATGACCTCTGAGAGTAGGCTGTTCATTCATGATAATTTTGTTCCACTTTTTCGTCTTCAATCCGAGAACTACTTATCGCTTATTGTACGTTAGTATACGTTTCAGAACCTATAATAAAAGATGTAGTTACTGAATTGAAAGCCATATTTTCAATGTTTCACCCTTTTGTGGTAAATTAATTCAACCTTCCAAATATGATAAATTGTGTTATTTAACCAAAAACAGGAATCCCTAAAAAAAATCACAACAACAGAAAAGTGAGTTTTAATGCATTTTTGAACTTGTTCGAGACCAACTTAACTTCTATTCAAAAAGCGTACTATTGGAGACAAACGAGTTCGTATGATTTCTGTATTGTTGACCCTAAGCAAAAGCACTCACCAGTATTGTTGATTTGGACTGGAGACCAGGAAGGTTCAGGTGCTACAGAAGCATACAATATCCTTCATTGCTTTAGTTCTTCAGATTTGGGAAAATACGAAAAGCAGAACAAAACAAAAAATGTGCTGGTGCACGGTTTAGAATAAAAACAATCGTGTAAAAGAGCAAGCTTACGTTCATTTCAGAGGAGGAATAAATACATTTAAAACGGTGAAATTAGTGAAATGAAATAAATACATATCGAGCAATGCAGAGGAAAGCAAAGTAAAGACTGCCAGTATTATCTGACAGATGAGAAGGCGAAATTCAAACAGAAGTAAGCATTTCTGCTCTAACCCACTCTCAACAGAGAAAATTGAGGACGTGAGGAAATTTCTTGTCTTAACTTTTTGGTATAGTTAGAAAGTTTCGGAATGGTATAATAATGATAATATTGTTTAATATTTTTGTTTAGTCAAATATTTCTTGGCCATTGATATTGGTACAGCAAATTATCTCTGAAAAGTACTATGTAACTCTGTTTTATCATTTTAATATTCATGAAGTTTAAGTTATGGTTATTATTTAAGTAAATGGCATTGACATGGAGTGCTCTGTTGAATTGCTTCAAAATTCATTACTGACTCTGGAGGGCGAGGTCAGCGACTTTACAATTGTCACTCTCATTATCACATAACAAACCAGACTGGAACATGAACGAGTTGTTCGACAGTGATCTATAGATTAGGTTCGGAATTTATTGTAATTTATACAAACCCTTTTAACCACTGTAAAACAATTAATATTTTGGCATGGGCTGGAACATGTCCCCACCCTCTAGCGACGCTTCTGCTAATGCCATTACGTCATTTAGATACGCTTTGGTTATCCTATGTGTGTAAACGCCAAATTATTTACCTCAAGTTTGCATAAAATACAACGAATATCGAGGAGAGCATTTTTCGTTTGCCGACAGCTGATTTGAATTAGCAACAGACGCCATGAGAAGACTGCTGGAGATCAGCAACTGAATGCAGCAGCTGTTTTGTAGAACATGATCACACTTCAGACCTCTGTGGAGAGTGCGCGAGTGAACGAATGAAAGGGAGTAAGTGAGCTCAAGTGTCTTTAAGTATTTAGAAACTTGGAACATGAGGAAAAATGTTTCCGTAATTCAAATTCTAGACCAAGTAGAGACTCCATTAACTGCTATGTCACCTGTATGGGGTGTCTGGAACACATCCATAACTACCTTAGCTGATTTTTGAATAAGTCTCGTCCGGAATCGAATCTGGGAGAATTTGCTATATAGTAAAACACCAGTATCCAAGGCAACACTTGGATTGCGGATTTTTCAATTAGGAAACTTATGGATGCGATATTAGGCTGACCTTCAAATACAAGCAGTGGGACTTTGTATATCAGAATTAAAATTGAAATATAGTCGTTTTATTCTCAATTAACACTTAAAATCCTTTCCACCTTAACCCTCACTGGCTGAAAAGCCACTTAATTTTAGATCTATGGTTATTTAAGAAAAAAAAAATGCTTCTTCTATTGTTCCTAAAAGTTTTAGTAACGAATTTAAGAACACCCGGTATATTACCATATATACATGTGTTGTGTGTGTATACACGCACACACAGTTAGTTTGCCCGAAGTTTAATCTGGCGCTTACGACAAATATCCAGAAAAATATAACATAGAAATTCACTCTTTTGTTTCGCTCACAGCATGAATCTCAGGTATAAGTTCAACAACTACAGCGGAAGCATCCTGTCCATCTCTGAGCGCAAATACAGTTGGAAGATTTTTTTGTTTTTGAATGGTTTATTTATGGACGCTCTTTAACAGCTCAGGTCATCAGCGTCCCATTCAACTCAGGGCGTGAAACGGCCGACAAATTTTGCTCAGAGGCCTCTCTTTCAGGCTTGAGGTTCTTTTTCGTGCCGTAAATGTACGACACGGGACCCACGGCTTTACTTCCCTTCCGAAGGAAGCCATACTTAGGATTTTTACGCCCCGAAAAAATCCATCGGTCCTGGCCGGGTTCGAACCCGCGATCTTGGGTTTAGGAGGCAAGTATGGTAACCACCACACCACCAGGACCGACCAGTTGGAAGATTCGCTCACTTCCTGCAAACTGCTAATGGTACAATTTATACTATATGTTTGTTGCTTATTTATAATTATTATTTTGTAAACATTTCAAGTTCTTCAGTATATATAGCAAAAGGCGGTATCAGCTAATCGCTACAACATACAAATAAGTTTAAATCGCCATTTACTGCATTTCAAAAGACAGAGTAAGAGGGATGTGTTTGCACTTGGCGGCAGAAACGCTCCCAACTGGCATTTCCTGCACTGCGGTGGGTATTTAAAATTTAAATGTCTCTACGAATCTTGCCAGTCAAGAGCATCGTGAAGACTGCAGGCTGCTGTGTTCTGTATTTAACAGCATTCCGTTCTCGTAGACGTGAGGCCATGTTTTGCATTGCTTTCTGTTCTCGTGCTTTGCAAGGTTTTATCAGAAAAGGAGGTCAACTTATCTTGTTACATTCGCAGCGAGCTCTCAACCTATTTATTTGTATAAACTGCTTATTTTATGTTAAGAGCCTCACCTTTATTTTTCTGACTGTCAAGGCCATTAAAGCTCTTTTGTTGTTTGGATATAATTTCGATATCATACTTTAGTAACACTCCCACATTCGAAAATTAAGAAAGCTTAATGCATCAAGTTCTTACACACGTATAGTCGAAGCTTTCCCATTGTAGTGAAGATCTCAACATCACAATCCGTTTGTGCTCAGTGAGCCATCTTATTCCTCCAACTATCAACTTTGCATGCTTGACGTTCTTTTCCTAAATTCAAAGAACCAAGAAAGCATGAAGTTTTAAGTTTTCAAAATGCAGGAGTAATTTAATGTTAAACGTACATTTAAGTTTGCAGCTTTTGTTTCCCTAGAACGGGAGAGAGGAGGAAATAGAGAATTGATTGATTTATTTTCCTATAATAAATTATGAGCGATAACTGAAAAAGTCCCATTAACGTAGATCATTTAGCCGCAAAAACATCTCTAGAAAGATAAACTGTAAACAAACAATTAATTAATAAATTAATGAAATCTTCAATGAACCCCCAAGCTATTGCCAAATTAACTGCAATTAGTGTACGTATTTGAACTAAAAAGTGAATTTTTGTTTCGCAAATGATTCAGAATAGATTCTCGCTCCAGTCTCAAAGTTAATAATAAAACAAATACCCAGGAAATGAAAAACGGTATATAGCAAATACACTTGAAGACACCAGATGGTTCTAGAAAAACATCAGTTGCGTTACTCCGGTCACGACTGTATTTATAGTTTTCCGAAGGTTCCAACCTTCGTGGATTGCAAGTTTTCTATGACTGGTAAGACAAAATTTCATACATAATCCATCAATTTACACTACCGTCATATCATTACATAGATACTAAGAGGGAAATGAAATAAAACAACATTAATTGTCATTCATCTTAAATTTAATTCCCTAATTGAACGTTTTAAGGGTTAAAATATATTTAGATGGTTGATTATTAAATTTACATATAAAAAAGGTTGGGAACCTGTGTGTTGTAAAGTATTATAAAAATGAACATTAATATTTAGTTAACAGAGCCACACTTGTAATGTGATTTAGCTCGGCTGTGATGGAGAGAGCGGAATAACGGTGGAAACGCAGAGTCGTGCAGCTGGTCATTCACCTAGGTTAGGTTGAGATCTTGGGAACAAGGACAAGTTAAACTTTTCTGTTTCCCCTCCACCTCCTGCAAGTGAAACAAGACAGATACGAGTTACATTCCAAACCAGAGTGCGTGATGCAGCCTTGCCAATTTCAGTGGCAGCAAAAGCCACAGCTTGAGCTTTTAATATTGTTGCCGATTTAATCGCAATATAAAATCAAAAGTTATTCCACTAAAATCAGCATTAATAGCAGGAAAAAATACAGTGGAAGCTGTTTACCTGGATTCTGTCAATCCTAATGTTTGACTTATCAGAAATACACGTGGAAGGAATAAATAAATTAATTTATAAAAAAACAAGACTGCTACATTTCCGATGATGCTGAAATAGCATTGCTCAAATGTTCGTCCGCGAAGCAAAGTAGTCCTGCAAGTCTGTCCTTGTAATTCTCTATAATATAAATTCTGTTCTAAAATCGAACATTAGTCCGAGAAAATCGGGTAATAAATTAAAATACAATATATCGTTGAGAACTACAAGGAAAAGGGATTTGCTTTGGAAAAGTTTTCTTTCACGAAAGCATCTGTTGACAATGTTTATGCAGTTTGGACATAAATATTGAATGCGCGGGTCGGTATGGTGATCCACCTCAATTATCCAGATGATACAAATTATATTCGAAAACATAAATAGCTGCTCTACTTACAATAATATATCTTGGCTTCTTTAGTTATTACATAAAAAAATTAAGGAATACCTATTTTCTTCTAGCTTTAATACTGTGTTTAAATACTTTAAATACTGTTTTATATCACAATCACTAGAAACAACATTCTATTTTTAATAATGCAAGTCGATTGATAAGCTGTTTACCGTTTTAGAATAGAATTTGTTGTACTCGCTCTCCACTAGACCCAAACCAGGACGAAGTCAACTGACTGGTTTCTCGGGATATAAAAAACTTCCAGCGCGATATTTAAGCCATGGGCCCCATGTAGTAGATTTACGTCATTTTAAAGAATTTCCATACCTGAAAAGTGCGGCCATTTCACGTGCAAGTAATAGCTTTGCTTTACAATGGTTGGTAAATGAACTGAGACATCTGCAGATGCGAAGTTCAGCTAAATTAAAATTATCCGTGTGCTCTATAATATTTTTCGTATTTTATATTAAAATAACAAAAAGCATAGGATAAAATTGCTTTTGAACAATATGGACCGCAAAATATTTAACATAAAAAGTGGTCACAGTTGAAAATAATTTGAGAAACGCTGTTGTAAAATATTTTACTTATATTTTCTCTCACTAAACAGACTATGCATTTATATAGCACTTTGCGCGTTAAGATTTGCTTCTATTTAAGTTTTTAACCTCACTCGTGCTTTTGCTTCTGGCGAGGACCCCCAATATCTTTAAAAGCTAATCAACATCGATATAAACAATAGTCTCGTTCTGTGTCCGTGCGCGCGTCTTTCTCGCTCATTAAAGAGTCCACTTCGCCCAAACTATTCCAAAATGTAACTTGGAACTGTTAATTAACAGGCATTTAGCCTTCGTTTTAAACAAACCAGCATAGTATACTTCGCGTGCATTGTCACAATTCCAAGAATTAAACAGCACACACGATAACCAGGCTTCGTACATAGGCAGAGAATGTCGTAATGAAAGAAAGTAATTTCATTTTGATTCAGATATTTGAGGTAAACCCATTAACTGTAAATAGAACGTTAAAAAAGAACACTTGGCTGTCCGATTATGAACTGAATTTAAAGAACGCATAATGAATGGCGTTAAACTAAATACTACTTGTTTTTCGACAATTAGATCACCCTTATCGAAGCAAAAAGAAGTATTATAAATGGAGTTCCGATTTTTACATTACATATTTTTTCCTTTATATATGTCATCTGAAAACTAACAATCTTGACATATTAGGTTTCTAGGACCCTTATACTAAGCTACACATCTTACATTTTTTCCAACAATAAATGTTTAAAAAATAATTACACATTTTATAAAAAACGAACATTTAAACGCAGTGAATTATAGAAAATTATAAAGTTATAAAATAAACTTTTGAACTGAAAGATGTTGGTATATTTCAGGTTCCATGATGGGTCAACCACCCGGATTTAGCGTCGCATTGTCCTGCTTAACGTACCATCCTCACTTCCTTCTTAGCCTGAAAAAAACCACCTCGCTACATGAGACTGTCACTCTGCATCCTGAAGACAACGCAATTTTTATCATTGTCTTTTGTTAAGTGTTGTTTATAATAAAGTGAATTAAGCGTAAATCTATATTCCCTGGAAATGGATCAGGCATGTTTTAATATGTTTAATTTTTATTTTAGTATTTAAATAAATGGTTAATTGCCGCAGTGCGCTCTTATTTGAAATTACTTCAATTTTGTAGGTACTATCTCAGGTGAACAGTAAATAAATCCAACGGGATGGCTTCAGTCACAAAACTACGACCCTGGTAACTATGGACGATGTCACCGAAGGAAAGTATTGTTGTGTTAAATAGTCTGTACTATGAAGCTCAGTTGAAGCAGCACATGCAAAGTGAGCTACACATCAATAAACAGCTACGTCCAATTAAACGCTTCAAGATCGTCTCGATTACAGCAAACAGGTGCCAAAACACCACCAGTGACGTGTGATTTCCAGAGAGCGTTTTCACTTATACGAAAATACTTTCTGATCGCTAACGGAGAAATATCTTGTGGCACATTATGTTTCATGCCTTGGCTTACTTTTAGGATTGCATAACAAGCTACAATGACATATTTAAAATTTTAATTTTTATCTAATGAATATTTTATCTTAACTTAAATAAAAAATTCGAACAAATTTCAAATCTCTGTGCAATTCTGACATTACATATTTCAGGTATTTTCTTACATATTTAGGATAATATTACATATAAATCCAAATTATAAACTTTTAACTAACAATTAATTCACATATTTTTAGCCGATATTTTCTCAAGCTAACAACACAAAAATATATTAACATAAGTTTTAATAGTTTAAATAAAACATTGGTTTTGTATTCGGATTTATATGTAATATGATGTTTCTGAACCGGCGGGCCGCAAGAAGTTTTATGAAATGGTAATTCTGTGAACATTGACAAAAATAGCATGTAAAACAGTTATACAAATTTTCGCTACGTAAACCTTTATACTGAGAATTTAAAAGAGCAACCAATTTCTCTTAATGTGAAGCAAATATTTAAGTTTTAAAAATACAGAAATGTTGACAGACTTATAAATAATTATAAAAAAAATTATAAATAACAAAAATAAGTTATGTAGAAAGCAAATTTCGTTTCCCCTCTGCCATAGATGTGTGACGTTTGCCATTTAATTAGGAACATTCTGTTCTGAAATTAAAATTACAAAATGTGGCTATTAAAGTGCAGAATATATATTTTATAGTCATCACAATGCACTCATAACAAACAACTCTTCCATGCTATTACAGACAGTGTAAAACCTTGCATGTAAGAAAGATGTGTTGGTTGTCATTTTAGTACTTTTTAATGAATACGTGTTTTAAAACAAAAACATTTTGAATATGTCGGGAAGTTCAGACCCAATTCGCAACTTCCAGAAAAATCTTTCAACATTCAGGAAACGGAATAGCGAACGTCCTCTGTTTTCGAACAATGTACGAAATAGCATCTGTGTTACCAATGTTAGTGACGAATCAGCAAGAAAGCACAAAGAACAATTTCCAATGAAATTTAATGTCAAAGCATCTGTAGATGGTTTTCAAAGTGACTAATACTGTATGCAAAATGCTTTTTTCGAAGCGCCAGTGTTATGGGTTTTGAAAATTGGTAAGGATATAGATACAAAAAGGAGACAAAATACTTGATTAAATTTTAATATTTCCAAATATTATATTGAAGGTTGTAATTATTCACCCAAGCCTCAAAAGCGATTTCCAGGATTTATAAAAGTAGAGAAAAGCTCAGTATATGGGCAGTCATTTTAATTTTGCTCTCATCCAGTGCCCTGATACTCATTAATTAATGCCATCACAATTTCTTGATTACGCTCCTGTTCTAGAAAATGAACTAGGAATCCATCCGGACTTATGCCTCATTCCAATACAAACCTCCCGATCTATTCAACATATCAATTGAATGCTTTATGCATAGAAGAAATTACCGCCATGGTTTGCAGAGGTCGTTAAGGTGCGGACTCGTGAGCGGGAGGTCTGGAGTCCAAATCCCGCCAGGATCGTCCTCCCTGACTGAGGTTTTTTTTTTTTTTTTTTTTTTTTCCCGGGTTTCCTCAGTCCTCATAAATGGCAAATGCCGGGGAGGTATCCTAAACTTAGGCCTGGAACGTTTCCTTACTTAAAATACTCTTTCCCAATGTATCATTCCATCTCATGTATCATTAGTGTCCACAGCCTGTGGTGTCTCTGTAGTAAAAACGAGCGTTAAACACTATTCAAAACAATATTGCATAGCAGAAATTCATTTAAAGTAGAAAAGAAAACTATTTCTTAAACTTTAATCCTTGACCGTTCAGTTCTGACAGCATTCTAATTGATGCCATTCATTATCAATATATAAAAGTCATATGGTATCGACGAAGGACTCATTAAGCTTTCTTTGATTGCTTTTAATGAAATATTAGGTCAATTTACTGCAAATAAAATTAAAGAGCTCCCAATGTTGAATTATACATTAAGAACATAAGGCAAAGATACAGAAAATAACTCACTGAAAAAGTTTAAAAAAATCTAAATAGTTTGTACGAATGGCATGACGAATCCGCCGACATTGAGAAGAGAATGTTACGTGAAATTTATTGACCATGATAAAAGTGGGATAAAGGAAACATATTTAGCATTCCTAAGTTGGATAAGCACACTACTTCCAGTGAAATGTCTGAATTATCAAATGATTTCATTGAAGAGAAGTGTATAGATTGGGACTGATTTCGCTGTTGTCCTCTTTGTTTCAAAATGGCCCCAAGTTGAAGCACCAAAAATATGAGATTGTATCGGCGGGAACAACGACAGCAGGCCCAGCTATAGGCGGCCCAACGTTGCAGATTCAAAGTATAGGACTGTTGCCTCGGCTGTTGATGTTCATTCGTAGATGGTGCTGCTTTGCTACTTCCGTCTTAAGTAGAAGTAACAAAACCTCAGGCAGATTACGCTGGTTTCATTGATATTGAACCAATGGGTTTAGGAGGAGGTGCCGGCGTAACGGATAAATAAGGGTCTGGATGTAATTTTCAATGTTGATTTATTGAACGACGCTTTCTGGTGAACCTAAGTTCTGTGCCATTAGTAGATTAGACGCTGTGTGTAATTATTCCGCGATGTTCACTTGATGAAATGTTCGTCCTGATGAGTTATGTTTACTAAAACTGAAGACTTGATAACTGTTTGTTACGTAGATATAAACTTCTTATTCCGACTATCTGAGTACACGGAATAGAACTTACAAGTCAATTAAGCCACGAACAGAGAACCTGAAGATCTGAATAGAATCGAAGCGCAGAAATTGAGCGAGGCGATGAAATCGAATGGAAATCTTAAGTCCAGTAAAGCTCGGCGCCCAAACCTGACTTTTTATACAAAATTCAAACATACCTCATTGGAACGCACAAGACCCGCGAAATCTGCGAGATAATCGCGTCTAACTTCATAATTTTAAATTAAACTCTGTCACTGACTAGATTCAAGTTTGCTTGGCCTCGTCTGATTCGCTCTTTACTGGGGATTTAAAAACGTTTGCTGTGATACGTGACTTTGAACCTGACCCGTCACTTCATCTGTTAAAGATTGTTTACCTTCTAGCGGGTTTTAATCTCACCCGCTTTTGCAAGTTAAAGAGAACGGGAGTTTTCTCCTACGAAAATATCTCTTTTAAAAGGACAGAACACAAAAGGCTGTGTCCTCGCCTCTACAAAAGAACCCAACCGTCACAAGGCTTATTGTCCGGGATGTTTTCGCTCTATGGCTAGCAAAGCACTGTCTCCTTCTTATAAGAATTTCCAGCTATACAACGTATGAACAAGAATGCTAAATTGCTAAATATACATTACTCATTATTATTGCATAGTATATCAATTAGGGAAAGAGAACACATGTTTCATTAATAATAATAATAATAATAATAATAATAATAATAATAATAATAATAATATGGGCAACAAATCAGTAATGATAATAATAAGAACGAAGCCGCAAATACTGCTTAAAGATTTAATAAAAAATTGCATTTGATGCTGTAGCATGTTTTACAGGCAGAAATTAAGATTTAGCTTACTAAATTAATGATATGGCGGATTTAAACTAATTGCAAATGCATTGCTGTTCCGCGGTAGAGTTTTGAAGATATAACTCGGAAAGTAAGTAGAAATGTTTCTAATTGATAAGAATAGTGATCTGTTTCATTAAGATATAAATCACCATTATATAAGTTTCAGCGATATATTTATACATTTATTACATAAATTTGTTAAATTTTGAACTTCAAGGTTCAGATATAAGAATATGTAATGCTTGGAACAGGATAGAAACTCGTTCTAGATTAACGTGATTACAGAAGGAAATACTTTTTCAATCGTATTCAGTTCATACCCTTTCGATTCACAGCGTTCAGTCACAGACATTCCAGCTAAATTGAAAATGTTATTGTTGTCTTTGATTGAAAATTACTATCCCAAACATGTGGATTGCAATAAGAAAAACGCGTAGACTGTAAACCCTTTTGTTGCACACTAAACGACAACCCTTTCTCCTGAAAACCCTCCAACTTATTGAACTATCAAGAGAAAGGACTAGAAATTACATTTCATTCTATGAATAATTCGAAATCCTGGATAAAAGTGAAACATTAAAATACAGATTTAAATGAAATAGGAGGATTCTCTAACACACATCTTCGTGAAACTGTCTCGTACTTTCTGCCGCGACGGTGGTGTGGCTATCAAATCAATTCATCGCAGAATTAACTGTGTAGCGAATAGAAAAGAGAACAAATGTCTGAGTAGTATAAACAACAGCACAAACGCTCAATTATAGAATAATATACTATCAAGGAAAACCACTGGGCTTGAATAAACAAAAATCGTACAGATATTCAGTTGTACATAACTGGTAAATTTCATTTTCTGTAAAACGCAGCAGTTGCTCCGTTTAGTCACCCTTCGGTCAGGTTCGACAAACAAAATGAATTCAAATTTCAGTTATAAGCCCATTTACTTATATCTGAATTTCATTGATATTCGTTTATATAAAAAAAATGTCGCGTTTGCTTATTACAGAAATCGTTTAGCCGTTCGAGTTAGAAGAAACAAAATCGCACCAAAATACAGTTACAGTCCGTTTATTTACTTCCGAACCCAGCGATAATTTTTTTTTCTCCCATAAAATGCCAAGTTGCTAACTATAGAGTTCGATTAGTTAGCGTTCGCTCAGGTTCAAACACACAAAACCGTACCAAAAATCGTTTACTTACGTCTGAATTAAACTGATTTCAGTTTACTGTAAAATGACGCAGTTGCTCACTATAGGGCTCCCTTTAGTTGCTCTTCGCTCGATGTCTGTTCTGTAAGGGCTTGTACCGCACGCTTCGAAGTGGTACTTCTTTAATGTTTTAAGATTAACTTAAAAATTAAATATTTTAGAACGTTGAAGGATATAATATATACATTCAGAATTTTTTCCTTAAAATAAAAATTACTCTTTTTTATTTACTATTTCAATTAATGAAATTACAGTTTTGTTATAAAAGAAACAACAGGCCTACCACCTATACAAGTAATAATAATATCACATATACTTTTAGATTAATATTACTTGTATAATATTCAGTATGTGTATACAATAAATAATAAAGTACAGCAAAATTTAAAATTAGCCTTTAAACCAATTGTCGTTGCTTTTTGCAAAATTAAATTAAACAAACAATTTGTTTGTTTACTGGCTGTATTTACCTAGAATTTTGTTTAGCACCCAAACATTAAAAAGAACTGCGGGCGGTATGTCTGTATAAGCCACAGAAACCACTTGCTGTTATGCCACTAATCCTGAAGCTAATAAATGGACTTCCAGACTGCTCGAAGAGCATTATCATTTTCTTGTTTTATCTCCCTCATCGAGAAAGATATTTCGTGAGATTGCGGATTCTTCTTTCTTGTCAACGTGTCCTTAGGTCCCTCTCGTGAGAGAAGTATCAGAAAAATAATTTTAATTACGCTTCCACTGCCATTTAATATTAAACTACGCTATTAATGTCCTTGAAACAGTCAGAAATTGTGTTCAGATATTTTATTTTCAGTTATGGCTGAAAAATTCATCAATCGGGATCGAACCAGGCAATAATCATTGACTCACATCGTCTGCCCTGCAGTCAGTATCACGTCTCCTCAAGGCTGCATGAAACTGTTCCACAAAATTATCGCCAAACGATAAACTTAATGCTTTCAAGTGATGCACATCTCTGGTTAGACCTCAACCACTACCACCTCCCCGTTGCGGCCTCATTTTCATTAAATTACGCAAGCACCACAGTTCATCCTTAGGCTTTGAAACACTCGAATTTCTACACGTGCTTATATTGCGATTATTTTGAAATTGTTAAAACAGTGGCTGACAGTTTTAATTGGGTAAGTGTCGTTTCCACTAGAATAGCTCAAGACACGTAACCGATATTCAGTTGAAAGGAAGTTTGGTGTTTTTTAAGGGTAATGCATTCCTATTATAACAACAGTAATGTATCAGAACATAGAATTAATTCTTCAAATAGCATGAAAACCTGTGCTGCGAAATATTTCTGGAGATGTTACAGAAAAGCTGAAAGAGCACATAGGCTACCAAATATTGTGGAAAAGTAGGGAGTAGGAGTTTTGAGAAGTTGTGAAGCATGATTCTTTATGCAATATTGAATAAAATGCGTTTAGAGTGGTTTAATTTCTTTGAGCATTGAATTTATGTTTAATTGATATTAATGACATGTATAATAATAATAATAATAATAATAATAATAATAATAATAATAATAATAATAATAATAATAATAATAATAATAATTGCTAATGTAAATAAAAATCTAATGTTGCACAATATATAACTTTTGACCTTATGATACTTAAACACGAATTTTATGGTATGCTTTTAGATAATTGCCGTTAATTATAGATGATTTTAATTGACTGACTAATCAACTTCCAAAGTCAAACCCTTATTACTGGAGAGGGCCTTCCTAAAGGTATATATTATAAGCGTTTGCGCAATGTAACAAGGGTTTCTTTCTGACAGAGTAAGGCTTTCTTTTCCGGCTCTTGGCTCGTTTTCTTTTGATCGATTCTCATACAAACACTTCTCCCTTCCATTCCCCTTGTTCGTAATCCGCAAGCGGAAATTCTCTGACGCACTAGAGCTGAATGCCAAACAAGACCGCCTCCGTGGTAGCGTTCGGGACTACTAATATTGAGGTTCTGGGTTCGATTTCCGTCAGGTCAACTGTCCGGGTAAGGCTTTCTTTCGGTGTATTTCCTTACCTTGAGAAGGTGAATGCCAGATAACTTTAAGGATGAAGGGCTCCGAGCTCATTTGCGCCATCATTAATTCATTTCATTTTATTCCATTCACGACTACAGACTTACACCTACCGTATTCGTGTACAATCTGTTCAGAAAGTGACGTCAAAGAGACAATAAATAATACTTTTAAAAAATGCCAAATAGGTATTTTTTTTCGCGCTATATTATCACATTCAAGTTGTATAAACAAATTTTGGTTATGTCCATATGCGCCATTTCCGCAGTGTTTGAGAAACTTAGAGGGATCTGTAATTCTAAGAAACTTATCTTTTGTTGGTTAAACCTCTCAGGGTGAATGAAATTAGGAGGTGAATGAGGGGAGATCTAGTTTCATTTAGAATGCTTGCCTGGGAATAATGGTGAAGCACTGAATATAAACTATTATACAGAGAGAGCCAAAAATTGTATACACACTTCAAGCAAAGAAAAAACTGTGTTAACATAACAAAACTGAATTCACACAAACAGAAAATTATGAGCACTACTCATCTTAGACTTTTACAGTTGCTCAAAATGCCCACCTTCGGCGTCGATACACACCTGAGTACGTTGAACTACTGATTGAGCAATTTTGCGAAAGTGTCCTCAGCGACTGCAGCACATGCCGTTTCAATTTCTTCCCGAAGTGCTGCCAGTGTAGCTGATTTTCTACGGTATGCGGTGCCACGAGTCTCAAATTTGTCTCCAATGCGTGCAATTGTTACTCGCGTTGGTGGTTCTGTTCTGTACTCACGCCTCCATTGCCTTTGAGCTTACAGCGTTCAAACGATAATCTTGGCTTCATTTGTTCATTGTTTCTTTACCTGTCACGTAGTAACGCTATCATAATGTATGTGAGTCACATCTGTTTACAGAACACCATACTACACATTACTGTTGTTTTTCGGTCCAACTTTGAAATATATTAAATAGATATCTACTGTGAAAGTGTGTATATATTTTTTGGCACCCTGGATATCTAAGTCACGTATTTTTTATACCATTCAGCACTGCAGTGAAATGAAAATCCTAAATGTGTCCAATTTATTCTTCTAATTCTTTCCTCTCTTTTTATCAGACATCGCTATATTGTATTCGGGTAATGGAAACGTCTCATAAAATTAACTTTAATGCTAATATGCTATTTTCTACTCCACATTTGCAAGAACAGTAGCAGTAGGTAATCAATTTATGTTAATAAAGGATATGTGCTGCAAACCTTAATAAGGATTGGTTAATACGGAAATACAACAATTATTGCACTTTTTTATTTACTGCTTAATTTGTTTGAAGTTAAAACCTAAATTATTTTAAGCTGATCTATTTGTGAAGTGTTTATATATAATATATATATATATATTATATATATTATTTACTTCCTTTTTATGTTCTTAACATACCTCAGCAGAGAACTATTGCCCATATGTTTAAAATTTGAATTTTTGGCCACTAAGAGCACTACGAGATTTACATTTGCCATTTTCTGTTTAAACTTATTAAACTGTTAGTTTTAGTACATATTATATAGACTGTTTAACTTTCTATTATGCTAATTCTGAAAAATAAAATTAATCTAAAACGATATCAGTCCTCTGCTCGAAAATAACTATCATATCGGTCCTTGTCCACTGTTTAATGGATTTGTGTCTCTTTAATTCATAAGGCGCATTATTTCATTTGTAATTATTTTTTTTTCCCTGAGAAAGATGAAATAACATTCACGGTGTGCAGTAGTAAGTGCTGAAAAAACATTTTGGCGGACAGTGTGCAAAGTGAGAAACATATGTTGTCTACAGGAATGAGATTAGGAAGGGAAAGGGGGGGGGGTAAGTTTCGTTTCTGTACATGCCGACGAAACGACAGATTTTACATGCTGTCACAATTTGTTGTAATGTTACGATACATCAGTGCGGATACACCGGTTGAAAGATTCAGAAATTTCATTGCTGTTTCTGTATTGACTGCACAACGATTAAGGCGTACTTTAACAGCTGAATTAGAAGAATTTCATATTAACCAGAAATTAATAGCACAAACGTACGATATCGCTGCAGTTATGGATAAGGAATATAAGTCTTTATAAAAGAGATTTTTGTGTGTCATGTAATTTTGCCCCTGGCAAACCCTTCTGTAGGGACCACAAGTCGCCATTGGTTGCAGTCCTTTAACTGCAAAGCTTATAAAACCGAACTTTTATACAAAGTCGCTTTGAACTTTTGCATATTTAAGATGCATAAATCGGGTCGATGGTGTAGTGGTTACCATACTTGCCTCCTAAACCCAAGATCGCGGGTTCGAACCCGGCCAGGATCGATAGATATTTTCGGGCGTAAAAATCCTAAGTATGGCTTCCTTCGGAAGGGAAGTAAAGCCGTGGATCCCGTGTCGTACATTTACGGCACGAAAAAGTACCTCAAGCCTGAAAGAGAGGCCTCTGAGCAAAATTTGTCGGCCGTTTCATGCCCTGAGTTGAATGGGACGCTGATGACCTGAGATGTTAAAGGGCGGCCATAAATAAATCAATAAAAAATGCACAAATACATTATTATGTTTAAGAAAACGTGATAGCCAAAAGTGTGAAAACTTGTGAAGAATACTCAAAATAAACCATTTAATGTGTATTAACTTCATGGGGAGGATGTTCATTTCCCTGATGCATCTACGTTGAACAGTAGTACGCATTAATAAGCATGTACAAACAAATAAAAAGATAACATGTCTAAAATGGCAGTAGAAAAAAAAAACATTCAATAATAATTATAAGTATAATTAACTCAGAAGCTACAAATTTACAATTGGACTATCGCAATTGCAAATATGTAATAATCGGACGATCATTCATAGCGAGCTAGCGCGGAAGAAGAAACTAAATTATTCTGTGAATCAACCAATCGCTCCTACAAATATCTTTCTTATTTTTAAACTTGACTTGTTTATGAGTACGAGTCTGTATTTTCACTTCTCTCCCCTCCTATCATCCTTTCTCTCTCTCTCGCTCTCTTTTCCTCCCTTCCTTTACATGTGCACCTGTGAGATCTAAATTTTACATGAGGGGCAACTTGTAATACCGCGCGGTTTATTAAGATAAGTTTATGATACGCAATAAACTGATTTATTAAATGAAGATGTAAGTGCTCTTAATTTACTACATGAAACAAGTGTCCATTTTGGGATCAGTTGCTTTCCCAGCACACAGTTTTAGTGTTTAATTAACACTCTTAGATGCCTCTGAACTTCTCAAAGATATGTTTGAACAAAGTATATGCATCTCTTCCTTAAACAATCCTGGAAATCCTATTTAAGTTTTCTGCAGAAAAAAGGATGCTTTTGGACCGAAGCATCCTGTTTTACAACAGTCTAGAACGCTACTGCCAAAATAAAGTCAAAGGGATGTGCATCCTTCATCTGTTTGAGTCCACTCACCGAATGGAGGTTAAGTTTAAAGGTAGAGTGAATTTGAAATACATTACAATTTTTATTATAAACTTAAGAGGAAACAGGGATGAGATGTGTTGATTTCTCGTCAGAACGGAGATATTTCTTAGATTCTAAACCCTGTTTCATTTTCACGGAGAGCGCAATGACGAAGAAACAGGAATATATTTTCATATTACACTCACACCACTCAGAGCTATCGAGAGTGCTTCAAAACAGCTTTACACATGTCTTACACATGAAGCGAGAAAACTGAAATTAATGACTGCTTGGTTTTAGTGTCCTTTATATGGAACGAACCTCTCATATGCAAGGGAAGTCATGCCGAGCAGTAGGAATGAATAGCGCACAATTTTTCTTTGTTTATTTGTCAGTTTCAAATAGTAATTAATATTAAATTCACCATCATAGTAGATGCCCTCCCTGCGTGAATACCTTTAAAAAGATCTTGAAACATTCCCCGCAATCCATCTTCCGGAACAGTGTAAACTGCCAAGATATTTTGTTTCAGCACTTCCATGAGTTTTATTTCAGGTACAGCTGTGTTTTAATATGAATAAATATGCAGCATCTAAGTGGATTTTCACGCACACTAAATTGCTGGGGGTCGCCGGATTCTATGTGGGAGGTCGCGGTGGGTAGCGGAAAAGTACTTTTATTTAAGCAATTATTCTTTTTCACGTGCTTTCTTATTAAGAATGTTTAACTTTTGCATTTTGATTATTTTGACCAGTTATACAGAAGCGCAACAATGGCTATTGAGATTGAATATATGTCGTATTGTTGAAGCGTGCGCGCCAACTTGCAAATTAATTATTAAGCAGCGAAGTGAATGGAGGGTCGCCAATAATTTTATTTACAAAAAGGGGGTCATAAAGTTTGGGGACCTCTGCTCTAATCCATAATTTATTTCATCAAGCTTCTCAACTGTTAAAACTCGATTTTCCGGTCTCAAGTTCCTGTCAACCGAAAATGCCTCGAGTTCGTCACCAATCTGAAAATGGAGAGGCTACTTCTGTAATTTCAGCACGAAATTCTCTTCTACCATACTTAACGATTTCTTTTACGCGTAACAATCACAAATAAATATTGCATATGCCGGAATACACACATACACAGCAGAAGTCTAACATGCACTTCCTACAGTATGCGCCAACGGAACTTTAATCGAGTCTTACTGCGCGTCTACTGCAGTTTAAACTGTTTCCACTAGAGTACACAAACTCTGATTGCGTAGCACAACGAGGGCACGATATATATAAGCTTCCTGCCAGGCTCATTCTCATTTTATGTTAGAGAGATTTCCTATTTATCATTTTAGCAAAAATTGCTTTGTAATGGAATGAAACATAAATTGGTTTTTAATTTATGTATTTCTTCTTACTGGTATTTTCTTACTTCTATTATAATATATTACATTGATAAAGTGTCAAAGGAAGGGTTTCTTTCTTAACTAACTTTTAAACAAAAGGCTTAACACCATCATAGCAAAAAACTGAACAGCATCTACGTAAAACTGACACGTAGGAAAAGTCCCTACCTGTGCATTTCTATAAAAAAGAATTAAAGTAAAATGTACACTTTAAAGGTAATTTTGCAGCTTATCGTCATTTTACAAATATATACACTTATATCCTTTTACATACACACACACACACACACACACACACACACACACATATATATTAAGAATAGAAATTCGATTGGCTTCCTCTTCACTTCTAACGAAAATTTGACATTTTAATTTTTTGTCTAAAATCACAGTGAGTCTTGATTTTATGGTATTTATTATATTCCATGTATTATTATCACCTTTTATAGCGAAATATTCTACGTAAATTCTTCAACAAATACGGGCAACTTGTCTGCATTTGTTTTTTGCCGCTTTGTATCCACTGTGCACTGCTCAGAATGACACACTAGACAACTTATGGTCTATCACATCAACCATGGCATATTAAAGTAGGAGACAACTTGAGCGGGCGTATAATGAACACACACTTTAATGACTTATAATCTCCTGTGAAATGTACACGGAGTGGAAACCTAAAAACAGCCAAAGTAAGAGAGTTAATGTTGGTTTCTGGTCGCAATTTGATGAATTTGCTAAATGTAAAGGCACCATTGAATAAATAACGAACGATAAGTACAATTAATGGACTACATAACAGTACGATTGATCCAGGTCAGCAAACTACACCCTAAAGACAGCCGGTTAACAAATTAATGGGACAGTGTGCTCGGATTGCTGCCAAACAATGAACAAGAGACACACAGAAAAATGTTTTAACATGCTTGCGGCAGGTACGGTAAAAGTTCATTTTCTGACTTTAATGGGAAGATGAGTAGCTCGCATTATTTAACAGAGTGCAATATTTCAACAGGGGATTAAGAAAGTGCTTTGCAGGTCAGGCTTGAGCCATTCGGAAATGGTTGCAACTGCTTTCCTAGTTTTTCATTGTGACAACCAAAACGTTTTACCAAAAACTTTCAGCGCAGCGAGCTTGAAGCCCCGTTCCTTGTCTTTACAGCACGAACTTAGCGTGCCACAACTCGAGTTTTCGCTCAGACGATCTAATTCTACAAGATTGGCAGCATATGGTAAAGTCGAGTGTTTCATATGTATAATATATTTCCTTAGTTCTGAGTTACTTAACCAACAGAAAAAGCGAGTTTATTAAAATGAAGATAACGAATATGCCTTAAGTCGTGAGTGTGTCTATTGGTTCGCAGGATTTTTGGCGCTTTTTTAACAGCAGGAAGTCTAACCGTAGGATGAAGAACTTCCCAGCCTCGTGTGGGAAGTTCTTCATCCGGTCTGAAAATCCGACATTTTTTGTATGCAGTTCATACGACTTCTAAGTGATGGAAACCGGATCGCTGGCCTTGGTTTTTTGAAACAGCCGTTTTATCTCGACTTAATTTACCAACAAATGCTTATAACTCCAGAGATGAAGGTTCAGAAAGCAAAGAGAAACGCCAATTTGTAAGCAGTAATGCCCAGGAAGAAATAAGAAAACATAGTTAAAGGAGAAGGGAAGAATGAATGAAGAATGAAGAAAGAAAGAATGAAGAAGAATGAAGAGGTACCGGGTAGAAAAAACATGTTATAGGAGAAGAGCAGTAGTACCAACAACAGAAGATGAGCAACAAGAAAGAATGAAATATTTTACAAAAGAACAATATTTACAAAAAGAGGGGAATTATCTAAGAACAGCAGGAAGTACAATAGAATAGAGGGAAGAGAAGGAGGTAACAGTAGAAAAGAAAGGAAGAGATACTTAAACCCGTTTTTACTATTGAAGCACCACAGGCTGTGAACACTGATGACACATGAAATGATAAACTGGGCCTTTTTTTAAAAGGAAGGAAACGTTCCAGATCTAAATTTAGGGTACCTCCCCTGCAATTGCCATTTATGAGGACTGAGGAAAACCTAGAAAAAACCTGAGTCCGGAAGGACGGTCCTGGTGGGAATCGAACACCAGACCTCCCACTCCTGCGAATCCGCGCCTTAACGACCTCGGCCACCCTTGGTGGTGAGGGATTTGATTTGGTTATTTATGGACGCTCCTTAACATCTCAGGTCATTAGCGTACCATTCAATACAGGGCTGAAACGGCCGATAAATTTTGCTCAGAGGTCTCTTCTTTCAGGCTTGAGGTTCTTTATCGAGCCGTGAATGTAAGACACGGGACCCACGGCTTTACTTCCCTTCCGAAAGAAGCCATATTTAGGATTTATACGCCCGAAAATATCCATTGATCCTGGTTGGGTTCGAACCCGTTATCTTGGGTGACGAGATAATTATGGTTACCACTGGACCACAGGACCGACAGGAAGAGGGACAAAAAACAAAGTGGTGGATGAGGAAGCATAGAAGAGAAAGTTTCGAATTGGAAATTCTCGAGCAAATATTTCGCATATTTTGAAATTTTGTTTACTGTGCCGAAGATGCCGATACAAAGTTTCGCTGCTTCCTTGAGACTTCTTATCCGGTACCAATGACCTGGATATCGACATGGCGACTGGAAGTCTGACATAATCGCTCCTTCCACTTGCAGAGGTGAACTAAGTCCGATCTGCGCGGGCGTAGCCGAATCAATATTTGTTTTGTTGCCAGCAATGCTCACCCCCGACCATCCGAAGAGAATCGATTTTCACTTCCCTAGCAGCACTTCCGCTTCTTAGCCTGGATCCACTCAGATGTCCGGAGGGATTCATTAAAACGTCACGGCCCGGAGAATAATTACTTTTTGAAACAATTTTCTTCTTCTCCTAGCTCTTGTGTAAATTAGTAGCGGACACAATGTCCATGTGACAAAGCAAGCCGGCCGAGACTGAAACAACTTTTTCCCAAGTGCGCGCGCATGTGTATGTGCTTCCCCCTTCCTCGAGAGAAGTAAACACTTACAATTACCGATTTTACAGTCATTGTTATTACTATCAGCATTAATCCGCAGTATTGCTATGACCCAGTGCTACAGTGAAGGTGATAATAAGTTTTCATTAAATGCATAGGAGGTGTAAAGGTTTCCTCATAGAAAATAAACCTGTTGCATTTGTATCCGTTATTTCCAATGTTTAATTTGTTAGTAAAGTGATACCGTATAATAGCTTAAGCTATAATAATTTAGTCCGAATATAGTCCGAAAAACCCCAAACTTCGGACTGTGAAACTATGCACATCCCTACTTTATAAGTTGCCTAAAAGCGTCCTACTTTATGAGACATTGTCCTAGCATAATATTTATTCGGCTGAGCTTCTATCTCGGTCTCAAATCTCCGTTCAGGAATGAGTTGCTTTTAACTATTTTGTTTATTCTGTATAGCAGAATATTAATAAATGGAATGTAGCTCTGGCGTCCTTCAATCTTGAAAGTCCTGTGATGGGCGACTGGCGGAGTGCCTGCTCATCCCCCCCCCCCCCCCCGTAACAATGGTCCGCTATCAATGAAGTCATAAGACGGAGTAGAGAAAGCAGAGGTCGCTGCGGCAGGCCATGGCCCGATCTCGAGATGTCGCGCCATAGAACAGGAGGAGGGAGTCATAGTTGTCTAAAACCAGACCACACTTGTGTGCTAAAGGTTCAGGCATAATTTGGCACATTCCACATGTTCTTGCACACGTATTTTCACAGTAACATCATTTAACAGTTTGTAAATTCTTGTATTCAAATGCAATATGTGTTCGTATTCTTTTTCACCCCCCTCATTCATAAATTTGTCTGTAAACACTGCAACCATTCAACTTTTCTTGTAAATGTTGCCCACATACGACGAACCTCAAGCAAAGCACGTTTGATTGAGATAGTGCTATTTTTAAATTCAAAGCAAGTTTAATTGAAGCTTATTAAACATAAACATATATGCGAAACATAGATTAAAAGAGAAATTTCAAATGGAAAAGAATGTGAAAGTAAATAAATATTCTAAGATAATATTTTACTTTTCTCTTTATTCCGTGTATTTTTAAAATTAAATTTATTCTAAGTTAGAAATAAATCGATATTACAGTTGTATTTTTTTTAAAGTTTTTTGAAGATATAAAGAATTTCAAATGTCAGATTGTTAATTTCTTAGGTTTTGATTCTCTTAATCACAAAAAATAAAAAACCGCATTCAATTACTTATGTGGTAACTTTATAAAGAACATATGAACTTGAGGACCGAAACTTTTCTTGAAAATCTGCAAATCTTTCCATTTAGCAACAGTAACCACTACTTTCATTTTTTTTTTTTTTTTTTTTTTAACTTTAGTTATCGTTTTATGTACCTAAAGGAACTTTTACTATGTTCGGCAGTATTAAATTCTTCTTTATTCTCCAAGACAAAGACAATAAACAAATGCTATCATTCATGAGGTAAAATAGATTATTATTTCACTGCAGCCTAAGAGTTGGAACACATATTTATTTATTTTCCTGTAAATATGAAAATAGAATGGTCTTCCTTGGCACACTTTCTCTGCATCTCAAATTGCATTAATGAGCATGTGGTTCCCTTGCTTTATATTTATTTCAGTAGTTATGTCACTAGATGGCAGGCATGTATCGTTTATTAAACAGAAGTGATGTAGTTCTTTGCTTATAGTCTTCACATATAAAGAGTGTTTGCATTTTGGCTTCTGATAATAAAAACAGCTTTGCTCTAATTTAAATTTGCAGGAGGATGATGTGTACATTTCACAGAGCTAGTAATCGTTTAAAAAATCCTATTTAAGCTACACTTAAATTGTCTTCGTTAATTATACTATGCATTCTGCGAAACAGAAAAAACACACACATAAACCACGTATACATTAAACAAAGTATTTGAGATAACTGCATATGGCACACCTTTACTCACCTTCGAAGAAACAAAGCGACAGGTGAGTTCGCTAAACCCTTGAAGTCAACGCACTACTGAAAAAGTCATTTATGGTGGTGCAGATTCGGATGACTGTGGCAAATCTTATTCGCGTTAACTTTCATCTCCATTTAAAATAAGTTTGGAATTATTCAAGTGTCCCCCCAAGGGTGAATACATTTAAAGGTCAACCCATTGTTAGACCTCTCTTGGAAACTATTGTTATCGGAACAGCACTACAATCTACATATTATACGATAAATTACGATTTTAATTATAACATGATGAACAGTAGGTTAAACGGCGTGACAGGATTCAAATCAAATCATAAACCTAACGTAACCGCTGACAAGAGTGAACAAGTTACAAAACAAGTCCGCCTCAGCTAAACCTGTTTTTATGACAGGTACAATGATCACGCCAATGGCTTCTTTAACCTTTTCCTTTGCAGATATGGGTTTTTAATTCCTAATAAAAATTATGACTCTTTTATATCGCCAAATATTAAATTGGAATGGTATGTAAGTGGAATTATGAGATGCTTATTTCACGTATCTCATGTTAGATATACTTACAGGCTTTCGTTTCACTCAACTGCAACTTATGTCATATCATATGCAAAATTAAAATTTTGAAATTTCCCAAATTGTAATTTTAATGACTAACAATCATACGTTTTGTGTCATTAAGTGTTCATAATGTATGCATTTAAACGGCAATCATTGACTGCAAACTTTACAATTACTGTGTAAAAGCAATAAAACATTATAAAGTATATGAAACAGTGAATTAAAATGTTAGGTATATTTTGTAAGTTGGTTTACAAGCTCAATGGCCCCTCTCTTTACACTATTTCATTTAGCACATTAACTGTATTTTATGAATTTTATACATAAAAATTTATATTTCTATTTTAAATGTGTTGTCAAATTCTAAAATATTACGCTTTTTAATAGGTACAAATTAAGCATAAATTTTAAAAAAGATTCCTCGGGAACTCCGTGTGACATGATTCAAAATAGTGCAAACTGTTGCAAACATCTGGAAAATGCAAATCCCGAGATAATAATGCATGAGGGCAAGTCAAATGAGAGCCTTAAAATTGTAATAAAAGTTCGACATTTCACAGTACTGTCAGAAATGCTTTAAGGACAGTACAGACAAGTAAACAGTACCACAGTATGGCCGCTACATTTCATACATGAATTAAAGAACAGCGTTCTGTTGTTCGATTTTTGAGTAGTGAAGGTGTGAAATCTATTGAAATACGTCGATAAATGACGATTCAATGTAATGAGTATGTTTGTCACAGCAAGAAGTTTACTAATGGAGTAGGAAATTCAGAAATGTCGCTCATGGAGTTATGACGCAGCAATGGATGGTGAATGAAACTGCAGAATTTCTGAACATTAGTCGCGGCTCAGCACACCATATTATTCGGATATGAATGTGAACGAAGAGATACACCAGGCGGCGCTGCACGAGTGACAGAGCAGACAACCAAAAGAATTCTTAAGTGTTGAAAGACTTGCCTTGAACGCGAGGAGCTACGTAGAAAAATTATACAGTGTGTCCAAACTTGCGTAATAAATTTAATTTATTAAAAAGATGTAAGATTCTCGAAAATATGTTATTATAGGACAATTATACAATTTTTATACTCACTTGTAACAAGCATTATTAACAACTGTCGTGTGTAATTGGATGTTAATGGCAAACCACAAAAAATATTATGCGATATTTTGTATGCCTTATTTTTGCCATTCTGAATCAGCAATCATTGTTAACGTATATTACTCGATAAAAATAAATTACACAAATTTTGTTGATAAAATTCCGAGACAAGCCTATAAATATGATGCAAAAGGACGATAGATTACATAAATAATACTTCACAAAAACTACAGAATCTTTCCTGGACAATTTATTGAATGCTTGTTGCATAAGATGGATAAAATTAAAATTAGGCCACCTTATGTTTGAAGGTCATAAATTATTTAAGCGCCATTTAAAACTGATATTTGCACTATTTTTATAAATGTTATTACTTTTAAGCCGTGTTAATTTTTAAAAGCATGGTTTATTAGGAGTTTTAGAAATTTAAATTTAGCATAAAATTAGAGGAATTGATACTTTTGATAAATTTATATACATATTCGCATTTTAATAATAATGACCACGTAATAGTTGATAAGAGTTTCCCTTAGAGAACGCTGCAGAGAGTTTTTATTGTGGAAATGCTAGGTAATAAAAAAGGAAGAAAGAAAGAAAGTGTGTGAAAAGATAATACTAGATACATGCCTACTGAGAAACTGTTGTCTTTCCAAATATTAGGATGGTGCGCAATAGAATAATTTATAAGAGTCATTATCCCGTATATATTCGGAAATATATGTGGCGCATTGAGAATAATATGACTAAAATAAATAAATAAATAATAAAAAAATAAAATAACAAAAGGGACAGCGATTTTAAAGCTTTGCATTCTGAATATAAAATAAGGAAGTTATCATTAAATTATGGAAATTAACGAAAATATAAGTATGATCTTACACATAATGAAACTCAAATTGGCCATTAGAAAATCACAATAAACAAAAAACTCCATGTTTTTTAGTTTCGGCCCTATTGTGTGCTATGTTATGTGTCAGATTTCAAAACTTAAAACAGGTGTAACTTTC
Source organism: Metallyticus violacea (assembly GCA_030762175.1). Classification (NCBI taxonomy): domain Eukaryota; kingdom Metazoa; phylum Arthropoda; class Insecta; order Mantodea; family Metallyticidae; genus Metallyticus; species Metallyticus violacea. The sequence goes on from CM060832.1 coordinate 99,582,665, forward strand.
TATTAGCAATGGAAATTGTATTAGCTAAGCTGAGGAGATGAAATTGAACAATAGGAAGGCGGTAATGCACATGAATTAGATGTTCTAAGTACAAGTCTAAAGAAACTATTTGATTAAAATCACGATTTGATTAGTTTACTAAAGTGAGTTAAGGGCACCGAGTTACGTTTCGTATGACACAATTACTATATAAGGTGTTTCAACATTAATTCATGGCAAATAAAAAACCGGTCTCTATCAACTTTCACGTGAAGCCAATTACTATGTCATATTCATCTGTAAAAATCCCAAGGCCATGGGAGAATCTTTAAATTGTGCCTATTGCCGCAAACGGGTGCCAGTATTGGGTCACATAGCACGTTTCCGAGACTGCAGTACATTATTTACCTGCGAGTATACCAGTCTCTTAACATTAGGCAGATATTACAGATTGTTCTGCTACACATGTAACCATGCATTCCAAGCTAAGTCCTCTATATGAGTTGCAATTGCATTCGTCTCGGTGAATGTGTGGCAGCTATGCAGCAGATATCATAGAGAAGAGTCATTGGCTTGATCGTTGACCCCGCAAATCTTTTACGCATCGGTAAGTGGCGAATATTCGAGGGCTTATTTGTAGGCATGTCTCTAGGAACCCGCGGATTGACTCCCCTACCCCAAGGTGTTATATGTAAATCTTTATCCGTGCCAATGGAATGCATGTGTTTGCTACGGATCCTCCGGGAAACTGGGCGACCTCCCGGAGTATTTGGCCTTACTTAGACATGAGGAGTTCTTACTAGAAGGACCAACAGTTCTCCGTAGCTACTTGTGAAACTAGATTGAAGAATCTGATGTTCCTATTTCGCAAAGTTCTTTTGGGGCCTCCGAGAATTCTATTAAGATAAACACTGCAGAGGTCTGACCTGAGAACTTCATTAACTTTGGAAGAGCTCGGAATGGAAGTGCACAACCTCAAGTTGCGGAAAAAGAATTGCCTGTAGTAGGGGGAGGAAAAAATGAGACGACACCAAGAAGATGGAAGCTACTTCCGTGCCACAGAAGCCTCTGCCTCAATCAGCCAGAACCTTGTCAGGATCTACCACATACCAAGCAATCTAAGGTCGAGTATGCTAAGAAAAGGTAGAGTATGCCAAAAGTGTAAAAGCTGACTCAGTTTGGGTATCGTTTTAGACGGTGGCAAGTAGATCGGGTTGAAACTCAGAGGATTGAGGCAGCGATCGGCTGACTGCGGAGATTCTATGCTGCAGTTTGTAGACTGCACCTCAGCAGAGGGGTAGCCAAAGTGATCAGCGAAAATGATGATTCGTGGACCTATTAACATGGAAGTGTGGGGAATTGCACTTCCCCGGCTTCAGGAGAGTTTTGGTCTAGATCCCCGAACCCCCAGTGAATGCCATCATCTTTAGACGGATAAAACGGCAGAATAAAAAAACACCTCCGGGTGGTGAGTAAATGATAGCATGGGAAAGAGAGGGGTCCAACTTGTGATGTATATGAACTGCACTGCCGCAGTGAGGTGGATCTTTCCTGTCTACTTTCACTAACTATGCTTGAAATAGAAGAGTAAAGGGGTACTTAAGACGGACAGAAGCTAGTTTTTAACTTCCATTAATGCGAACCTGCAACATAGCATATCGGCCTCTAAGATATTCTTTCGAAGTACCCTTAAAGGTGACATTTATACGGTTCTGGTACAGGGACCTTGGTTGCGTCAGGTATGTATTAGGAGCTTACAGGTCAGGCTATCCAATGCGTGATTTTTGCTGAGAAGCCTAGAGCATGTATCCTTAGTTAGAATACGAGAGTTTCTGACAGGAGACTTGATAAGATATGAAGAAAGCGGATTGACTAAGAAGGTTGTAATGTGCTCAGCATATTTTAGCTGTGATTCTAAAGATTTGCATCCTACGACAGAGTAGTCCCGATGGTAAAGTGGTAACCCAACTTGCCTCGTAGACCCAAGATCGTAGTTAATCTCGGCCAGACAGGGTAGATGGATTTTATCGGGAGTAAAAATCATAAATATGGCTTCCTAAGGAAAGGAAGTAAGGTCGTCGTACATTTACGTACGTAAAACAACCTCAAGCCTCAAAGAAGATGCCTCTGAGTAAAATATATCGGCCGTTTCAGGTTCTGATTTGAATGAGATGCTGATCACCTGAGATGTATACAAGCCAAATCAACAATAAACCCTACGACAGAGCTGAAGACTCTGGTGAATTATTCAACCTGTTTGTGTGGTGTGATGCTAATGCTGATCACATCACTTGGGGGAAAACACTGGCTATTCTTAGGAGAGAGGCTCTTATTGAATACACATTGAGATCATGAATGTATGAGACACTTCGACTTTCTGTGCTGGAGAAGGGAGAAGGTTCTCGAAGACACCAGAGATTAGAAGTCTCTTCTGATATAGCATGTTTGAGCTAGAGGACTCCATTAGAATCTCCTCATACAAGGATCCCTAGGGGACGATTGGGAGTCTTGCAAGGAGGACCTAGGGATGGGCTCGGGAGGAGCCCTCTAGACAGCATGAGAAATAAAGAGGACTTCAAATTGTGCGTGCCTTATCTCAAGTAGACTCAGTACCTCTTATGAAGCGACCATTTGAAAGGAGGGACAATGACAAACTCAGGCTGTGGAATTCCTACTTGGAAGCACTTAAGGAAAATGACTCGAAGGCCCAAATAGATCAACAAAGTTGGCAGTGATGTAAGTGGATTCAGAAACTCTGTCAGGATTTCTTGTGTAGATGTAGAGAAGAAAAATTCTAGACACCTAAATTGTTGAGGTTGGATTGTAGGCCCAAGTTGGTTCCCTGGTCAAGTAATGGCAGATGAGGAGGAAACCTTGAGCAAATGCCGGGGAGATACCCTAAACTTAGCCCCGAAACGTTTCCTTCCTTTAAAAAAAAATCCTTTCCCAATATTTTATCTCATGTATCATCAGTGTCCACCGCCTGTAGTGCCTCAGTAGTAAAATGGACGTTAAACACTTTCCAAAAATCCGAGAACAAAAATTACAAAGCGCTGTTTTTCAGTTTCAGAAAACTGAAAATCAAGAGAAGTAGAACGTTAGTACATAAATCACTGAATATTGTAACAGCAACTCTTTAAGGGGTCTAATAGAGACATTTCAGTTCCAGCAAAAGTGGATCCCTGACAGTTTGTTGATCATGAAGATTATATAACAATAAAAACTGCTAAGGCAAAGGACACTGGGAAATATGCAGCATTCACTGATCTTCAGCATCGCCAATACTTTGAAGACATGGTGTGGAAATTGGAACGCAATATAGGACGATTGCTGATTCGGTAAGAGAAGCACGGAACTCGGGTTAAAAATGATTGTATGACTCACACTGTTCCTAACACATTTACGTAAAAGTAAAACTTGTTTCTATCTTACTTACTTCTTGTGGGCTCTATTTATTCTGATGTTGCTAAGTGTAGACTGCAGTAGTTTGCAAAACAGCAAAAAGTACGATTTTCAACATTTTTGTTAATGATAACATTATGCACTGTAATTCCCTCATATAAAAACCAAATTGCAAATACTTACCCTCATTGGCTGGACACAAAAAACCAGGTTGACAAGCAAAGTTGTTTCAGAGATTGCTATTCTCAGAAGTTTAGGTGCTGACTCCATAGCTTCAGTTTCACCGGAGCCTGATAAACAGCTTTACAGGGATTTCCTTTTTATAGTACAGTGCGTCACCAGCAAGGCAAGTATAGCATCACAACTCTGTCATAAATTCCCTCAAGCCACATTAACGATCAGGTGATTTTGTTGATTTTGTTTATTTACGGACGCTCTTTAACATCTCAGGTCATCAGCGTCCCATTCAATTCAGGGAGTGAAGCGGCAAACAAATTTTGCTCAGAGGCCTGTTTTTTCACGCTTGAGGTCCTTTATCGTGCCGTAAATGTACGAAACGGGACCCACGGCTTTACTTCCCTTCCGAAGGAAGCCATACTTACGATTTTTACGCCCCAAAAAATCCATCAATCCTGGCTGGGATTGAACCCGCGATCTTGGATTTAGGAGGCAAGTATGTTTACCACTACACTACCAGGATCGATTTAACGGCCAGCGGTGCAAAAATTAAACAAATAGTTTGTCAATTTAATTACAAAGTAATTATTATCCCTTCAAAAACTAAAACATAAAATTTTTAGTGTTTTAAAAACAACCCATCAATCTTAAATAAAATGTAGTTTTTGTTCTTATATTGACTGTAAGCAAGATTTTCAACGCTGGAACAGAAATTCTAGACGTGTTTCCTATGCACTTACCTAAACTATACATAAAACAAGGCAATGTGACTTAGAAATATTACGTTTCTCCCCGAACGCTCTACAACAACAAAGTTCCATCTAGAATTTCTTCAACAAAGCCCCCTCCTCCTGCATTATAGAGCAGAATTCTGAAAACTACAGGTTTCTCAGCGACTGTCGGGCCAAGCGAGTGAATACAAAGAAAAAAAAACATTACTCACCGAATAGTTCGATAGATTACCGCCGCCAAGTCTACGCCGAAAGCGACATTGCACAATTCAACCGCCTTAAAACAATGGCGTGCATCGCATGTGTGCTGACCTCTATAGCTGGGTGATCGGTTAGCATTTTTTCGTTAACAATTAGAAATAAATCACATCCAAACAGTATACGTGCAAATAATCGCTGAATACACCAGAGAAGACTATGGAAGAGGCAATTTTTGTTTGTTTAGCTCTATACAGCTGTCCAGTAGAAAAGAAATGGAAATCATAATGCCTCCGTACAACATTAAAAAAAGAAGAACGCATCAGAAAGTGATCTTACAATCCCGCTTTTGGAATGTTGAAGAGAGCTAATTAAAGCAAGTGTGGGGCGTGGGAGGTATGAGGAAAGGGCCTGGGAAACAAAGAAGCAGAGAGGGGGGACACCTCCGCTTTCTCGTTGTTAGGATCAATGAAGTCGCCATGTCACTGCGCTGCACTCGTAGCCACTTCTGCTTGCAGAATTGGTTGCTGAGGCATTACTGCATTTCGTACGTGATAAGTACTTTTAATAGCAGTGCTACCATTTAACGACAATGTAGTGCCTTATTATAAAAACATTAAATCACTGTTCCGAGTGGTAACCCATAATATAGGAAATTACATTTTCTTAATATGAGAAACTACATCTAACAGGATAATATTGCATAAAGTAATGATACATTTGCATGTTCCAAGTGCACATTACCTGTCAATGTTCAACGCAAGTAACATTTTTTTTTAATGTCTTCACGTAAACAATAGAACATTTTCTTAAACTGAAACTTTAATGCAGGGAAGCAGTGAATAAAAATATGTAAATGAGCTGCGTTTGGTCACAATGAAGAGTTATCGTGCCCTGTTTCTTGTTGGGATCCTGCCGTTGCGCTGGTGCATTCGGTTGACTATGCAGAGCAGTGCTTTGTTTATTTATTTGGTTTATTTACGAACGCTCTTTAACACATCAGGTCATCAGCGTTCCATTCAATTCAGGGTGTGAAACGACCGACAAATTTTGCCCAGAGGCCTCTCTTTCAGGCTTGAGGTTCTTTATCGTGCCGTAAATGTACGACACGGAACCCACGGCTTTACTTCCCTTCCGAAGGAAGCCATACTTAGGAATTTTACGCCCAGAAAAATCGACCCTGGCTGGGATTAAAACCGCTAGTGCCTTTAGGAAATGCATAATGTACGAAAGAACAATTCTGTTTTCCACAGCATATAAACAACATATTATTGCAATGAGCAGAACATGTTTTAAATAAAAATAGTTCTTCTCTTCTCTAATAAAAAGATTTGTACCTAACGATAGACAGTTTACATTGCCCGACCTTGACTAATTGTGTAAATTGTCTGGTGCTATCAACATGAATTTCTAACAAAGATAGAATAAACCGTGGGAGGGGGTTATAGCGTCGATAAGGAGAGAAAACGCTCTACTGCTGCTGTTCGACGAGATATTCCACTATTCTCTTTACACGGATGCTCTTGTACGGATAAATAATATTCTTATTCCACTAAATTTCAAGCTGAAGAACAAATTCGTTATCAGCGATATATGGAGCTTAGCATTTTTATGCCCATACGATTAAAATAATCAGTAATTATACTCTAATACTACTAGGAAAACAACAATGTGAAAAATGGCGCGACAAGGCTAATCATGTCCGCTGTCAATCTATTATAAAACATTAAAACAAATAAATAAACGTGAAATCTTTTACGTCATTGTAAGTACCCAATCACATGTTGCAAAAGCAACATTTGACATATTTTTTGGTAAATCAGAAAATGTTTACCTAAATAATTGAATAGTGAACACCAAATATAAATAAATAATAATCATAACAAACACAGCTTTCTTTAACACCTAATCACTAAAACAAGGGAGGAGGAAATAACATGGAAACAAAGAACGAGAGAAGGCAGAGAGAAGAAAAGCGCAATGGTCCACAGATTATAAGAAAACTCCAGCTTGTGGTACGAAATTTACCGCACACTAATTCTAATATACTGCATTTTCAAGAACTGTTTATATCGCCCAACTAAAAAAGACAGTTTTAACGAAATTCTAAAACCTAAGGTGCTGTTGCCTCCTACTTTTGATTGTGAAGAAACCACTAAATAGTCAAATGCCACACTGCACTAAATTTTGTGTTGTCCGTAAAGTAGTCGCTTCTATTGCGATTCATAAAACGGATAATTTAAAAACTAAAGGTAACAGAATGGTTACGAACTGGAGGGGAAGTGCGATTTGTGGGGTACAAAGACGCGCCTCGCAAGGTTTTTCCGGGTACTCCGGTTACGTCATTGCTGCATTATCTCATCCTCATTTTTACTTGTAATGATCTTGATTCTCAGTGTACGCGCTTTCAAATCGCGCCCATGTGCAAATCTCAAATGTCTGGTCGGCAACTAAGTTTGCATTAGAACTCACTCTGCACAGTGAAAGTACGAATTAAAAAGTATAAAAATGCGACAGACACAACCGAAAGTATATATTTAAGCACCTCACCACGTTTCACTTCAATTCACCATTATGTACAGATCAAACAGAAAAGCTATTTAAATTGGATTACCTAAGGTGCTTGAGATATAAGTAATTCGATTATTAGGGCAGAGAAAGAAATTGGGCGCCTCAGCCCACAATGAACCAATGTTAGCGGAGTTCCCAATAACCAACCGGAGTCCCTCGGAAGGACGGCTTCATCATCAGACGTCAGAGCTGAAATCTTACCGAAGAGCAAATTCACCTCGTCTGGCACTTTCAAGATAATATCGAAGTGCGGAAGATTGATGGAAAGGAATTATCAATTCCCGCACTCACCTACGCGATCAATGGAAACCACGTAAGAAACACAATGTCAGAATAACTAGCCAAAAGGGGTTTGAGCACTGGACCTTCCGAATATGAACACCAAGCACCATCACCTAAGCCACCGCGCAGGTAGGGATAAATAAGAGAGCAGTAAATGAGGTTGAAAGAAGCTTTTAAAAATGCATGAACAACGGGAAAGAATGGGAGCTGGTGGATTTCGTAGGCAAATATTTGAACGGACTTCAGGATAAAGAACAAAGCGAGACGCTTAACAGTCATTTCGTTGAATGTAAGATAAAGTTACTGAAAAATAAAAGCAGGTTTGAGTGGCATTGCGTGATAGTGTCTTACGCAGCCAAAATGCGATCCAGCGTAGCATTAGATAGGATACTAGCAGTTCAAAGCGTTAGGAATATCTAGTTTCGGAAATTTCCCAGATGACAGCAATTTATAAGTTACTAGGACAGAGATAAGCTTCTCTTGGTATTAAGTAGTCGTGGAGAGTCAATGTACAGTAGATACAGTAGGGACAACTTGGGTATTGAGACGTTGTGGAGTGTCAATGTACAGTATATATAGTAGGGACAACTTGGGTATTGAGACGTTGTGGAGTGTGTGTAGTATATACAGTAGGGACAACTTGAGTATTGAGACGTTGTGGAGTGTGTGCAGTATATACAGTAGGGACAACTTGAGTATTGAGACGTTGTGGAGTGTGTGTAGTATATACAGTAGGGATAACTTGAGTATTGAGACGTTGTGGAGTGTGTGTAGTATATACAGTAGGGACAACTTGGGTATTGAGACGTTGTGGAGTGTGTGTAGTATATACAGTAGGGACAACTTGAGTATTGAGACGTTGTGGAGTGTGTGCAGTATATACAGTAGGGACAACTTGAGTATTGAGACGCTGTGGAGTGTGTGCAGTATATACAGTAGGGACAATTTGGGTATTGAGACTTTATGGAGTGTGTGTGCAGTATACACAGTAGGGACAACTTGGGTAATGAGACGTTGTGGAGTGTCAATGTACAGTATATACAGTAGGGACAACTTGGGTATTGAGACGTTGTGGAGCGTCATTGTAGAGTAAATATGCAGTAAGAACAAAAACAACAACCATAATAATAATAATAATAATAATAATAATAATAATGATAATGATGATAATAATAATAATAATGCATGAAATTCTCTGACCGTCAATCAGAAACCACCAATAAAGAACGAAAACAAAAACCAGAACTTTAAAAAAAAAAAAAAAAATGCGCAAACAAATAATTTATCCACTTAATTAACATAATGTTATGCAAACTTTTCGTGGCTATTTGAGAAGATAAATAAAAGTTCATTATAGTTAACGTTGTAATAATTAATTTGTAACTCGTACATTTAACACATATGCAGCGACATTATATGAATTCTTTGAGAAGTAAAGTCAACTCAGAAGCAAGAACGTTAAATGTGTCGATGCAAGCTGCCCTATGTGGTTGATGGGGTTGCAATGCCATGTTGTCAAGAGTGTGCGTGAAACTCTGGTGTATGAACGTGCTTGAATATTTCTTTGGAGATAAAAGGGTGCGTAAAGGTTAGTTAAATACGGTGCGGAAGAAAACATAGTTACTTATTGTAAAAATGCAGTGTTTAAATGTATAAATAGTGTTTAAGTTTTGTTTTAAAAAGCCAATATTATTTTGTAGAGTCTGCAAATATTAATATTAATGTTCTTCTTCTCTATAGATAAGAAATGCACAAATCTTGTACAGCAAAATGGATCACTGACAACCTGAGCCGGCGAATAAAAGAAAAGTTGAAGATAATGCACCAACTTTCAGTATTCCTTTTTGGTCTCTTCGGGAATGCAGTGAGAGAGATAAAATTGAGTTAAACAGTCCATCAGCATTGGCCAGGAATGTGAAACCCACACTTCTGAACAGAAAACTGTTCCACTTCAACTTCAGATCGTCTTTCAGTACAAGGTATACAGGAATTAACACAAAGAAAAAGTACTGGAAAATGATCCCAACTGTGAAGATAGTAAAAGATACTGCTACAATAGAAAAATGGATAATTTTTTTAAATAGTGTTTAACGCCCGTTTTACTTCTGAGGCACCACAGGCGTGAGCACTGATGATACATGAAATGAAATGATATATTGGGGAAACATTTTTTAAGGAAGGAAAAGTTCCAGGCCCAAGTTTAGGGTACCTTCCCGGCATTTGCCAGTCATGAGGACTGAGGAAAACCTGGAAAAATCTCAAAGGACGGTCATGGCTGGATTGGAACTCCAGACCTCACGAGTCCGCGCCTTAAACGACTTCGGCCATCCGTGGCGGTAGAATGGAGAAAAGTGCACTAAATACAAAGTAAGGTATCAGGAGATACCAGGACTGTGTTGCTATGTATGATGACGGCTGTATATAAATAAACTTTTTATGTAAAATTTTCTTCTTTACTTGTGCCCTACAACCTCATTTCGAGGCTAGACCTTATCTTTAAGAGAGAGGTTACTACAGCAAGGAGAATTTCAGTTACATTGATTTTCCTACGCCTCCATAGCCATCTATTTGGACAGTCAATAATTCCATACAGTGACCTTTTTTTCCCCAAGGTATCAGCCGAGATCGAATTCTGGAACCTTGGGTCTGGAGAAGAGCGCCTTAACCTCATATCATCACTGAACCCTGCGCGTTCAGTTCTACTCCCATTATCTCAACTTGTGTTATTAAACAGTGCAATGAAGTGAGTTAAATGCAATGCAATGAGACGCTATTACCTTTACAACGCCTGCCCTGGTTCTCTTATGGTAGTTCAAAAATATTGACATTTATAAATTATTAATGGAAAAAAAAGATAATATAAGTCTGCTAAGACATTTTTTTAATAAAACAAGACATTTAAAACAAAATGCAGTAAAAAAGTGGTGATGTCATTGCCTACAGTAACCCAGTTATCTGCGCCAAACATTATCATCAAACTGCCTATCGCATTGAATATTTAGGTATTTCTTGCCTAGTAAAAACTTCCTAAAAATCATCTATGGGAAAGGAAAAACGTTTAATTGCAAAATATGTTTATTTGCCAGGACAGCATGTGAATACAGCTAAAAGGGTCAAGCGCCAAAAACAAGAGTAAGCTTTCAGATTAAGTGAATTTTTCACGCCGTGTCTTCATTTTGTATCTAATTACAAGTATTTTATTTTCAATTGTTTCAGCAACCTCATAACTGAGCTCTGTGCGTACGCTATATAGCAATGCGTGAATGGTTACGCACTTCTCTTGAAACTAATCCTTCCCCCTTGTGTCTAAGCGCTGCATTAACTATTAATCCATGAAGGATGAATTACTGATTGCGCAGCTGGGCACCCTGGTTGCTTCACATTATCAGGATGACCAAAAATCTCTAGGTAACTTCTCCCAATCCGGGAATAAAGCTGATTGCCTGAACCATGACATCGCTGATATTACTTTACCTCTGAGTACCAAGCTCTGTATAACAATTTTAATAGCAGGCAGTTTTTGCTCGTGTGCGCAAAATAGGGCAAACCCCAATGTAACCACTTGTCAATACATGCGCACACAACCATAAAGGCACACATGGAAGCTAGGGGTCAGCGAGCATTATAAGTAGAATGACGGGGGAGAAAAAAAAACATATTTTCTACCACAAAAGTCGATCCTGATAGTCTAGTGGTAACCATACTTGCCTTCTAAACCCCAGATCGCGGGTTTAATCCCAGCCAGGTCGATGAGTTTTCGGGCATAAAATTCCTAAGTATGGCTTCCTTCGGAAGGAAAGTAAAGCCGTGGGTCCCGTGTCGTACATTTACGGCACGAAAAAGAACCTCAAGCCTGAAAGAAGAGGTCTCTGAGCAAAATTTGACGGCCGTTTCACGCCCTGAATCGAATGATACTCTGATGACTTGAGATGTTAAAGAGCGTTTGTAAATAAACCAAATCAACATCTAGCACAAATAGATTTTAATGAGCGCAATAAATATTCAATAATAGTTGATTAACGACAACTTTTCACATTTTGCACTAAACAGAACATTTGATTATATTTTTCCATTTTAAAGTTTTTATTTGTTTCCACTGCTTAATATTGTTACCGATTATGTCGACATATATTTTACATGGCTGTGCAAGGGTCTTCGAGGATGATTGGTTACTGTGAAGTAGTATATTAATTGTACTGGATTGAAAGTGCCAGTGAATCAGATGGGTTCAGTTGGTGGATGTTTTATTTTGTCATTGTCATAATAAAGTCATTGTTGTTAAGTTTATCATCTTCTTGTTATATACCAAAATAAATGCATTGAAAAATAAGGGCAAATCAAGCAGTATGCTTACAAACAGTAAGGAAAAATGTTCTGTGTGTAAATATTTTTATCGTGTCTTATGGTGGCGGAATCGGTGATTCTGTAAAACGTCAATTCATACGAAGAACGACATGAGATGATGATACAAACAGTTTCACGATACCGGTAATATGCAAAATGAAAACAGCAGAAAGGCCCTGAATATCAGTAGAAATATTTGAAAATGTTCGAAGTCATCGGAAGTTCTTTGCACGCCACAGGCCAAGTCGATTGTGCATAACGTCATACAATTTTGGTTGAAGTTATATCCTTATAAAATTCAACTATTTTATGCAATCAAACCAGAAAGAGGTGTGTAGTATTTCAACTACAAAGACTTGATAATGAATCAGGGTTTCCAGAAAATGTCCTCTTCTCGGATGAGGTCATTTCCATGAGACCATTTCTGTAAAATGGCACAAATTTCGGGTTTGAGACTCAGAAAAGCAATGTATGATGACACACAAATACATTCCAAATGTCAATGTTTGATGCGGTCTAATGAAAGCAGTATTTTTAGTTATTCTTTTCCCTTTAAATCAGTAAACTCCATTGCGAAGAGCCGTGCACAAATGCGATAGAGAATTTTCTTTTTCCTCACATTGAACAAATGGAAATGAACGACGGTGAGTTGCACATCATCTTTCAATACGATGGACGCCACTACACTTCCCAAATCTTGGGGGAAAAGAATTGAACCATCAATTTTCAGACCGGTGGAATTGACAGAAATCTACCTATCCCATTGTCCACATTAAGTTCTGATCTTACTACACTGGACTTCTTATAGCGAGTTTATATCAAGCAAAAAATTAGAGAAACAATTGCAAGCGGCACCCCAGACGTTGTGTACTAAATTGAATTTCGTATTGACGTCTCTTGTGCTATTAATGGGATGCATATTGAAACTTCTTAATGTTTTTCAGAAGCTGTTTGAGCTACTGAACTAATTTAAAATACTTTCAGTACATTGCACATAGTACATGCCTCAGTAATCACACAAAACCCTACGATTCTCGGAGACACTGTATTTAGATTTTTCAAAGGTACTAACTAGAAGAAACAAAAGAAAGAAATAACAAACTTGTTGGCCCTCACTGACCCGTATTTCTTCTGGAATGCTATTTACGCAGGACAGGCTTAGAGTTGCCCAGTCCCTGTGTTTTTGTCCCCATATCTGTTACTTTTAAAATACATAAATTACATGACGAACATTTTATAATTTTATTTTAATAATTAACATATAATATTACATGTTCATATTATTCTTCCAATTATATTTTATGCTAGATTGCTTACTTCCAGCATGTAGGAAAAAAGAGCTCAATTAAAGAAAAATCAACTGCAGCAAACATGAAGCTGTATTACGTTCGTTCCCATTACACCATGTTATCATAACAATGACAAGGGGGTCAGTTTTCCATGTGAACATATTTTTAAAAAATGCTTGTTTACCGGCAGAAAGTCATATGTTTAGCTTTGTGTAAATATGTAATGAATGTATTTAAATGTTAATGTACTTCTTTATTTCGTAATTTTCAGTCATTTTTAAACATATTTATAAGGATATGCACAGATTCCATGTTCTTGTAAAATTCTCTCTTTCCCTCTTCCTCTCTCGCCAGTGACTACGTTTCGATATGCTGCATTCAGAATTGAAAGATTTTGATATTTTATATCTGAACATTTGTCCCAGATCAATATCTGAGAACACAAAAATATATTTTGGGGGGAAATTTTAAAACTTACGATAAATGCCTTTTTTGAAACTTAAGAAGTGAGTCCTCATTTCATACACACTCCGAATTTACTTTCCGATACTTTCAAATTCGGCCGTTCACGGCAGATGCTGAAGGAAATGAGAGGAGCTGAGAGAGGGGGGGGGGGGTTGTTCACTAATTAAGGTGTTTTTAGGTAATGGAAAGGGGAAAAAGTACAGATGTATAGCAAAGTACATTAAAAATTCGAATTATTTTCGCTTTATGATTAACTTATTGTGATACCCTCATGCGCAAAATATTCCCGTTCAATCATTAGAAGCTTTAGGAGTTTAAAAAAAATCATAAAAATAACGTTAAAGACTAATAGCTATTACATTAGAACAAACGAAACGTTTATCTCTAAAGGCAACGACACTATTGTAGTTATCTATAAAACAAGGATATGTTAAGTCCTGCATTATTGCCACACCTTATATGCTAAGTAAATAACTGCAGTTGTAACATCCGCTCCGCTGCCTTCATTTGTTCCGATATAGTTGCATAAAGAAGGCTATGTGTAGAAGATTGTGACATGTTCAAAAGCAAAGTTGGGCCTTTCTTAAACAACGGTCCTTCGAATTATTCATGAACATTTAAACATGAATAAGGTTAGTGCCTAGACTTCTTTCCTACGTCCAAAAGCAGCGAGTCATCTGTTACCAGGCACTTTTGGAGCTCTGTCGTTGCAACGAGAGGAAGTTGTGCAAAACCATTGTTACAGAAGATGAAACTATGGTTCTCTGCTATGATCCGTTGTCAAAAGAGAATCAAAGGCGTGGCGAAAATCTGGCGAAGCATCGCCCTTAAAATCTAAGGTCACTGAGTCAGTCAGCCAAGAAGATCATGCCCACAATCTTTTGGGACTATGAAGGAATACTCTTTGACTTCAAGGAGAGAAACACCACAGTAAATGGAGAGTACTATGCTGGCCTACTGCAAAGACTACGTGCTTCCATCAAAGAGAAAATGCTAGGAAAGCTGAATGGTGGAGTGCGCCTTCTTACGTGTGCGCCTGTGTACACCGCTCTTGTTGCAAAGGAAGTTGTGAAGAAATACGGCTTCAAGGAGATCGACCATCCGCCTTACAGCCCGGTCTAGCTCCCAGTAACTATATCCTGTTCTCAAAACTCAAGAGGGACCTTTGAGGAAGGAAATTTAAGCGTGACGAAGAAGTGATGGATGCTGTTTATGCCCATTTTGCAGACAGGTCTTCTATTTTTTGGGGGGGGGGATTGAAATGTTAATTCAAGATGTGAGACATATATTGCAATAATGGGCAACTATGTTGAAAAGAGAAATATAGTTTTTGTCTTTGTTATACATAGAAAATGGCTAGGCCGGAAACTTATGGACCTACCCTCGTAGCTGTTCACCTCTCATCGTTCTTCGCGTATGTACAATTTGTGTAACATCTCCGCGTGTAGGCACATCACAGATAGTCAATTCATAGAAAATCTCCTAAGCCACATTTCAAATGTTTTGCAGTAAATACATATAATATCTGTGAATAAGTATTGCACAGTTACTGATGAACCGACAAATTTATCTTAGATTAGAATTTCTAATTCGCAGATTTACAGTACTTTCGTTCCTAAACTCCCAAGATAAATTTAATTTAAATACTGAGGGAGAAGTTTAAAACAAATGTTGATTAAATTTTAGGTTTTACACCCCCCTCATATGGCGGGAGGCAAAACCAAGTCGTCACCATAATATTTCCAATGGTACTGCTGATGCTTAAAGTTGAAAGAGGGTGCAATTGTTATCACATTTGTTAGTTTTTTATCTTTGCCTGTTATTCCGGAGTTTTGAAATAGACTGTATTACTGTAATATTAATAATTGTAATTTACCAAAATATTTTTTTTTCATCCAACAACTAAATTATTTATTTTTTATT
This sequence comes from Metallyticus violacea, assembly GCA_030762175.1. Lineage (NCBI taxonomy): Eukaryota > Metazoa > Arthropoda > Insecta > Mantodea > Metallyticidae > Metallyticus > Metallyticus violacea. The sequence goes on from CM060832.1 coordinate 99,598,026, forward strand.
CTGTTCATCAAATACAGCCTGATATTCAAAATCGAAGGAATTACATCTTAAGCCTCAACCCCTCGCTACCAGTACACCCACTTTGAAATATCAAATGCCACTCTTATGTTTTGATGTTTAAATTTTAAAGAAAAGGCTATTGTTATTATAGTATTTGTTTTCTATCGATGGTCGCAAAGTGGAATATTGTTATTAATGAAAAATAAATGAACGAAGGTGCTATCTCCAGCATATGTTCTAACTTTGTTTAAAAATAAACTAGAACAAATTTCTGTATTGCATTATTTTGTTTCTTCTTCTTGTAAAACAATATATGTGAAATATATATTTAAACTATATCTCTTGTCCTCCACCACATAATACGCTTACTCGCTTATCAAGAAAGTTCTGGATATTTCGCTTGAGCTTCTAACAGAACTTGCAAATAGTATTTTTTATATTGTCTGTTTATCGAAATGATCAGCATTACATTGTATGTTTTCCCTCCTTCCCAGAATATTATATAGGAACGAACATAATGAGAGGGATGACCATCCCTGAGGCATCAAAACACATTATTTAACAGAGCTCATTAAGACGCAAATCAAGTGGCCACCTGCAGTGTATCTAGTAGAAAATAAGTAGCCATTAATCAAGTAGGGGTAGAAAGTCAAAGGTGCAACATTTTACAGCTGTTATTGTAATACATTCGTAATTACAGCTACAGTTCAAGAAGCGTAGAAGGGGAGTGAGTGTTAAGCCTGCTACTGTTAACTTTCAGTTTAATTATTTATCGTGCAGATACAGTGCGATGTTCGCTAATCAGCACAAAGACTGTGCAATTGAAATTGAGCAAAATCAAAGCAATTCTATTGCTGACTTATTATATTTCATGTTGTATATCTGAATCATAAAGTCCATTAAGTTGCTTATTTTATACACTACAGTTTTAAATGTGTTGTATTTCTGTATCATAATAAATGACAGCTTTCTATACCGGTTTACTTGACTTACAGATTAATAATATATGATTTTGGAGATCACGTGTTAACGAAACAAGATCCAAAATTACACTTCTTTAATGTAATAGTGATTTTTTTTCCTACTAATATATTTTTCCGTAAAAAATTGTCATACACTATTACCAAATCTATCATGCGCTCAAAAATAAGAAATTTGCAGCCCGCAGTGATTCTTTTCTAAGTATTGGTCAGCAAATCAGATTCGTCATAATAAAATGCTATAATACGATTACACTGCGATCCTTCGCTGCTGTGCTTGCGAATTTGACTCGGTATAGCCAACCTGTTATATGCCAATGAAATGTACAATGACCTCTCCGTAAACATAAAAAGATAAAACTATTTAAAGTAAATTTAACTCTCATATCTTCTCTTCTTTAGGTGAATTATTGATACTTCACAGTTTTGTCTGAACTTCTTGGAGTATATTTCACATTTTTAGATCTATTTTTACAGTATATATAAACAATTTATCTTCCAAACGTAGGTGTAAAGTAAATGTATAAATCTCACAGAATGCACGTATATGTTAACATCTAATTGTAAAAATATATATTTTGTATCTTATATAGTACAGGTTATAAAAGTTTTTGACCTCCCCTCCAGATTCTTCATTAAATTATATATTGCTACAATTATTTTAATGAAACAATATTCTGATCAAAATTAATGGTAGCTAATATCAATTATTAATGTGTGATTTTACAGAAATGTTTTCTACACGTTCATGAATTCTTGCAGGAAGTCTACCGTCAGAACAAGACACTCTACTTTCCTGATGAAAGCCTAATTCTTTTCTAAAGCGCTGGTTTCCACAGCTGAAGTCTTTCAATGTTTCGATATAAAGCCATGCCAAATATTTTAAACTTCGAAACGTAGAAGTTTAGAATATTTTGACACGGCTTCAAACAGAAGCTCGTTCTTTTTTAATCCTTTTGATAAGTTGCTGCCTATACAGAAGTCTTCGTTTCTTAAATACATTTTGTAACTTTGTCCAAACATGTTCATTAAGAGATTTGCCTGGCCAGTTCACCAAATACTAGAAAAATCTGTTGACACCCATTTTTGCCTTTACTGGTGACTCAACCTGATTTTATTAACACTTTTTTCTTTTTCTTTTTTAAAGAAAACAGTATCTTGTCGTCAGCAGGAGCCTTCTATACCGGAAGAATGCAATCCCTTTAAAAATTCTCTTCTATGGTAGTAGTTTTATCACCAATAAAAAGTTTCTGATATTCCGTTTGCTACAAATATTTCCTGCCACCATGATTTTGCAAATTTTGGTATGTTCCTCGTTGGTGCATTTTCTAGTTTGCCTTGATTTCTACTGAACTCTTCATTATTCCGCTTTCTTCTTGCAATGTAATAGGAAGCGAAACCTCTATCCATTCGATTGCAAGGTTTGGTACACAATAATAACCAAGCACTAACTTATTAGACAAGGTTTATTGGTAACTGAATGCAAAATATCTCAAGCTCTTGTATAATGTATAAAGCACATTTTAAGATGTACACTATAAAAGGTAGCAGAAAGGAAAATAGAAATATTTCCCGCTTCCGCGAAGAGTTCACTCATTTATAAGAACAGCAAAGAAACACAAATAAATGGTTGAAAATAGCAACCGTTCATATTTCTGTTGAAATTCAGAGACACGTTGTTTACCAGCATTAATAACTATTTATGAACATCTTATAATAATGCTTTCTATTCAATGTTATAACATTGCTTACAAAGGAGGGTCTTTTTACAGTCTCGTTGCAATGTCGTTTACTTTATAACAACTTCATATTTGCTCTCTTTTACCCACCATCACATATTCTCTGCATCAGGGGTTCTCAACCTATGGTACGCGTACCATTGATGTCGGTCCTAGTGGTGTAGTGGTAACCATTCTTGCCTTCCAAACTCAAAATCACGGGTTCAAACCCGGTTAAGATCGAAGGATTTTTCGAGCGTAAAAATCCACAGTATGGCTTCCTTCGGAATGGAAGTAAAGCCCGTGGGTCACATGTAGATTTACGGCAAGAAAAAGAACCTCAAGCCTGAAATCAACAAAAGTGTCATTGATGGTACGTGAGCTGCAGCCGGGTGATAAGTAAAAAAAATAAATAAATAAAAAATAAAAAAATTCAAAAAATGAATTTGCTTCACAAACATAAAATATTTGACAGTTCTACTATAGCTAAATGAACACTATAGATTTTATATTATCATTAAAACTTTTGTGTGATACAGTACAAAAATATTAAGGAATTTCAATTTTAATCCTACACAATGACGGAGCGCAACTGAATATATTTGATCAACAACAATGAGATTCTTTTGTCGTTTGTTTAGGCATAAGACACATTTACAGTTAAGAAAGCATTGGAGTTACATAATTGTTGAATGCGAGATTTTATTTGTTAAATTGTCAGATTTATGTGTAGTTTGTGTTAGATTCAGAAGTAAACCAGAACATGAATAAATGGTTTATATAGACTCTGCTGGAAAGGGAGAAATAAATAAGCGGGGTATATAATTCCCCTCTGCTATAAGCCACTATTCTAATTGTTAAGCATCCAACAAAGAACATAGTTAAAAAAAAAACCTTTAGTACAATATATTCTATTTATTATATGGTTTCACATACATTGGAGATAGGGAGGAAACCATGCAATACAGCCGTGCGTGATTTGCCTTAAAACATTTTCGATGAAACCTTCCCTTTTTGAAACGTCATTTTGACACATGATTTGAAACACAAACAGATGGAATATTTTTAGAGAAAACCACCAGATTTGTCATTAAGGAAAAAACAAATAACCTCTTTTGCAGGTTAGCATGAAAGCTTATTTTGACCCTTGAAAATCACGCATTTCCCTCGTAAAATTTGCTTATTGGTACATCTGATATCCTGCGTTGAATGTAATGGTAAGTCACTGGAAAAGATTGAGAATCCCTACTGTACATGATTGTTTTCGGCTATGTGTTGCATCAATGGAAATGTCAGCCCCGCGTGGTCTGACCCACTATACTCAAATTTGAGGTAAAGGAACTAGAAATCCACTCACAAATCATTTTTGTTTACTAACAGGTAGAACGTTGCAATTATATCCATTAATTGGACAATCATTACTTTTTATACACTTCCTTGTTTGTGTATGTTTGCATTTAGCACAATTCCTTTTAAATTAAAGTAAAGGAGAGATACTCTTTCTGTGCATCTAAAGACACTAAAAACCATTTACTGGCAGGCTTAACAAAAAAACAAAACAAAAAAACATAAAAAAAAGGACAATCTATTTCTTCTCATATGAAAGAAGAAAATACCTAAAAACTCTTCTTTTACCGCGAAATTTTTCAAATGCCAAAATTCACCACTTGCCACACCAACAAATACGACGTTCATTCCGAATTTTAGTGTGAGAAAAGCACTAGATATTCGTTCAAAGTTACGTTGCCAAAAATGCTTGTAAGCGCTAAAGAAAGGAAAACAGTTCGGTTGCAGTTTTATTGCAACCTGGCTTTACACGTCATTTGGCGTTGTTGAAATAGAGTGGTGGGTTGAGTAAATGGAGGTCATGTTCTTTTCTTAGACGTGCTCTTGCATCTGATACAAAACCAGTCGCTGTGATGTCATCGTCCCATGGTAATAACTGACGCGACATTGCGAGTAATTCTGGACTTCTCGACGGTCCACAGACATGAACGTAACGCATATTAGAAATACGATCATCTCTACTCATTTTGGAGTCTCATAATTATCAGGTTTAGCAGGTGTCTGTGTCACAGTACGCTAAATTAACGATTAGGTTCCTGGCATAATAATCTAGTACAACGGTATCCACTTTTTCCTAAAACAGAGAAAAATGTGCGTTTGTTTGCTTTATCCAACAAAAATGTGTAGTTTCCCATCTACTATAAATAATAGCGACTCTAACACAGGCATTCGTTCTTCCTTTTTTGACTAAAATACTCTTGCATATTTCCGCTGTATAAAATGCTGAGGCTTGATACATACATAGGCGAAATTGAGAAAGATATTCTTTCTCTTATTCTTTTTTACGCTCTCGCAAAACAGGGGCCTCTCATAAAAATTGTTCTAAAAGAGATTTGGACACTGAGCTACTTTCTTATTTTATGTTTACATTCTCTTTTATAGTTCTCTATAGGTTACTTTTATACTAATTGAAGTAAAAGAAAGATTCGGAGGGACTTATACGAGTTAACAACAATATATTAATATAGTACAATAACCAAAAAATAGTGAAAATGAGGACACGAGTATGTTGGATATCACCGTACGAATTTTTTATTTGTATTTATTTTTTATTTGTTTGTTTATTTATGGACGCTCTTTAACATCTCAGGTCATCAGTGTCCCATTCAATTCAGGGCGTGAAACGGTCGAAATTTTGCTCAGAGGCCTCTTCTTTCAGGTTTGAGGTTCCTTTTCGTGGCGTAAATCTACGACACGGGACACTAGGCTTTACTTACCTACCAAACTTAGGATTTTTATGCCCGAAAAATTTATCACCGTCGAACGTATCCGAAACGTCATGTGTTTTATCCGCCAATTGTGTATTATAAATTTTCTTTTTAACTCTTTGCATGCAACTGAATGCAATGTAAGCAGAATATACAGAGCTTCCCAGTCTCTAAATACCTATTTAACAAAAAGATTAAATTTAGACATTGAGGGAGAAGTTTAAAACCAATGTTGATTAAAACGCAGGTTTCCCCCTCACAGTAAGACACAGTTTAACAATTCAAATGACACCGCTACCTTTTAATGCTACAATTTTAAAGAGGATACAATTCTCACATCTTATTATTTTATTTATCGTTGTGAGCATTCTGAATTATTATTATTGTTATTGTTTGAATTTGGACAGAACAGTACCATGAAAATATCGAGAAATCAATGCAATTATTGTGTTTTGGTAATAAAAAGTAAACTTCACAAGAAAGAAGAGAATATAAACGGATTAGTTAGCATTAAGTATTATAATTATAATAATTGGCATTTATTAAAATGTTTTATCACTTAAACGAAACATTAACACTTACAGGTGCTGTAATTTAATTATTACAATTATTCAATGATGATGAGAAAGTAGACATCAAGGATATATTATAACTCACAAAATATTCAAACCCACCGCAGCAATGATAACTTTTAATTTTAAAAAGGTACCCAAGAAAGAGAAAACAAATAAAAATTTATGTTTAAAATATATATTTATTGTTAGGTTGTTTTCCATTTAAAGCACACCTACATTGGTGTGTTTTGATAAAACTGTCATTTATATTTATGTTTAATGAACTTCAAGTAACTTGGTTTTAAAGCTATAAATGCCAATATTTCAAATAAAATTCTTGTGACTTCGGAAGAACTTTGCCTCTGGTCTTTATATAAAAACCTGTGGTATCTTCCGCTGCTATGCAGTGTTTATTTAATTTTCTCTTCTTTGAATTATTCTTTTCGCTCTAGAACGGGAAGCCTGGGGTTCGATTCCCGTCAGAACCGCGCTCCCTACTCTTTTATTGTTTATTTTTAATTAATTAATTACTTTTTTATTTTTATTTTATTTTACTTATTTATTTATTTTCAGTTCTCATAGATGACCAATGCCGGGAGAGCTACTCTAAACTTAAGTCTGGAATGCTTCCTTCAAAAAAATCATCGTTGTCCACCGCCAATGACGCCTCAGTAGTAAAATTGGGCGGTGACAGTATTAAAAAGTAGTGTTTGTATTATTTTGAAACAATAACAACAGACCAGGTTGCCAGACAACAATAGAAAAACAAATTATTTTATAACAATAGAATTTTCTCTAAAGTAAGGGGGCATTTAAAATTCAAGGTGAAGGTGACTGGGGTGAAAAGGCGAAGTCTAAAATTTAATCAAGATTGGTTTTAAACGTCCTCCATAATACAAAATTTACTTTTTTTTTTTTAACAAAAATTAAATTAGTAATTATTCAGAGTGAATGGTTTAAAATGAAAGCCCTGTGTATTTTAGATCAATTAAAAGTGATCTTCTTACGAATTTCAAGTAAGGCATTCATGCATAAATATGTAATAATTGGCTTCTAAGCTACACTTATCCCTAAAGCAATGAAGTTGCATATGAGCAAAGCAATGTTGCATTTAAGGATAGATTTTATATAAATTACAGTTTCTCCCTAAGAATGAAAAAAAAAAAAATAAAAGTGTTTGAAGAAGAACAAAGAGGGTAAAGTAAGAAACTGAACTTGGGCAATGAACATACTTTTTGCACTTGTAATGAAGGAATAGCACAGTACAGCTAAAACGCAACACTCCAAACTTATTTATCTGAAACTCTGTTTCATAAAACCAGCCAGATTTAAGGTAGGTACTAGAAACACTTCGCCCTCTCCTTCATTAAAGTTGTACATGGTAATGTCATAACTACTCAGCATCTTCAACTAAGGCTAAGGTCTCTTCCACAGATTATGGACTAGATAAGCAGACACAATGGCATAATCCCAGGGTAATACGGTCATATTAAGCCAACACAAAGAATGCAACAAACATTACAACCCACCTTGACTGAAGCTAAGCCCGCATCTGCAACTGCTCTGGATCAAAAGACGCCCATACGGCAAGAAAAAAAACGAGCCTGCTGGAGCTGCTGGTGAGGTAGATCTGGAGTCACGAGCGGAACTGCACCTCCAACAAACTCAGCTTTTTCCCTCTGTACGGATCAATGTAACTTCGTGGCTGCAATATGTTGTTCCTTACTACAAAACGGAGTTTTTCACTTTTTACCACCGGTTGTCTAATTGCAATTCGCAATTCATTCATATATACGGCCGGACGGCATACGCTCGCCTCCTATCAATATAAATTGATAAGAACGGGTAAATCATTATAATGGCGGCAAATATCCTTGATTCCAAAAAAAAAAAAAAAAAAAAAGATATTCATAAAAATCTATTTAATAGTATATTGTGGTTCTATGTTATGGAGCAAATCATTGGAATAGTGGCAAATCTCCTTTAACTCCAGCAGGTGAGAAAGAAAGAAAGAAAGAAAGAAAGAAAGAAAGAAGGAAAGAAGGAAGGAAAGAAAGAAAAGGAAAAAAAAAACACATCAAGACCTGAGGATTCAAAAACCACCACCTTTACAACTATAGCATGACGCTCTAACCGTCTGAGCTACCATACCGTTGAATTTGAAAGTTTTATTATCTAGCTATATCTGTAAAGCCCATGGCTCTCTCTCCACTGTCGTTCGGAGCTCTACTCTACCACACCAGCAGCTCCAACAGACTCAGTTTTTTTCCTGCTTTATGGATAAGTCTCAAAAGCATGGCTACCGAGTCGGTACACTGTGCGTAAACTGAAATCTGGTGGAAAAAATTATAAACATGAATAAAAGAAAATCGTTTGCTCAACCATAGCTGCAGAAGTGGCATGGATTGCTATGAAAAGCGGAACAAAGTCATTCAACGTGAGGTACCAAAGCATTCAGTAAGGTTAATCTGTTTCTCTCCTCCGTAGATATGACAATTAGAACTTGTTTACAGCTCCAGCAACTCGTTTAGCTAGGAAGGCCAACGCACCCAGCGTTCACCATCCGTAGCATCCATAAGACCTCAGAACAGCAATAGAATTAAACACCAGTGCTGCAAAAGCAAAGTGAAGGACGAACAGTAAGGTGCACAGTGGAAAAGGAAGCACGTTTTGAACTCCCCCTATCTTATGCCATAGACCCACTTCATTTGTTAAATGAATTGATGAAAAACTAATTATTATCTCAGGAGGCTAAATATGTAACTCCAATAAAACATACAATATTCATATTAGAAACAAGAAGTTGGGTGTTTTATTTTTGTTTCCCTTTAATGTTTGTTTTTCCAATTGTCTTAATTAATTTTGGTTCATACTCTAAACATTCTGTTTAATGTACTTTAGTCTACCAATAGTTATAACCAGCAGTTTCAGGGATAAAGCGTTGTGCTATAATAACACTTGTATGAAACTAAAATATTTATTAATTCATGTACGCGCTTAACCGTGCCAAATACTTCACGGCACTGTTCGAGAAGGCAGCGTTAAGTAATACAAGGTTAACAACTGAGCAGTTTTCGCTAAATAAGACGTGGTGAACCGTCTGAGGAAACAGAGCAGAGGGCTTAAAAGACCTCTTGCAACGTATGTTTGAAATATTTCCCAATAAAATAAATATTTACATTATAACTAAGCCATTTTAGATTTGACGAAAGGTCAGGTATATATAATCAATAGCAATTTTTTCGATCATTATTAATAAGACGCTACTAGAAATAAGTAAATAGTTCAGTTTTGGATCATATGCACATATACTGCAAGAAAGGAATTAGGAACCAACCGGAGCAGTTTTAATTACAAAAATTGTGGGCGGTATGGCGGTACTACAAAACAGCATAACTCCTGATTTCATAATGCATGCTATAATTATTAAAATTCATAAAAATGAGGAATGGTATAATTATTCATAAAACTTTTAGAAGTACTTTGTACATGCGGACATAAATTAAAAGTATATATTGACGACCTTAGAGCATTATAAAAGATGGTATTTCACATAATTATACATTTTAATGCTACATATTTATGCATGGAGAAAAAGCAATTGTTGACCAACACACAAATTACCAATGTTTTCCATACATTTAATTTTACATACTTCACACCATACTAAATAATTTTACAAGTGTTAATATTATGCGTTTCTCATTGTTTCATTCAGAGCTAAATTACAGAAGTTCGTTATATTTTCATTTTTTGCTTTAAACGGATAGGCTCAAGGCTCTGAAGATTTTCCATGCTTTTTCTCGGCCCATTTTAAGAAACGGCAAATGCCAGATTAGTATTTCTCTGCTTCCATTTCTTCTTCTAAACTTATTACCACAGATCACAAACAAACCTGTGCTACTGATAGGAAGACAGATATTTTTGATCGCATTACGAATTTAATTATGGGCAACAAATAATTCAACAATTGCATATTTCATTAATGATGGGCTTAAGGTGCCGGTCACAGATGGCTTAGGTCTTTAAGGCGCCGACTGTCAGCGGGAGTTCTAGGGTTCCATTCCCACCAGGACCGTCCTCCCTAACAGAGGTTTTTTCCAAGTTTTCCTCATTCCTCATAAATGACAATTGCCGGGGAGATACCCTAAACTTAAGCCTGGAACACTTCCTTCCTTAAAAAAATCCTTACTCAGTTTAGCATTTCATCTCATGTATCATCCATCATTAATCAGTTTCCACAGCCTATGATGTCGGTCCTGGTGGTATAGTGGTAACCATACTTGCCTTCTAAACCCAACTTCTGGGTTCAATCCCGGCCAGGGTCGATGGATTTTTTCTGGCGTAAAAAAACCTAAGTATGGCTTCCTTTGGAAGAGAAGTAAAGCCGTGGGTCCCGTGTCGTACATTTACGGCACGATAAAGAACCTCAAGCCTGAAAGAAGGGGCTGTGAACAAAATATGTCCGCCGTTTCACGCTCTGAATTGAATGGGACGCTGATGGCCTGAAAAGTTAAAGAGCGTTTGTAAATAAACCAATTTAATCGAAAACCGCCTATGATGCCTCGGTAGTTAAAATGGGCGTTAAAAAAAGGGAGAGGGGACCAAGGAGTCCCATTGTTGCACACAGTTAAAATCAGCAAAGTTGCTTATATGTTTTATCCAAACTTTCCTGGCTCATAAATGGAAATCAAATACGGTAACTGTAAGAATATAAGTTGGTATCCGCAACAACATTTTTTTTATTTCTGATGTCTCCCTTTCGTGCAGGATGATAAAACCAGTAACTACTTCACAGTGTATGATAAGTTGGAATGAAGCTGTAATTTCCTATTGTAAGCAGTAAGTCAGTGAAAGACAACCTAACTTAGGACACTGTAGTTCTGTGCGAGAATCCTTGTCGGCACTCAGCAGATTCAAAGTAGCATACCTCAATTGTATTTACTTGGCTTTAAAACTGGAAACCTCATATACGCCTCTTCAAGAAGCCATGGAAATAATGAAAGATGCAATTCAAAAGAATAATGTTGTATCAGTTAAAGCGGATGATGTCATGTCCACCAAAATACAAGCTGTGCTGAGTAAGAAACCCGCATACTCAACTTTTCTTGCTCTATATCCCTTACTGAATGATGAAACTACAGAACCCAATTAGAACACAGAGTTGTAAGTCTGCATATTGTGACATGTTTCGAGCTTACGGATGCATAGTTCCAGTAACACAGGAAGAGACAGCAGGCATCTGGAGATACCTCGCGTAAACTTAGTAAAAAATGCCTTTCAGTGATAAATTTTCCCACAAGAGAAGAATCGATGTCCATGAACACATGGCTCCAGTTTATGGCAAGTCTACACCATCACACTATAAAATCACAATTTGGAGCAAGCAGTTTAAGTGGGGCAGAGAGTTACATAAAGATGATCCTCACACAGGGCGGTCTGTGGCACCTACTTTCAGAGAAATGTGCAAGGAAGTTGAAGATTTAATTTTGACAGAGAGGTGAATTAAGATTTCCCCAGTATAAAAAAACGTTCACTTCAGCAGTAGAATTTGGAAAACAATTCACGAACATTAATGCAAGATGAGGTCCAGGTTGCTGCTCCTGCACGACAAACATGTCAACCAAGAATGTGGGTTGCAGCAGTTGACCCATACACCCTACAGTTCTGCCTAAGCAACTCCGATTATTTTCTCCTCCAAAATTAGAAGAAAAAAAAATTTTAAGTGATCATCATCACTTAAGTTGTCTATAAATTCCTGTTTTTCAGGCCAATCGGAAGAATTTTTTCCTAAGGTTTTAAATTGCAGGAAAAAGAAGTACATGGAATTGTCAGAGGAATATGTTGAGGGGGCCGGGGCGAGTCTTCTCTTTACTCTCTCTCGTTTTTTCATGATCTTGCAGAAGAATTATGACAGGCTCGCAACGCAATTCCTCCGTATAGATAAAAATATGCGCCGGTGATATTTTGTGATGTCGAGCGAACTTTCTCATGACACCTGTGCTGTTCTTATGTACATTCTTTCCTTTCTTCTTCCCTTACATAGCCATGTAGGTGAGCATGGTATGATGAGCAGGTTGGTTGGCCATTGGCAAAAGCAATTTGTATGTTGAAGAAATCAGGGGCCCTACCCATCTGGAGGGCGACTTCATTTCACCTCAGTTCTCTTCCTAGGACAAATAGCAAGATAACCCTACAGCCACGGGTGGTCAAGGTCGTTGAGGTATGAACTCGTGAGCAGGAGGTCTGGGGATCGATTTCCGCCAGGATTTCTTCCCTGACAGGTTTTTCCCAGGATTTCCTCAGTCCTCATAAATGGCAATGCCGGGGACGTACCGTTAATTTAGGCCTAGAACATTTCCTTCCTTAATAAAAAAAATTCTTTCCCAATTTATCATTTTATCTCGTGTACCACAGTGATCAGTGATAAGTGACCACTGTTTGTGATGCCTCAGCAGTAAAATGAGCATTAAGCACTACTTAAAAAACTGATTTGAGTGGGATGCATACACTTTCGGCTCTTCAAGTCCAAATGGTAAGGCCTGGAGCCTTCTTCGTAGCCTACAGTCAGTGATCCATGTAGAATGTATCTTTAAAATGTTTATTGTATTATTATTTCGCCTTAAGGTTCCTTTGTTACAAATTTGCTATGAAAAAAACGTACATGACTTAAAGCCAAGGCATGGCAATTCAGGCATGGCAATGAAGTTTTTTTATTCTTTGTTATACCAGGACCTTATGATATGATTTACCTTAATATTTGTTTGCCAATGACTTGATTTATCTTTATTTGGTAAATGTAACAAACATTTGAAGATTATGGCTTAAAGTTTAAGAATTCAAGACTTTGAATTTAATATTTTAATCGTTTTATGATTTCAATTATGTATTACTAACATACGTTTACACATGTTAAAGTTGTTTATTTTATAACAAACAAGTTGTACATCTTTTTATTTTATTTATTGTTCAGCAATTCGTAAACTATTCTTTTTCTTCTGCATTGCAATACCCTGGGAGGTTTTCTTCCAACATATTCCCAAAGTAGAAACGTGTCTGACATTAACGGAAGACTGTCGAACTCGGGTGATTAAATCAATTGATAAGAGGCATGTTGCAAAACAGAAAAATTTAAAAGTATTTAGTAATTCATTGTAACTTGAACGTTTAAACGGGAGACTTTTGTCTATCATTATTGAAGCAACAGTAATTATTTTTAAAATGCATGCATGAATTTCCCAAGTTGACTAGCTGTAAATTATATTTTATATTTTGTATAACAGCTTCATTATGTACTGAAGGTTAAATAAACTATGGACAAATTTGCGGTGTTTTCCCACAGAACGTATGCATATGTTTCCAGTCGTGGCTTCTGGCTATAAGTGTGGATCTGAAAGTTGTTGAGTTTAGTTCAGATATTACGAGTGATGAGTTTTGTATTCTACTTATAGTCAGTTCGCCAAGTTCAAAGAAGACTTGAAGAACGATTTTGGTGTAAAAGTTTTTTTTTTTTTTTTTTTTTTGAGTAGTGTTTAACGCCCGTTTTTACTACTGAGGCACCACAGGCGGTGGACACTGGTGATACATGAGATGAAATGATATATTGGGAAAGGATTTTTTTTTTTTAAGGAAGGAAGCGTTCCAGGCCTAAGTTTAGGTACCTCCCCGGCATTTGCCAGTTATGAAGACTGAGGAAAACCTGGAAAAAACCCCAGTCAGGGAGGACGGTCCTGGCGGGATTCGAACCGCAGACCTCCCGCTCACGAGTCCATGCCTTAACGACCTCGGCCACCCGTGGCGGTTTGGTGTAAAAGTGCAGGGCATACAACAACCCATATCTTTATAATCAATTTCCGTAGTGACCAATCTAAGAAAACAGGCAACGGAGATTTCTTACCAAAGAAACATTAGATGGCATTGGTCATAATGTCGGTCCTGGTGGTCTAATGGTAATCATTCTTACCTCGAAGACCCAAGGTCGCGTGTTCAGACCCGGCCAGGATAGATGGCTTTTTAGCGGGTAAAATTCTTAAGTAATTGCTTCCTTCGGAAGGAAAGCAAAGCCATTGATTACATATAGTAAATTTACGGCACTAAAACGCTGCAAGACTGAAAAAAGGGCCTCATGATAAAATTTATCCATCGTTCATACCCTGAATTGAATGGGATACTAAAAATCAAAGATGTTGAACAATTCTTAAATAAATAAAATAAATAACTGGTCATCGTTTGGATCAGGTCATACTGGTTTCTTGCTGCTGTATTAAAATATTTCCGGCCTTTTAGAGTCCAAATCGTGCTTAATATATTATTTCTGCTTAGATTAGTCTTTCTTAGTTAAACAATATTTATTGTCCTGCTTTACCTACAGCGAGTCCTGCAAATTTATTGCTACAAATGCTATGCTCAGATATGACTTCTGTTATTTCGGCACCATCTCTTGTCTTCATTGCATGTATTTTTGCTATATTTCGTTTTATACACTCGTCATAACGAAGGCAAAATTAGGCACAACGAGGAACTGTTTTAACCAGTGACGGCTAGAGGAGGAGATGGATAGTGTCATGTCCATACGTATTTTTATTTTTCAATCGCATGATGACGTTTAAGTATTATTTTATTTAATTAACCTGTTAACTGAGAAGCAATTCTCGTAGGTGTATTCTGTTTCATTGAACAATTAACAGTGTTTTAAGGGTTAGTCTTTTAAGTTTATAACACATACTCTGTTTAACTCTGATGTCATGCTCTAAAGAATATTCTTTTCAATGGATGAATAACAGATAATATTAATAAATAGTGTAATAAGTTATTTATTTAGCAGTTTAATGAGTTATTTCATTAAAATACATACTCAAATAATTGTTTTAAATCTGTTTTCCATGATAAATATACTAACTAGAGTCCGGATTTTATGTAAAATGAAACTGAAAACTATGTACATAAATATGTGGCCAAAACTGGTTAAATATATAAACAAAGAGCGACCCAATTTGCGGTGTTTCGCCTAGGCGAATGCAACTATCGTTATCTCTGCGACTATCGTAGAGTGCCTCTGATATAGCCATAAAACAGTTTCCTGAGTATTTTAAAACGTTTATCTTACTAACTTTATGAACGAAGACGCTGAAACAGGCCACTGTTTGGTATCTCTTTAATAAACCATCCATCACTGGCTGTAGTACCCGTTCAGTAATGCTGGCTGGCTCTTTCCTTCTTCCATGGTATGTGGTTTTACTTTGTATACGGTATTTTTTAATTTATCCCCGAGATAAAAGTCGCAAGGTGTCAGGTAGAAGGATCGAGTGGGCCACACATCCTTACTAACCCTTATCATCCTCTCATCGAAACATTCTCTGTGGAAGGTCTTAATGAAAAATTATATTTATACATCCTACACTTATTTTGTGGTTTTAACTGCACACAGCCGCAAGAAATGCCGGTTTGTTGTGAAAGATGTCCAAGGGATTTTTAGAATATGTAGTGGTACCGGTGGTACTAGATTTAAAAAAGTATCTCGGAAAGAAGAAGTTATCATCAGCACAGTATAACATTTTACGCAATTTTTTAAAATTATTGTCTGTATTATCCAGAATGTGATGCACATGGGCCACGAAAAACCGGCCCCATGGTAAACAAATTTGGGCATAGATCTTGGACACCGTACAGAAAATACACGTACAAAGATGTGTATCGTGCTTACTGATTATAGAAGTTGTTGAAAATGCTTTGTGTACTTTTGTGCACGTTGCAACATAAATACCTACGATGTAGCTGAGGGTGTCAAGTCTATGAATATTATCCTTCCAATGTTCTCGATTACTTTCACTTCAAAGCGTTCCACAGATAAAAACCGCGGTAGCTACACAAACCTTTGCTAACAATTCGTTCGAATAGTTGACGAAACACTCTTTGGACTCAACGAGAAATACAAAAAAATCGCCCCACCCTATTGAAGAAGGCGTTTTGTTGTTCCTGAAGCGTCAGCCTTGGTTTTATGCACTCGCGAGATTGGCTCGCTGTAGCCGGGCCGGTGTTTCGTGAGCCACTATGTATTTCAGCTAAGTACTGCTTTAAATTTTCATTTTCAACTTTGAAATCGAGCTAAAGGAAATATTCTGATTAAGAAACAAATGTAACAATGCAGCAAAACTGCGCATTATTACTTAACATTAAACTATCAAAGAGATCACAGGTCAGGTTAGCCGGAGTAGATATAACTACTCTTTGAGTCTCAGCAACAACGCAAGAAGGCAGCATTTAGAATGCTAAGCAAATAAAAGACTGTCACGGTCTGCAGCACTGTCATGTTAATTAATTATAGAAGGGAAAACCCCAGCTTCAAAACTGGGAGGATTATCTCATTATATGCATGCATTTGGAGTAAGCATTTTGCACCAATTATTATGTCTATCGTCTTGTTTCAACATAGCTGCTTCAACGAAAAGAAAATCTTTAGAAACATGCATTAACAATGCCCATAGCAGTGGATTGGGTCGGCTAAAATTGCAAAGTACTAGATGAAAAACCAAATTAATAGTGGAAGTACATAGTGAAATGACACGCGAGGTAAAAATAAACTTTTAAAATGGGAGCATTTCAGACTTTGAGTGTCTTTACAGAACCAGTTTGTTATTACGAGAATATTTTATATTTCATTATCAACAGCCGAGCTCTTCCCAAAAGCGAGTGCAGAGTGGCAGCATCTGCTATGTGTTTAATTTCAGCCTCTAATGAGTAATTTTTAAAGCAAGTAGATGTAAATGCTACATTTATATTGTAGGTATAACGGTGTACCTATATTAATAAAAAATGTTTATAAAACAGAACTTGTTTATGCATTATATGCCATTATAGAATAAAATAAAGGACAAGAGAATTGAAAGACGGTAGAAAGAGAGAGTTAAAAGAGATGTTACCCCTGCTAGTCTCTTTAAAAAATTCAATTTTTAAGATAGTAATAATAATGGGCGGCTCTCTTTTTCCCTGCTCTCTGCCCTTTCTCGAGAAAGAATGAGACACTTCCCCTTTCATGCTTTTCTTCATTTTGAATTTATTATTAGCACCATTACCAATTAAAATGTTTTCGATCTTCGGTTTGCCAGCAATAAGGAATAAAGTGGGTGTATTTTAAATATTGCATATAGCAGATAGAATAACTTAAGGTTCAGCCATGATTGAAATCTTGTGACTTGACGTGCGCTTTTCAGCCATGATCCCATATGAGCCTAAAGGATGAATGAGTCGCCTCATAGGACTCAATCCGGCCTAGCGGACTTGAATTTTTTGGCCAGGCCTGGATATGTCTCACCTCTAACGCATTAATTCCAACACCGCTTATCTAAGCAAAGTTGCAGCGGCATTAATGGTTTGAAAACAGACAAATGTGGATACAGAAGTTGATGTTAGGAACAGATATTTAATTGTATTAAACTTTATTAGAAAAGGCAATTCCGAAGGCTACAAAGACAACTTTAGAGTGCATGGTAAAAATGGCGTACCCATGCATAGCATTTAACTAAGCCAGCGGATCGATACGCCCGAATTCGTTCCGACGGCGACCGGCCGACCGTTGCGTGAGTGTTTAGCAGACAGTTAACCGAAACTCATGGTATTGGCGCTTAAAATTAAGCCCGTTCATACTAAAATAAGATAATGTGATGCAGAATGCCTCAACACCCGAAACACGTATTGTAAAAACTCGTTTTCTCGCCACAAGGTGGTTATTTGGAGATGTTAAGAATTTCGCCGCAACTCCATAACCTCAAGCCCTCAACAAAATCATTCCAGACACTGCAAGACCATGAAACGAAAATAGATGGAAGTAAAACGTTCGCGTGTCTCGTACAGTCAGGAAGAAGGAAATGTAGTTTCCAGGTCCTGTTCTGAAAAGTGTACTGTCGATCTGGAACTGCGGTCGATAGGTAGAAGCACGAGTTGACATCCACGTCAAATCATAAATAAAAGTCGAAGGCGTTAAATAACACAATTCTTTTAAACAAAACAGGTATGAATAAAGTTTCCAGCATGTACTGAGCGACAAATTCGTGGTTTTGTAAGGCGTTATATTTATAATCCTTTTGGTTCAAATGTTACGGTGCTGGGCTTCTGTTGCATTGGCAGCTGCAGAAGTGTTCATATAGGTTAACCCCTTTTCCGGAAATGGAGGTTGCAAAACCATTTCTGAAGATGGTTCGTCTTCACGTGACATTTTGCCTTTTCTTGTTTCATTCTGAATGAAAATTTAAAGTTAACCACAGAGTTAACAAGGCGGGTCTGGAAGTTTAAAGGTTTAACTAAGTGTTTCAATTCCTATTGCAAATGCCAGTCCTCATTATCGAGCCATGTCGGTCCTGGTGGTGTAGTGGTTACCATACTTGCCCAAGATCGCGGGTTCGAACCCGGCCAGTATTGATGGATTTTTCGGGCATAAAAAACCTAAGTATGGCTTCCTTCGGAAGGGAAGTAAAGCCGTGGGTCCCGTGTCGTACATTTACGTCACGAAAAAGAACCTCAAGCCTGAAAGAGAGGCCTCTGAGCAAAATTTGTCGGCCGTTTCACGCCCTGAGTTGAATAGGACGCTGATGACCTGAGCTGTTAAAGAGCGTCTATAAATAAATCATTCAAAAAAAAAATCCCCTCCCCCTTTTTTTGCTTTACAAAGTTAATAATAAAAACAATACTCCAATTAGTTACAGAATTAATTTATTTTGTTTATTTACGGACGCTCTCTAACATCAGCGTTTCATTCAATTCAGGCCGCGAAATAGCCGATAAATTTTGCTCAGAGGTCTCTTCCTTCAGGCTTGAGGTCTATCATGTGCCATAAATCTACGACAAGGGACCCACAGCTTATTTCCCTTCGGACTGAAGCCATACTTAGAATTTTTTACGCCCGAAAATAATCCATCGACCCTTGCCGGGAGTGAACCCGCGATTTTGGGGTTACCACTACACCACCGACATGAGTACTGAAACTGGGTTAAAATATTCCTCTATAAAAGACTTGATGAAATAATTGCATCTATTCGGTTATAGTGTAATATGAATTTACTTACTAAGTTATTCAATGCTAGAATTTAGCCAGACTTCTCGCTACAATTGCATACTGAGGTCTAAGATTAGCTAACAGCAGACTTTATTGAGTTAATTATTGGCTGTAGTAGCCTGCTTGAAACTTCTTCGCCCAGTTTCCAACCTCTTCGTTAAAATGCCAAAAGAAGTACATGGGAATTCGAATCAAAGTTGAGATTTTCCAATGTTGGCGTTTGCATAGACGGGAAGCACGTGACCGTTAAGTGTACTCATTACTTGAACTACAATGTTGGTTTGTTGGTACTTGAGGATGCTAACCTGCCCGAGGAAAGATGCAGAGGGGGAATTTATGATAAGAATGAAATAGAACAGATAAAGTTCTATAGAAAGCTGAAGAATGGCGAAATAGCTGGAAATATGAACTTCTTTTTCGTTACAGTTGAGATTTTGCACTCAAATAAAGATTGTTGCAACGTTTCACCGTATAGGCCTGACCTACAGAAAACAAATAGATTACGCTGTGTAGATAGTGCACTTGTTGCATATTATCCTATTCTTCATGCGAATAATCTACAATTGTCAAAAATGGATAACATTCTGGTGGTTTGAGTCATTAATCAAACTTTCCCCTGAAAGTTCCATAGAATGCAACAGCGCGAGATTTAATGTTGGGAGAAGATACAAGAAACAAATATCCAGGAATGATCAGTCTCAAGGATATTTTGACATGCTTCGTAATGACGGCCAAGTGACGCCTGCTATTGAAGCTCCTATCAGTTCAGATAAATATGTTGAATACTTCATTAGACTAGCGTTTCAAGACCAATGGTGGGCAACAGTACTAGGTACTATATCCTAACCTATATTATTTTCTTTCATTTGGTGGTTTCAAAATAAACTTTCTGTATGAAGATTATTAATTATTGTGTATTTTCACGACGTACTCTATTAAGCTGTTTTAACAAATATTTATTACTTATTTGAGGTGTGCATATCAATCGAATACTTATATCTGTTGTTATTTCTATTCCATCCTCATCATCAGCTTCTTCAACTAAATAATTTTACTTCTCCAGACATTTTCTAGTTTTGCTCTGAACCTAAATAGGATCCTTGGACGCAACACTTCCTTTATTGGCAGTTTTTTTTCTAAGCGATACCCGAATACCGTCCACTTTATCCTAAGAAGTCAGCATCACAGATTTTCTCCCGCATAAACTGCATTAGTAAATCTCACAATTTATGCCGTTGACTCTGTTCGAATAATGTGCACTACTCATTATAATTTACAATTCACGAAATGTTTTTAAAACGTTAAAAAGTCAGCGCTTTTGAATGTTTTATTATTTATGAAAGTAACATTGTTCAACCAGTGGCAAAATCATAGTCTTCATCGTAAATACATGGATCAGTTCATTTCATTCCTCCCATGTTTACCATAAACAAGAGCGTCCATAAATAAATCAACAAAACCATAAACATCATCTCCACTGGGACAAGGTAGGTATGTATAAGTGACCCATTTTTTTAAAAAGTGGAAAATATAACAAGTACATAAAGGATGTTCATAATTTTGAGGAACTCAATGACATTCAAAAATAAAACTAATGGGAGTAATTAGGATGCCCGTATAATTATTCGCTCCAACCAACAAGGGCACTGATGCAATGCATTTTGACAACTTATTCGATTGATTGATTGATTGATTGATTGATTTGTAAGCATCAAATGGGTCCAATTAAGGTTAAAGGCCCAGATCAGCCAAGTAAAAAAGGGACTGTTTTTCAGTCACCTTTTCTAATGAGTTCATGCTCTACCTCAGACCCTAGCACATGCACTGAGTTTCCTTCCAAGACTCTATGCCATTTGCATTTAATAAGCCCCCATAACAAAGTTTCCTGATCAGTTACAGCTCTAATCTTCTTACTGATTGTACCTGCCTGCATAACTACTGGGCGCCATGGATTTGCGCCAGTAAATTCTGTTCAAAATCTAACCTCCCCCCTTTTCGCGGCGAATTTCTGCAATAAAATCCCTAGGTTGGCAACACTATTTGTCTGTGTAAACAGGTTATATGACGTGTGCTTTACCCTCTTCGTTTAGCAAGCTCCCTTCATACGCCAACTACTTCTATTTGTATGTTATGTTCGATCGCTGGCAGTTTGTCATAAATTGTTATGGGAAGAACAAATTGCGACAATGACTTATGATCAAAGTGATTGTAAAACTAGAAAAGTATTATCAAAACAGCAACATTACGTATCGGAGTACAAATAAAATGTTTAGTGCTAAAATTGTTTGTGGCATTTAAATAAAGGAAGAGTAAATGAGATTGAAATGAGCGACAGGGGCAATTGCAAACAACTACGAAAATTCTTCCCAAAATATCGACCTTTTAAGTGATGAGGCCTTAAACTGTTTAAATGTAAATATTTTTCAAAACGAAGATTTATAACTACGAAAATCACATCTTAATGTTGGCCTGTGACAGTAATGTTTATTTTTTTTTTTCATTTGACAATTTTTTTTTTCACTATACAAAAATGTTACCCCAGTTCCCATCAACAGATGTCGCACAAAATCTTGTTTTATTTTTTACCACTTGCATTTCCAACCAATGAAAATTGTTTATGACTTCAAAACGGCAATTCATGAAGCAATTAAATCATTACGCAAGCCTCATCTGGGACAGAATACAAAATTTGAGCTTGGCGTCTATTAAAAAGAAAAAAAAAAAGTACCTTCAGTATGTAAACAGCTCTTTCATTTGTTTGACTTCTCATATCTGTTTCAGAAGAAGTTGAAAACTGTTTAGCATTTACATGGGCAAAGACAAGTCTATCAGAGAAGTTTCACGAGCACTTGGTAGACAATTATACTCTTCAAGATTTGACATTCCCCGACTGTTTGGACATGCTAGCCTGAATAATTAGGCATAACTAATGGCTGCGAATGTTTTACAACCGTTTCAATGTCATATTTAATTCTCCACATCCCGATAAGGGTGACTGTGCTAAAAGAATAACACGATGAAGTATACTTAGAAATATATGGAACCTCTTCGAGTCAATTAATAAAATAACGACAACAAAACAAAAGATTAAACAATGCATTGCAATAAACAGGAATCAATTTGTATGGGAAATTTGTTGTTTGATGATGCCTCTTATAAAATAAGGCAATATAGTTTAATGTGAAATGTACATTAATAGAAAACATGTATATAACATTGTTTTATATTATTTAAACAAGCACGCCATTTTTAACCGACCCCTGTCGAATCAATTGAGAAGCCTAGGTTTGAATGGGGGGGGGGGAATTGTGTGACTGCTTTAATTTGCTTTCATTGTGCATTTCTGGAATTTACTGCCAGTGTTAACATATTACCTACATTATTACTAGGGATGAATTTGTAAGTGCGAAAAGCAAAAAATAAATAAAACAATAGAGAACTAACCTTCAACTGACTAGTGGAGCAAAGCCGTGCCTCTATCTACTTACATTTGAGAGTTGGTTCCTGTCATGTTTTCCCCGAAAATGCAATTTTTCATATATGCATTTGAAGGTGTAAGAAATGCACTTCTTAAAGGTGCAACCAAGTGGGTATTATCGCGGTAGTCTCTGGTAAGAAAAGGGGAAATAAATACAGTAATAATGTCACATCCTTCAAATAAAGTCTCTCCAGTTTAAGTTTAAAACGGTCGCTTATCAAATAGGAAAACTGTTCTATCGATACATCTTTATGACGTACGTTAAACTCTCCCTCCACCCTATTTACCACTGTTCCTAAGACACAGTAGTCATCCAAAGCTTTTGGTAGCTCTGTCCGCGCATTTTTGCTGCGCAGAGCGCTGTGAAGACTTCCGGCACTTCCTTACGTCACACAGCCGGAGACGGCTTGTGCACCACCAGCTACGACGACATTGCTGGTACATCATGTAAACTAACTGCATATTGCGATGCCTATTATCTTAAAAATAGCTAATTACATAAGCTAAAGACACTTTCACTTATTGCCATGCGTGAACTATTCTCACTCAGGCTCAAAATTAATGCTGCTACAGTAGAACATTATGCGCAGGCGCAGGATGTTCCATCTCCCTCAGTAAACAGCTTTCTCTTTCCCACAATAACGGACTCCAAGTGCAAAGTTACTGTGCGCGAAGTCAATCTACTACTACACCAAAAAACTGGCATTGGGAGCCTGACCGATTCTAGAATGTACATCCATTCCGCATCTTATAGCAGCAACATTAAGAAGTGTGTAGAGAAAAAAAATTATACCCATTAGGACTTAAGCCATGAGCATATGATTATGGGCCAGCCAAAGGCCGAAAGTTAATACCTGCTTGCACCTCTCTCTTTACCGTTCTTAGAGGTCAGCCTGTGCCTACAAGCACAAGTTCATATAAATCGTGTTTTAGAAATTCTAAAACTGTAGTAGTGTTGTAACACGATGTAAAGAAAAAGTTCTTTTTTTTCGAAAGAATATGAGAAATCGAAATCATTTCATTATTGTACCGTGACTAAGCAGTTCTTGAAGGAAAACTCCAAGAACTGTGGAACATTTGTTAAGGCGGTACGTGCTTTCAAGTTATTTCTTATACTGAGAGTGTTCAAAAAGTTATCGACCTGACTAAGAGATGTTGTGAAGTTGGTCAAATTACTATGATAGTCGTTAAGTTTCAAAAGTTTGAGTGTAAATGTAGTCTCTTGTTTTTGACGATCGTGTAAACAAACTAGTGTTAACATTTCTACAAAATGAATAAAACTGAAATACGAGTTGCGATGAAGTATTTCGTTTTGAAGAGTTTGACTCCAAAAGGAATACAAAAGGTGTTAGATTCCCCTTCATTTTCAACGGTTAAAAACGAGCTTTTGAATTTAGGCGTGATCATACATTCATTCATTCAAGATTATGAGCGACCAGGGCGTCCAAAAACTGCTACGACCGACGAAATTGTGTCAAAATTTCACAATTCCGTACTCGATGATCGCCGATTGAAGGTACGCGAGTTGGCTGACATTGCAAATACCTCGATAGGCCGTGTCCACTACAATTTACAGCAAGTTTTGGGTATGAGAAAGTTTTCGCTCGATGGGTGCCGTGTTTGTAAACATGGGCAAAAAACACATCTGGATTACAATTTCGCAAGAATTTTAGACTTATTTCAACGCAATTCCAATGGGTTTCTCCGACGTTTCATAACAGTAGATGAAACGTGGATTCATTACTCAATGCCAGAGACGAAAGAGCAGTCCAAACAGTGGGTAAAAACAGTTGAAGATGCACCAAAGAAAGCAAAAACGGTTCCATCTGCAGGAAAAGGCATGGCTACGGTTTTGTGAGATTCTCATGGTGCGAAGTTCGTAGACTATCTTCAGAAGGGCAGAGTCATCACCGGGGGATTTCACTTGCGGGCTACTCAAGGATGCTATTCAGTCAAAACGTCCACACCTTATAAAATAGAAAGTTCTCTTTCATCGCGACAATGCTCCTTCACACACGTCTGGGATTGTTGCTGCAAAAGTGCATGATCTTCGCTTCCAAGTATTTCCGCACCCGATATATTCGCCGGATTGGCTTCCAGCAAACTTTTTATTCCCAAGCCTGAATAAATGGCTGGGTGGACGAAGATTCGCATCAAATGATGAGGATGAAGCTGAGACGGACGCTTATTTTTCCAAGTTGAACAAATCTTATTTTCCTGAGGGTATTAAAAATTGGAAAATTGCTTGACTAAATGTAGCAGAAAAACTGAGGCATAGTCAAAGGTGGGTGTCATTACAGTGCGGGGAGGAATACGGCAACTAGAAAAAGTTCTCGTTTTGATCGTGGAACAACAAATTCAAGATGTTACGCAGCCTGTGGTTCTTCCTTTTCATTTTGAATTCTTTTATATGTCAAAGGATATGTTGCAGGAGTGTATACAGGTGATTAGGAAGGCACAATGCTACAGTGCTAGAGTGGCCTGCTGGTCCTCAGATCTAAATCCGATCATGCAACTCAACGGAGAGTTTTACAGGACATTGAAAACTTCGAGACTCTAGCCATTCGTGCATCTCCGTCAACAATGGCAGTATGTCGAACAAGATGAAAACCTTCAACATGTTTCTTCAATGCCAAAGAAGAGTCCAGTAATATACTTAATACAAGTTATGCAATAAATTAAGAAAAAAAAATAGAAAAACACACACAAACCAGATAATCAACATCTTCAATAAGGAAGTTTTATGAAAATGAAGACTTTGGAAGTATAAAATATTTTAACAGAATCTGAAATTAAGTTATTCATAAAATTAGAGCTAGCAGCATTAATTTAAAGGTTGGTGTAAATTGCAACAGCAACGATAAACGTATTAGTGAATAAACGTCGTGTTCAAATTGCTTGCACAGTGGAATTTCACACTGAATGACGATTTGAAAGAAAATACCTGAATTTTAGTGGTAAGCAGAAATAAGCAAGCCTGAAAACAACTCAAAAATAATTCCTCTTCGTCACTTATTTAACGCTTGTTTTCACTATATTATTGGTGGTGGACATTGATGATACAATTAGTAGGAAAAAAGCTTATATTTGGTCATGAAATTTCAAGGCCTAACTTTAGGGAAAATCCTCGGTTTTGGAAAAAATTCAGTTAAAACTGTTCTGACAGGAATCGAATACCAGACCTCTCCATCACGAGATGTGCTTGCAGTAGATGCAAGTAAGAACACATAAGATGAGGTCACAACAAAGTAAATGGAAACAACACAAAGAACATTCCTACAGAGAGACAGACTTGGCAGGGCGGAATAATATCTCGTAGCGGTGTTGAGCCGTGGAATAACTGTTTCCGTACCGTTAAATCAGAGCAGCACAGAGATGAAGGAATATAAATGTACACTTAGGCAGTATGGATCTTTTGTTTTCTTGTATTATTTCGCTAACAGCGCATTAAGATTTAGCTTGTATAATCGTGACAATGATTTCTAATATCAGTTCACTTCTCTAACTGAAACTGGAGTTCCCGCCGGCGGCATACAGCGGCACAAACATTCCTTGCACCGGATTAAATGATAGATTTGTAGGAGGAGTCGGAATAGCTGCAGTAAATTTGTTGAGGCACAGATTTGTCCTCAAATTCCAAAGTATGGCTGATGGCATCATACTGACTTACCATTACATACTTACCATTATTTTCATATTAGAATAAATAAATATAAATTTCCAAGTATTTGAGTAATGCTATAATGAAAGTAGGATAACAAATGTAAACTTTGCAATTTTTAATTTTAAGAAAGTTCAGGTTTGTATCAAGATGCACTTTATACTTAGGTTAGGGTTACATGTTTGACGGGTTCTTCCTGTGGAAACACGCCGTTTTATGTGCTAGTTCAGGGTTATTCTTCAGTAAGTCCATTCAGTTGACGAAACATGTGCAGTGAGCAAGCAGAATTTACTACGTTTTTTGGAAATCGGACATGGAAGCACGGCCGAGTGTTCAATCGTCATTTTTTGTTACATAAGAGGAAATGCTCTCCTCAGTAGAGTTGATTCTTATAGATACAGAAATGATGGGATTATTTTAATAGTCATTACTTGGCATTCGCGCTGTGAAAAGAGGTTAAGGCAGACCATTCCGCTAGTTGTTCGCAAGTAGCATGACGCGGTATTTCAAACCAACAGTCTTCTGGAAAATTGCTGAAGTACTATCACTTAGGTTTGCATATTTTCAGTTTATGAAATCGGGACAACCATAACGGGTAGAAATGCCGGTAAAGGAGAACATGGTAATTAAAGTGACATACCAGTTATAAAATTACAAACTTCTTACGCCAGTGGTTTTCTTTATGACCTAAAACTGACATACTCCTGTAAGTGAAATTGCGGGCTTAGTAGCGTCTCTTTTGAAAGTTAAGCTTTAAAAAAATTGTTGTAGGACTTGTAGGACAAGTGTTAATTGAATCAGCAGTCAGACTTGATTTAGGCGTTTCATCAATAGTTACAAAATGAGCACAACAAAACAACTTGTGTTATATTTACTTCATTAATTAACACTGCACTCAGGCTATTAACATACGTACTTTTTTTTTAATTGTATCTGTTTTTTGCTGTTGAGGCACCACAGTTGGACACCAATGATACATGAGAAATTGGAAAATTATTTTTTTTAAGGAAGGGAGCATTCCAGGCCTAAAGTTGCCATTAATGAGGGTGTAGTAATACCTGGAAAATAGCCCTCAGTAAGGAAGGACTGTCCTCGTGGACTGTCCTCCCGCTCGCTTGACGACCTCTGCCACTCTTGGCGGTCATACGTGTTTAACACCAGCAAATATTAAGTTCAATATTTGTGAAAACAATTACAACATTGTGGCCAGCAATGAAACATACATGAAAATTTTTCCACCCGCGACGTTGGAATAGCGATAGGCACGCGGGCAAATATAATAAAAATTAATTTTTAAATGATCTATTATCTAGGCCTATGGCACCCGTCGTTCCATTCCGGAACATGGGCGCCTCTCCATTACCAAGGAGAATTTTAGTTACAGAAGGCAAAAAGACGATGGTAAGCTCTCCATTCCCAGCTGGCAGGAAGATAACGTATTACTTATAATAAAGAAATCAACTCTGAAAGTGTAAAATTGAAAAGCAAGTGTTTTGGTCATGAAAATCTGGACACTTGACGTACATATTTAAAATTTAAAAAAATAATAGGACAAAGATTGCGGGAGGAGGGACTGTTTCGATGAAACAGAACCTCTGGTCACCTCATTTATTACTGGATCATCAAGGAGTTAATGCGTAACTGCCGGTATTATATTTCCAATAATATGTGCTCTTTGACCATCGAATACAAACGGATTGAACTATTGTACTTTCTGCTTTCTGTCAAAAGAACGAAGTTTATTCTCCAATCTTCAGAAAAAAATCATCAGAAATATTATTTTATTTGTGCAAAACTCCACGCCAACAATTATAGTTCATCGCCCTATGAATGGCATGCCTATAGATTATACGGTATGTAACATACCTCATGCCTTCGGCCTGAGTGCAAGCTGGTAGTGTTCAATGTCGCATGCTTTTAAAAATACAGGTATATTTGAATTCGTTGTGCGCCTTCATCTATAACGCGGCATATAATCATATTTGGATAATGGGTTTGTTCTGTATTGAAAGTATTGTCGTGATGACCGTTGCTTTTCCTTTCACGCCCCGCAGTTAGTGGGGGGGGGGGGGAACCGAATACCTCAATAGGGTGACTTTTCCCAGATTAGCCTACTTCTAAAAGCAAATATAGGCTATATTATTCATCTCCTTGCCCACGTTAATAATACATATAAAAGTTACCAAATAAAAAATATCATTGACTCTATTAGTACAATCGGAAGATAACTCCCGGAATAGCGGAACTTTATGCCTTGTAAAATCAAAATCTGTCGAGATTGTTGTAAATATTCCGAACAAGAAATCAAAGATACCAACACATAATATGCTGAGTATTGCTCTCTCCTGTAAACATTCAAGGATTGCTAAGTATGACTTCCTTGGTCCCGTGTCGTAGATTTACGGCACCTAAAGAACCTCGAGCCTGAAATGAGATGCCTCTGAGGAAAATTTATGCGGCATTTAATGGAATGCTAATTAATGATCAGAGATCAGAAGCACATATGGTTGCCCGTAGATCACCAAGAGCACTACAATTGTTCGTTGCTCATTCATAATCATTAGACGTTTCACTGTGAAACGGCTGTAACTGCAATAATTTATTTATAATTAGAAAAGATGGGAAGTCGAGTTTATTTATACAAAGAATCTCTGAAAGGTCTTCCAGAATTTTAAGGTTAGTAAGTTATATTTACATTACCGTGTAGTGTTATATGTAATAATAATTATTATAGTGTTATCTAAAATTAAAATTTGCAACGCTTTTTACTCTTGAAGAACAAAGGCAAGTAACAATCACACCATCTGTATTATGCATATTCATTTATTAGTGTTCTTGAAGAGCACTATTGTTGGATAGAAACGAACGGGTGCGACGTTCTAGGAAATATAGAGGATATTTGGGATTTTATATGCTATCTGTTATAACGTGTGCATTATAATTGCATAATAATAATAATAATAATAATAATAATAATAATAATAAATCATTTGAAATCCCAATGATCAGCAGGTCGCGGTCGTGTGTCAGCGCAAGGTGCGTTCCTTTAGATTCTAAAATTTACAAGAAGGTATTCAGGTTTGAAACCACCTTCATCAGAAACCCCAGATTTTTCATATTCTGATTAAAAGGTTTGATGCTTCAACAGTCACTGATAATGCCTTCCAATAAATAATTTTATTTGAAATGTATTAGTGTAGCTTAAATTATATTATGTACCATCTGTAATGTTAATTTGTTATTCTCTATTATGCTAGGGATGGTTAGATGCTGGGTCAGATGGTATACATCAGGAAAGCATGCAAAATTTTAGGACTCATAAAAATGATCTTAAGAAACATGTCTGCCATTTAAGGTTAATTTAATAGCTAAATTCTGAGCCTTTAGTCTATGATAAAAGTAAGTAGGAGTCCGGTTTTTGCACAGATAAGACGTATGTGGCACCCCCCATAGGTCAGCATACGATTTGAAGAACGTTATGTTATAGCTTTGGTATGTAAGCTATTGTGTAGTTTACTTTTAGTGGAACAAATAAGCAAATGTGAACTCGGAAATTGCATGGTTATTTGTTATGTTTTCTTTGTTCCTACCGAGCAAGGAGGGCACAAATTAAATACTGTTGGTGTTTTCAGGTGTACAGTATTTCAGTGAGGGTTTAAGCCCTCGCCCTAGATGCCCTTGGGTTCTGACAATGTGTTGTCAAATGCATTAAAACTAATGTGAATACACAAACTATTTAACTGGCAATAGAAATAAACATATAATGAATTTCAAGTTGCAGAACACGTGGGCCAGCTATTTTTTTTTTTTTTCCCCTCTCTCTTTGGTTGAAAGCGTTACACAAATTTTGTGCTTTATGCATGAGCAGCGGCACACATTTAGCCCAATGGCCAGAAATTTCAAGACTTACTGGTTTTACTGTGCATTCTACAGACTTATAATTCATGAGATATTTATTTATAAAATCAATTGTGTAAAAAGATTCCAAAAGTTCCAGTTTTAAATATAGAGATAAAACATTTTATTTTGCCGAAACGCGTTAGTTGTAATCAATTTTACAACTGCACACGTCGATAGCAATTCCTTTAAATACACTTGCTGTTTCGTAAGTTCATATATCTGTTTCTTTCTATCATATCGCCCTTGCCGTTTCTCCTCAGGCATCTTATCGGCGCATTGTTTAAAGCTGATACAATCAGGAACCGCATCCTTGTTTGTTCGGTCACTCTTTCACTGAGATAAGCAGTAGAGTTATGTCTTTCGAACAAGAAAAATGTTAAAGATAGGCATTCAGCTACTCTATAATATTTTTATCACTGATTTTTCAATACACTCTTATTACAAGAGTAATTTAGTCTCTGAAAACCAGTTTTGTGCGCACATAATAATAAGCTCTAACTTTCCTCCATCTACCAGCAAAAATGTGGAGCATTTTAGGTATATAATGTTTTGAGACACATTTCGCGTTCTAACATTTTCTGTTTGAACACATTTACCTATATAAGAATACACGGGATGAATCACTTAAACTACTACCGCGAATATATCCAAAAAAAGTGCTGTCGAGCGCTATTCTCACCAAACTGAAGTTCAAACAAGGCTTCACCAATTCCAATAATTATTAGAACGTGTCTTTCTAGCACAAATTTGCATTTTTTTAATTGGAAAAATACCTAATGACTTCAAGAAAATAAAACTAAATGATATTAAAATGTTGAATGGGTTGTTTTGTACGATTCTAAGGCAAGTAGTTTATAAAATATGGTAATATGTAGAGCTCGAACTTTCAGGCCCTTTTTAGAGAATTTCTATTCTCATTAGGCATTTCCGGATTGTTAGGCAAGAACAAAATATCTCTGTACACAATTTTCCACATTTTAGAGAAGATATCAACAGTGTGTTGCAATTTTCCTGGATGTGTCTAAAATTTCGAGCCCTAGTAATGTGAAATGTTTTAGACTTGATATGCTGATGAAAAAGCTGACATGATCCTAGTGTGTATGGGTCAGGAAGGAAGAAAGAATGTCGTGTTCTTATACTAGTTATGTGCATTGACAGATATCCAGAATAAACTGCACATAGTGTTGATAAGTTCTCTAAATTATAGGCCAACTGCGAAACAAGTGTGTACAGTTTTTGCCTAAAAATCGGGGGGGACCATTGCTTTTTGCCTAGAGCCATAGAGCGTTTCTAAAAAGGTTCTAAAAGGATTGTCAGGAATCGTGCAAAACCCTATTGACAATCAAATCTCATAGAGTCCCCCCCCCCCTTGAGGTAAACAGGCATTGTTCCATAACTTTGTGCTAGAAATACACCTTCTAATAAATTGTATGGGCTATTTTGATAAACACTTGTCTGAACTTATTTCATATCAGAAATGTGTATTCGCGGTGGTAATCTTAGATGATTCATTCTCTATACTGATTTTTACTTACGAAAACTGACAGTAACTAGCTCCACAGCGCAACTCCACAAAGCACCTGACACTTTCGACCCGTGTAAAGGAAATAAGCAATCTAAGTGAACACGGGAAACTACGAAAAACTCAAGGTCTCGACGGCCGACCCCACGGCATTTGAATACGTGATCTCCCGCATAACGACTTTCAAGCATTACCGCTTCAACTACCCCATCATGATAGTTCTTGCTCTAAGAATGAATACTTCAATTTATGAAATATAATTTTAGATTTTAAGAAAAGCTTTAAATTCTTTCAGTATTTTAAAATCTTTGTGTATATTTTTTAACCTATAAGCTGAAAAGTAGTGATTTGTGCATATCAAAGATTACATTATCATTATGTGTCGTTGGCACTCATGCAGTTTTCGCCAATCGATATTTCCTCGTTCAATTCCTAGCTATGGTCACATAAGCGTGGTGACATCACTAAGATTCCATTTCATTGGTTACCAAGTGCCTTGTCTAAACGCTCGAGGAGTTAATGCATTGAGTCGGAGCGAGCACGATGTCCTTTCTTCTGAGCTCGCACAGTGGCAAGTTGTAGGTAAGAAGTTCCCATGGGAGATGAAATTGTTTAGGGCAACCTTTAGAAATTAAAAGTGGGGCTTCTTGCCTACTACGATGGCCCAGATTTGAGTTTATTTTGTAATTTGCTTTGTTTTAATTGAAAGTTAAACTACATATAGGATTTTGCCAAAGAATAGGGTAAGTTATAATACATTGTAAGAGTATTGACGGGGCTGTGTTAGGACAAAAGACTGGTACTAAAGAATTTTTAAGATGCTTAACTTGCTTGTTATTTATTTAATGGTATTGTCAAAGATCACCTTTTAATAGGCGAAAGTTCATTTTGCAAACCATTGGGGTAGTTTCCTTTGTCTTTTCATTGTGGAAATGTTTCGCAACATATACTCCTTGCAGAAAATTAAATCTTTATGTTTCATATGCAATACGCAAACTTAATTTGTTTAACTTGAAATTTGTATTCAAGTTGATTTATAATTGTTCAATAAATTTTGTTAATGTTGCTAAGTCCCAACTTTCTTTTAACAAACACACAACAATCCGATTCCATGGATCCTCTCTTAGGCAATAAAGGCTCTCATAACCTTAAATAATGATTTCTTTAAGTGCTGCCTCTTGGAAATGTCATTAAAGTTGTCATGTAAATCTTATATTTCGTAAATGCAATAAGTAACAATGACCGAAAATATTTTATGGATATACAGGGGAAAAACCAACAGGGTCCAAAAACCGTAATCTTACAGGAAAGAAAAAATAAACATTCAAACGCTTAATACGGTTACTTTTGTACCGTTTCAATTTTTTTTTTTTTTTTTTTTTTTTAATTTCAGTGCAGTACTAATTGTTTTTTCGACCTGAAACTACAGAAACATTTCTTTATTTTACTTTCCCAATGAATAAAGTAATTAGTCTGTGGTTGGACTCTGTTGGTTTTTCCCTGTAGTTTGTAAAACAAAAGTACACTTATGTCCATTAAATTTATTTTAATTATATTATATAATTACAAAAACAAAATATGCACTTGTATTGACAGATATTACTATCTAAGTCAAAAACAGACCTATATGGTTCTCATTGTCAAGTATTTTTGAATGTATCTCTAAAAATCACTATCATCATCAGAGAATTCCTCTTGGTGTTCAGTTGGCAATTACTTTGGCTGGTGGACAGCAAATAGTCGGCTGCAGTATTCTTGGATCCCTCGTCTTCACAGAGCTTCATCAAGATCATCAAGTCCTTACACTTTTCTTTAGACAGAGGAATAGCGCTGGCTTTGTTCCTGTATATCTTGTGACTGTGGCTGTTTCATCTTTCCTTCCTTTGATCGCTTTATCAATGATGAGAAGAATGCTCCATTATTACAGATATTAAGATATTATCTTCTTGTAGTACTTGGAAGAAAGAAACGTACTTCAGCTTTTAAAATTGTTTCTTCACACGAGACCACAACAAATGGATTAAGCTTAACTCAGGCTCCTGTGCTCACTTCTCTCCAGCCATCAGGGGTTTCAGCCTTTGCAGTCTTGGGGATCAATGCCATACTTTTATCTGGCTCCATGAAGAATAGCCACGCACGGTATAAGTAAATGCCACTTTTACAAACCGTTTTAACACAACAGTAGGGCAGTGCAGGAAGTGAATAATTAATAGTATGATTTTTGTTCTGTCCGACACTAGTCAGGGATGATGTGAAGTGTTTGAACATCTTTGTCCAGATAGTCGAGCTTTTTCTATCGCGTTCAGTAATTTTCGGGTAGCCGAAAGAAACGTGGAATTCTGATACAAAAATCTCTCTGAATTTTCCGTAAGAAATCCGAATATAGAAAGCTGGTTAGAAAAAAATCAAGAAGCTGTTTGATATTAAATTCTTCTGGAAGATCCCTTTTGAGTTCTTTAAGCTGTAATGTGCTTTTCTCTCCTATAGAGAACTTTTTTTTTTGATTGATTTATTTACGGACGCTCTTTAACAGCTCAGGTCATCAGCGTCCCATTCAACTCAGGGCGTGAAACGACCGACAAATTTTGCTCAGAGGCCTCTCCTTCAGGCTTGAGGTTCTTTTTCGTGCCGTAAATGTACGACACGGGACACACGGCTTTACTTCCCTTCCGAAGGAAGCCATATTTAGGATTTTTACGCCCGGAAAAATCCATCGGTCCTGGCCGGGTTCGAACCCGCGATCCCTATAGGGAACCAAAATACTGCATAATTGCCTCATGAGAACCTTGTTCAAGTTTATCAGGTCGATTAGTGGGTTTTCCTGGTCTATCAATTGGTGACTTGCCAGTTTTTCTCAAAGATGTTTTCACTGTGGTAATCGGAAATATTTAATACTAAACAGTGACTGGAAACCCTTTAAAACATACTGGAATCTCTACAGCATCACCATTCCTAATCGACCTAACTTTGTATCTATAGGAACTATTTGCCATGTCACAGCATGCAATGAAATAAGGCCTGAGAGATACACGTTGTGTGCATCAGTACCGCCAAAACCTCCAATTTCATTAAATTTTAGTTGTAAATGATCTAGTTGTAGAAATATGAAAACTTCCATAACGTTTACAATGGCAGACATCCCCTAGCTTCTTGGCAACATTTTGATACTACTTTTTGCGTTTTTTCATTTATTTCTCTCTAATAGCACATAATTTTATTACTAGCTAGACTTTCAAGCGGCTGAAAGCTGTTATCAATCTTGTTTTATCAAAAACACACTTTATAATTCAAGTAAATTAATTCACCATGAAACAAAATAATAACGATGTAATAACCCCAAACATAAAGTGATTGCTGGTTTTTCCAATACATACAGTCTCTTCTACTGTTACAAGGTGGACCTATTGGTTTTTCCCTCGTAATGATTTAACATGATGAAACACCTGACGGGAGAAGCAAGCAGTGCTACCAATTATCTCATCTTAAGTTTTCTTGGACTATGTTGGTTTTTCCCTGTACTCTCATTTGTTAAATGAGATTTGCATTTAGGTTATACGATCTGTATTATATTTCGGGAAATATTAAGAAATGGAGAGAATAGGATAGGTGACATGATATTCTAAATATAGAATCATAAAACGCTACCTAAATTGGTGATGCTTAATTGAAACTCTCTCCAGTTTTGTCGTACGCAATAGCAATCTAAAAATCACACATAACAGCCTTTTATGCAGTTTTAACATGTTTACGCGTCACGCAGGACACAGCCGTGCTGGTGAGCGAGTTCATTAATGTTTAATTACATTAAGCAATGCTTTTTGACTGCCTGCCTGTTTTTCCGCACTCTGGCTCGTTTTCTGCTGCAAATAGAGGAAAAACATCCGCTATAGTGTCCCATCTGCTTTCTTGTAGTTTGATGCTTTCACTCTTTTACACAGCTGATTTGGCACAGTTCATCTAGAGCCAGAAATTGAGGTGCAACGACCTGCAAAACATGGTGTGAATTTAAATATGTTTTTCGTTTAATTAAGTGTAGTTTGCTAAAGTAAATAAATGGTACACCGATATCAGTTGTTGCTGTTGTTATAATATCACAATACACAACATTTTAAAAATATAGAGAGAGAGAGAGCTGTTATTAAAAAAAATCAGTTTGTTAGCCAAATCCAGCAGCCGGGGAGTACCAAAAGATGAAAAGCATTCCTTTTAGATTTCTACTTCATATATTCAGCTCATTTACGCAGCGCTCTTGTTGATAAATGGCTTGGTGAAATTTACATTTAAGCTTGAAGTAAAATATCCAAATGAAACAAGACTTCTAACATAGCTCAAGAGAAGGAAATGTATCTATAATCACTACGAAATACAATAACAAGTTTTTACATTACATTCCAGAAAACGATAGTTACTCTTATGACAACTTTATTATTTGGTTTGTTACTAAAGCTGATGTAGATGTTTGAAATGATATATTGTGGAAAACTTATATAAAATACATTTTCAACATTTAAATTTCCTCTATTATTTAGTTTCTTATTGCCAGCGATTTTTACCTATGGGCGAATTTAAAAAAAAAACAAAATGTATATGAATAGCAACAAAAGCATAGACAATTGACAATCATAACGCAAAATGGAGGGTTCTTCAAAGCGTTTTGGTGATGCAATTTGATCTTATCATTAGGAATTCCAAACCACACAGAATACAGAGAAAAATAGAGACACTGTTTTTTTTTCTCTTCTTCTTCCCTCCCTCAGTTGATATTATAAAATCGATTGGTAGCGACTACAATAATCGGCTTTTGTCCATTTCAGTCTCACGGTTTTTGAACAGAATAGATATTCATAAGCATAACATTACATACAAATGTTAATATTCTGTGCGCGAATTTCATATATATATTATTTGTATTCTTATTCTATTCATGAAATAGTCCTAAATCTGTATTTTACTCTTCTCCATTGATATTACTGACAATCAGCATTCTCCTGTCGCAAGATTGCTTGAAAAGGTTAAATATAAATATGCAATTATTACTATTTTGGAAGCTTAAGTTTAGAGGAATTATATTTAAATTCTTATTTTATTCGAGAAATAGTCCTAATCAATATCACTCGAAGGTCTGAGCTTTCAAGATAAATCTACTCACACGAGTTCTTAGTGATCGGCCACCTATTTCGGTGTGTATGTTTTTAATAATGGCTATAGTTTCAATTTATTTACGCGATCGGAAATAATCTTATACATGTACTTGTGAGAACTAGGCAAAACGTAAATACTACATTAATATTTATTAAAACATCGCGGTTCCTAATGTGACCCCTTTGAAACATGAAAAATCAAAACTTTGCTTCGAGGGTTTAATCAATCTGGACAAAATGCATAATTGCTCCTTTGAGTCATGCGGATAACTTAGCTGTAAGGAGAACTATGAACAGGACAAAGTAGCAAAGTATTCCTTTATTTTTCTTTGGACATTGTTAATATTTTTTAGACAGTTGAAACTCCAAAGCAGATGACAATGCATTATTGTCACAACAAACCTTGCACATGTGTGAAGGTAGATAGCTGGATTTTTTTTATATTTTTTGTGTTTGTTTTGTTTTGTTTTTATTTGTAAAATTAGTTATACTATGCCCACAAAGCATGGGATCCCTGTGTGTTGACGATCGATTACATTATGCTATGAGCAGTACTTAAAAATGAAACGATATGCGCTGCAAACCTTCGGTTTCACTCGGAACGCGTAATTTTTCCTTTGCGAGGCCTTGCAGTTGGCCGCAGTTTACCAAGTTTTGCAGTTCTTGTCTCGTTCCCACGCTTAAAAGCCGGACGGGGAGCTGGAGGGGAGGTCAGTATGAGTTGAATTCCAGGAACGTGTGCAATGTTGTGTGACAGTGTATTAATTACGTTAATATGACTCAATTCAGATATTCTATTCTCCAAAGAGTATTTATTTACGATTCGCACATGCGTACAGAATCGGATCGTGACTTACGAAGATTATTTCAAGAATGATTCCGTAATATTCAATTTCCTAGTCGAAGTTCGATTCACAGATTGGCAAATTAATTTCTGAAACGGGAGATATTCTTGATAAAAAGCGCAGACAGCCACCTACAGTGCTGAGAGAAAAAAAAAAAACGTTACATAACATTGAACATGCTCTGAAACATCCCCGTAAAAATCACTTCGACATCTTTCTCAGCAAACGGGACTTTCCTATTTCTCTGTTCAAACGGCTACAAAGCTACTGAAGTTAGAACCCTATAAAATTACCGTCGTGCAAGAACTTACACGGTATAACTATGAGGAAACACAAGTCTTAATGTGTTTGCAATGTGAGGCAGAATAAACAAAATTCTGTGATTTCGAGCAATCGCTCATACAGGTTTCGTTGCAGATGTGTGAAGCGAAGTACACAAAACTTCTGTAATTGCATTCAGAGCACATTTACTGTGGGATTTTGTTTTCCTTCTTCTTTCGGCAAGAGACGTGGCAGAGATCGCTGAAGCACGGATACCATATCACATCATATTGTGTGTGTGTGTGAGAGAGACAGAGAGAGATTTTCCTTCGTCCTCATCAATAGTGACGACTCGTGACATAAAAAATTGATGTAGCCCTACCTCCACATAAGGACTCTAATTTGATAGTAATGTTCAGTATCTACTACATTTTGAATATAAATATAAATGTAACATGTAAGTTAAGGGACCGTGAAGAAGAGAGAAGAAGAAAGATTAAGGGGTGTTGAAGATGTAAGCTATGGGACGGGGAAGGAAATTGAAGAAGGGAGGTTACAGAAGAAGATTAATGAGTTGCAAGATGTAAGTTAGGGGATCGGGAAGAAGATAGAAAAAGGGAGATTACAGAAGAAGATTAAGTGAGATGGAAGATGTAAGAAAATTGAAGAAGGAAGATTACAGAAGAAGATTAAGTGAGCTGCAAGATGTAAAGTTCAGAGACCGTGAGGAAAAGAGAAGAAGGAAGATTAAGATGTAAGTGTGGGACGGGAAGAAGAGAGAAGAAGAAGTAAGCTGGAAGATGTAAGTTATGGGGAAATTGAAGATGGAAGATTAAGTGAGCTGTACGATGTAAGCAAGTACAATTTCTTTACATAGTTCAGATAGTTAGGGAGAGGACGGAACAGTTTTAGTTTAGTTAGATAACTTGGCTACCAGCTATTGAATGTGTTTATTGGCTTTCTGTTGTAATCTTATTTGATTTTTTTTTGTTTTTGTTTAGTGAAATGATTAATTTTATTCAAGTTATACGTTTGATTAGGTTATATTATTATAGATTTAATCTGTAAAATTATTGTGTATTGTGGGGGAAAAGAAAGTTTAATAAATGATAAAATTTGGAAATACACGTCCCGGTATAGGTAACAAGGTGCCAGAACTGAGTGTTGCAGATTTGCTTTATTTTTTATTTTTATTTATAAAAATATACAGACATACACAAGTATATCTTGCCGTGCTTCATATTATTTATTACATAACAGAAGGTTAATAAAATAAAAACTGTTATATTTCAACATAAATTACAACACATTATAGATAGTAAATCAGGTGTGTAATAGGAAAATGAACTTTTTAAAAAAAGTATGTTCACATACACCATATTTACTGTTGTATGTGTGACCGCCACGGGTGGCCGAGGTCGTTAAGGCGCGAACTCGTGAGCGGGAGTTTTGGGGTTCGAATCCCGCCAGGACCGTCCTCCCTGTCTGAAGTTTTTTCCAGGTTTTCCTCAGTCTTCATAACTGGCAAATGCCGGAGAGGTACCCTAGGCCTGGAACGTTTCCTTCATCAAAAAATTTCCTTTCCCAATATATCATTTCATCTCATGTATCCAATGTTCACCGCCTGTGGTGCCCCAGTAGTAAAAACGTGCGTTAAACACCAATAAAAAAAACGGCTGTATGTAAAGCAATAATGTAACTTAAGCACCGGAATGGCACCATAGAAAACCTAAACCACAAACAGAAGTATCAAACCAATTGCTTCAATATAGCCGGAGCTGAATGCAACAGCAGTTAAAAGTAATACCCAAACAATAAAAAAAGTTGTATATTTGTAGCTACAGACTATAAACAAGAATCTAAATTACTATACCAGTAAATGTAAAATGTAAAAATTGTAGTTAAAAGGTCTAAAAAAAAATTGGATTTAGCACGCTGGCAGTGCTCGCCGGCTCGCGCATCCTTCTGAGTTGCTATGGAAGTGGGCCAGCCAATAAACGACACACATTTTTCCATGCCCTAGATGCTGCCCACTGTCCGATTCTAAGCTTTGGCTGTACTTGCTATCACTTACCCTTAAAGCGCGAGAATATCTGGAGCTCCAGTCCCGAGCGACAGTGCCGAACAGACTGGAAGGAGTGGGACTAGAGATGCAACCAAAATGAAAAAGAAATTCGCTTGTAACAGTGTAAATGTTGCATGTATTATGTTTTTGTTAAACGTAAAGTAACCGATGCGTTGTCCTCCATAAGTTTCTGGCTGCAATATGATGTTTCTTATTACAAAACTAAGTTTTTCACAGTTTACCACGCGTTGTGTTATTGGAATTCGTAATTAATTTATATGTACACACACAATAAGCTTAACCTAACCTCAAGTAAATTCTAGAAACCGGTGGATCCGGTGGTTTATTGCGGCGAGCTACGGCCTGACGGTCTACGCTCACTTCCTTTTCGTAAATATAAATTGATAGGAGGTTGCGTGCTACTAAGTAGGCGGGTAATGATCATTGTAATGGTAACAAATCTGCTTTGACTACAGCAGAATATATATAACGGATTGTGTGCATGGTACTATGTTAGCGAGCCGTTGTAATGGTGGCAAACTTTAACAATAGCAAGATAAAAAAAAATCAGTACGTGTGGGTTCAATTGCGTTACCTGCACATTTATAGTCCAACACTCTAACCAGCTAACACGCTGTTCCTAGTTATCCACCTATATCTGTGGAAGTTCACTACCTTCGGCCTTCTCCGCTGCTGCTCGGGACTGGCTCGGAACTGGAGCTCCAGATATCCTCCCGCTTTAAGAGCATAAAGCTAACGTCTACCGTTGCCATAGCAATCGCTATGAGAAGAGGTCGCAAGTGCAGCCGGTTTTCTTCTGACTGGATTGTGCTATTTCAAAGGATACATGTTTAAGAATTATGTTACCAATTAACTCGTATGTCAGCACTCAGAAATAGTTTAAATTTGAGTTAAAAACTGAAAAAAAAAAACATTAAATTGATATACTGGATAAAAGACTGATTGATGCAGCCGAACTGTACTGATCATCAATGGTAAATTCCTGGGAGGTGCCCTAAACTCAGACCTATACACTTCTTTTCCAAAAGATACTTTTACAATGCATCATTTCATCTCGTGTGTCATATATCGGGCATAACAAAAACAGACATTAACCACTACTATTAAAAAAACAACGCACACACATACACCCTTCACACAAAATACAACGGCAAATTCACCACTTAATAAAAACTATTTGATATAATTTGATTGATTAGCAATATTGTTTTGTATACTGGATGCTAACATTTGATGTGAATTAAATAAATTGTTTGTAGTATATATGTTTTGTTGATAATATTTTACTTTAGGTTGAAGATTAGTGAAATGGCAGTGAAACTGCAATACTACAAACCGAGATCAACCTAGCAATTAGAGAAGCTTGACTTTCACCAGCGTTCATCCGTAAATGCTGTTTGACTAAGCATTGTTGTTGAGGCTTTCTATGTATATTTCATAATTCTGTAACTTCTGGCTTTTTCATTGTAACTTATTGTATTTCAGAGGGTTTGCATTTTAATGGCAAAACTATTACTGAAAATTAAAATATTTTTATGAAAATCTTAATCCATTAATATACAAGAGTGTAGATTATATAAGTGAAAGTCGAATGTATGTGGAATATAAACAATAATGATGACAATTTTCTGAAGTATTTTATTTTATTACTAGCCTCAGTTCAGCTCGGAAAAAAATACATGATTGTGAAAGCAAAAATGTTTGCAAATATTTAACAGCGTATATAAAATCGAAAATATAGTATAAAATTCTGTTATAATTAATTTTATATGCAGTGTATGTGGTTAACAATGATGTAAATTAGGACAGTATAAAAACAAGCAACAGACATTGTAAACGATGATATATAAGTATATAAACACATAATTTAAACTAAAACTGCTTAATTTTTACGGGTAGACTGGAATCGTTTTCTTTGGGGGGGGGGGGGGGGCGTGATCTTGAACTAGCTGCCCAGTACAGAGAAGTTTTTCGTTTTGGATCCGCGTGAAAAGTGCATTGCCACTAAACCATTGTTTAAGAGCTCCCACCAATATTCGGCTTGTCAGGATATTGCTTCTATGTATTAGTGTTAAACTTATTCGAATGCGTTTTTTTTTTTTTTTTTTTTTTTTTTTTTTTTTAATCCAGTTTAACGTACCTCATAACATCGAAGATTCTAAGAGATGAATGTTGAATGAAATGCGCCCAGCGTCCGCAAAGCATAAAGTAAGCTGGCATTCCGTTCACCTTTGCAGGATAAAGAAAAGCTCCGGAGTAAAATTCTTACCCCGGCAACTACCTTACAAACCCGGGACCTTCGGCAGTCATGCTGACCACAAGGGCAGAGAGGCGTCAGAAGAAATGTGCATGCTTAGCACATTAGCGTAAACGGATTATCCAGCATATAATCAAATATACTATAATTACTTATTGTTTGTTATTTACTTTTGCTTTCCCTGATGTGCGTTTATTGCCTTGTTCATTACTTGGATATATCTCGACACCGTCCTATTGTTAACTACATAATTCCGGGGAATCAAATGGGATAAAGGAAGATACTTAACTTTCGAACAAAGCCAGTGGTTTAACATTACACAGGAATATCTAAAACGCCTTTAGGTACATAAAATATACTGTAAATGGGAAGAGAATATGACTAAGCAGAAAAAATAACAGAAGAAATTAACTGAAGGTGAACTAGGCATAGTTGAAGATGAATTGCGGTAGCCTCTTCCTAAAGGATTGACACAAAGTAAATGTACGAGCGATACATTAGCAAGAAAAAAGTCAGATTTAAATAAAGCAGAAGTGTTGCGGTATTCGTTGAAGTATCTACAAAACATGAATCTTGAAAGGAAAAATACCTGCAGTTGTTAGCAGAAAAGTATGATAGGAATAATTCTAACTCCGGTAACAACCGTCTTAATCCCCTTAAAAATCTCTGAGATGAACTTAATATCATATAAAGTAAAGCCCACACTGGAAGAACTTAAAAAAAAGCGAGTTAGAAAATGGTGCACAATAGGTTTTGTAAGAAGCAAGCTTGTACAAGATTATGTTTGTATTTGGAGAAAACAACATTTACAATGTGATAACATTCGGTATTTATTGTTTTCCCCTTCCCTTTCGGTTTATATGTGAAAAACAAAGTTGTCAGTTTATTGTGTAGCTTGTTGAAATACTTCATTAATATATTAAAAGACATATTATTTTCTTACTGTATGTTAGAAGAAGTGATGATTAATAGATGCCACTACAAACAATTTATGGTTGCTTTAAAAAATTATAAGAAATAAAAATAATATTTATTTAAAAAATAACAGCATCGGCATCAGTATTGAATTTCTGAAGAAGGTATATGTAGTTGTACTGAAGGCTCCAGATATTAGAAATTGAAGTTTCACAGAAGCTGTGGAAATAAAGGGAGCCATATTACATACAGCAGAAACAAAATTATTGCAACGATATGGGTGGGCCTTTACAGAAAATAAAGATAGGTTCTCAAGGAAAAAATATAGCCATCTACTATATTTTAGGAAGAATAGTTGTAAAGTAGGGTAAATGCTCAAGGAAAGACTTGGTGCTTTAATAGCAACGTTGGAAAGTAGTATGCAAGAAAGGGTGGCAGCTGTAATAAATTGTAGGAATTCTAAACACAGTTTAGCAATGAACAATTCTGTTACGGAAAATGATTGTCGAGTAATCACAATGTTCATTAATATAAGCGAACCATGGCTGCTAATAAATTTAACTTTGTAAATTGTTTGAGAATCCAGTGCTTGATAGAAATAAAATGGGGTCAGAATTTGATATAGATAACACAATAGTGTATGGGAGGGGGGTCGATCTTCTCAGCATTACTGTCCTTTCAAACGATTACTGCGAGAATGTAAAGATATGTTTAAAATCCAAACCCAAAGAACAAGAATTTTAAACTTAAAATAGAAAAGAAAAATAATTCGGATAATTACATAATCCCCGACATTTCTTTGTCTTCAAAGATAGGCAGCATCTACTTTCCAAAATAATTTGAACAATTCAAATTTGATTACACTTTTAAAGGTGTGCATTTTAGGTTAACCTTTCCTGCAATTATTGCAGGAAAAAATGTATCTTTCACGATTTTTTTTTTTTTTTTTTTATGTAATTCGAAAAAAGCATTTCTGCTAAAGCATGCAAGGTTTCGATTGGTTGCCTATATGCATGATCGGAATTTGCATTATGAATAGATTCCTGGCAAATGTTCGCAATTGTCAATACGAGTTCTTCTCTCCCTCAGACCAATCCCCGAAGTGCCCCTATTAGAATTGATTTTCCGATATTAGCGCGATGTTCTGCATTACAAGAAAAATAAATAATTAATTTCAAATATTGTACGTCACATGTTTACGTGGCTCATAA
This sequence comes from Metallyticus violacea, assembly GCA_030762175.1. Lineage (NCBI taxonomy): Eukaryota > Metazoa > Arthropoda > Insecta > Mantodea > Metallyticidae > Metallyticus > Metallyticus violacea. The sequence goes on from CM060832.1 coordinate 99,642,377, forward strand.
ATACTGGTGACTACTGCGGCAGGGTTAGGATGCGTTCAGACAAGTGCGACCCCGAACTTTTGCATTGATATTAGTTATAAATAATCCCAACTGAGGCTTCTCGGCTAAAGAGTTACGAACAATCTCTTCGTTTTACTCCACTTTCTAAAAATGTTGGTATTGTTAATGTTTCTAAAAAGATCACTGAGGAATAATCTGCCTTACATAATGGTATGACGCCAATTAATTTTTGTGTACCTTCATATCATATATCACCAATGAACTGCGAAATACCAAATTGACAAATACCCATTGTTGCTTAATGTTCTGGTAGGAGACAACTTATTTACTATTACATTACTTTAATGATCATGTAAAAAACATAGCTGTTATTAAAATAGTTTTAAACTGTTATATCAGTATTGTTTAAAAACAATGGAAATGGCTAAGCAAAGAAAAATATGAATTTATACGAGTGTTCAATGAAAATATTGTGTCTTGTGAGTGCTTCTGTGAATGTATTACGTAACAGAGGTGCATACTTCACAATAATATGTTCATGTATGTGCGCGGTTGTGTTCCATTACACGAACTGTGTCGTAACAGAAAGCAAATAAGATGGGCACACAAGGAAACAGTCGAAACTGGACAAGTAGCGCTGCTGCTTTTGTGCCCAGTTTCACGAAAAGGAAATTTTGAGCAGTTAAAAAGTGCTACTTACCTGTTTATTAGAAGCCGTGGTTTACGCACTCCTTTAAAATCCACGTATTGTGCAGGTCCTTTTCTCTGCTGTGAATGTCCTAATAACAATGAATCTGTCTTAGAAACACGTAAATAAACACTTAACACACGCACGACTTAGCTAATAACACAAACACGTGTATCACATACACACACGAACTATGATCACATGCACACTGTTTTTAATTATTTCGATTTGCAGTTCCCCCTCCTCTCTTTCACTAACAGCTGGGAATCAATGTCAAGGACAAAGCTGGTAATGTCATACTGCGTAGACCACGTGGTTGCCCATGATTAGATACGCATATTTCTTCAGCAAAATGCCAAAATGTTGGTACAGTTTTTATTGGACTCACACTGCGCTTCCCTGGTTGTTGGACTGTGCGAACAGAACCTCGGTAGAGCTGGTCGGTCGGACGGTTTGCAAGATGTCTGCCAGCCACGGGTTTGTGTGTGTTGGTGCAAAGAGGAAAGAGGGAGGGGGGTGAGAAGGGAACGGCAAGACAGAGACGAACGAGCCGGGTGTCATGCCGTCCGTCCTTTCACAGTAGAAATTTCAACGTTAAGAGATAGAGACGGGAACGCGAGCTGGGGCAGACTTGACTAGATGAGGGGCGGTAAAAGCGGGGGCGGGCAGAAGGGGGAGGGGACGAGATACGCCAGGGAGCCAGCTAGATTATGGAACACACTCCAAGTCAATAATCATATCCCCTCCCACCATTCCTTTCCTTTCCTTAGCTTTGCTTCGCATGATGGCAACTCCACGGTAAATGTTGGACCTCTCTTTTCCCAGCAGTCCCTACCCTCCTAGCAAAAGCGGAAGTTCCTTACATTCAAAGTCTGTATATTTTTATGCTGGCGCTGCAGTTCTACGTTCAGAGTGAGTGAAACGCTTTGTTTTGAAAAATATGACGGCGTTGTTCCTTGTGCGAGGTGTGCAGCGTTAATCACCCCGTCAAACCTACTTAGAACGATGTATTTACAACTGAAGAATAAAACTGCACCGCGATCTGTAAACTCTTAATCAGAAGTGATTGAATATTCTTTTCCCAGGTTACAAAACTCTTGATGCTTCAGTCAAGGATGCACCTTGAATAGACTTGAACCGGTTAAAGTTATGATCTCCTTTCTAGGTGACAGTGTTGCCAGATTAAGGAAACGCAACGTTCTTACCAACTTATGAACAGTCCTACATTATCACAAATTAGTCCTACTTTTTCACTTTCAATTTATATTGCTAAAGTAACTTACATTATTTTAAGTATTAATTAATTATATGAATGAAATGTCCTTAATACAAAATATTTACCCATTTATTCTAATGCTAAATTATCAACTATGTTACTAAGAGGGTCTGATTACGCGCATCACGTTTAACCAAGGGTCTTCAAGTAAAGTAATATCGCTGCCATGACTTAAGCGTGATGGATATTACGCTGTTTGCGACGAGCTCTTCCCCCTCCCCCCATCTCTCACACACACCAATGCAAGCACGTAGGGCTCCATTGCTTTTGACAGCAGGCGATTTTTTATTTTGGTTTCCATAAGATTTATCTTCAAGTAAGTAGCGGATTATTATTAAATAATAATAATAATAATAATAATAATAATAATAAATGCATGTAATTATGTTTCTAAAACACAGACTTTAAGTTTAAAATGCAGTCAATGCGTTCTAGGTATTTCATTACCTCATATTAAAATGGAGGATATAGTTGTACCGAAGTTCCTGCACACTTCTTACCAGACTGAATATTTTTTTTCATAATAAACATTGGAATGTGAAAGACAAGAGGACAGAGAATGTAAAGTCTGCCAAGTCCTTGAAATCAGCAAAGCTTGTTATCAAACAGCATTCCGTAGAATTTACCAGCATCCTTAATTTGCTCAAAATCATCCGAATATCTTCACTTTACAAATGCCATTTCTCTATTGCCTGTATATCATTTTCTGACTTTACAATCTTTTATCAATGGTACAAGTGACGAACAAGTGCCCCTGGAAGCTGGCAACCGAGCTTCTTTAGTTGCAAATAGTCTGCCATTTCTTATTTATTTGCACCGCAGTCTAATATTCAAAGTAACATTGCAATATTTTTACCGTTGTATTCATCCCCGTGAACAGATTGCAGTCAGCCGTTGTAAATGTTATTAGAAAGCAACTCTTTTCTATATGTTTCGGTCGGTCCTGGTGGTGTAGTGGTTACCATACTTGCCTCCTACACCCAAGAACGCGGGTTCGAACCCGGCCAAGACCGATGGATTTTTTCGGGCGTAAAAATCCTAAGTATGGCTTCCTTCGCAAGGGAAATAAAGCAGTGGGTCCCGTGTCGTACATTTACGGCACGAAAAATACCTCAAGCTTGAAAGAGAGGCCTCTGAACTAAATTTGTCGGCCGTTTCACGCCCTAAATTGAATGGGACGCTGATGACCTGTAATGTTAAAGAGCGTTCATAGATAAATCAATCAATCATACATGTTTCGACCTTATGTTTAAGCTGACTATTGACAGGATATCATCTCTGATAAATGTTATTTTCTATTACATTGTTCTTGGATCGTATTCATTTCTGCTGAATTTATCACAGAATTACAAACTTAAATCTAAGAAACAAATGCGCATTGTTTTATCTCGTACGAATTACTGTATCAGAGACAACGACCTGTAACAGGAACAGCACCTCTCAAATTATGCGATACCATAATGTTATAAAACACACTTAGAGCTGCTAATTATTTCTTTCCTTTATCATAAGGAAATGCCAAATAATGATTAGGCTAATTAATTGCATTATTATTGTCGCAATCTTAATTCAGACTGCTGGTCGTATATTACAAATGATGCCGCAGCTTCTTCAACAATATGTGCAAGAAACAACAAGTCGTGAGGCCCGCGCTTCCTTTCTTTCCAGAGGCCGAAATGCCATGATGAGACTTAATTGGCAAACAGACAATCACAATTAAAGAAAAAATATTATTAAAACCATGGAATAGATGATAAATATTATTCAAATTAAACACTTAGGTCTGGAAGTAGTTACCCCTTAGGCAAAAAATCTGCAATTAGTCGTATGTCGTATATTTATTCCATTATTAAAAACAAGCATATGCGTTCATCAAGAGGAACAGGGGCAGTAGAACAGCGCAAGGTCCCCTATTTAACACTTTCCTTACAACCAGAGTCGCCCTTGCACCATCACGCCTCCTTTCACGAACGGCAGCCGAGAAAGCCGAACGCCTCTTTATTGTTAGTTTGGAGTTGAGAATGTTATTGCGCCTCGTTGCTACATTACAGTTTCCCATTTGATTTAGCTGTGTACTGCATGTGATTAACAACTAACATGCTTCTTACAAAGCTACTTTTGAAGTACTATTACTTGTTTCTGTGCGTTACGACTGTTATATCCGCCTGTATTTGTTAAAGTCATATTACAATTCCGATGCAGTTATTCCTTGGAATTGGGCTCGGTTTCCCCACTGCTCCTCACTGCCGTTTGCCAAAAGATGCGTGACTAGTGCAAGGACGACTCTAAATGGTGCCATCTAGCCGAGGATTTTAGAACAACACTAGTTACTTGATACAGTGGTTTTCAGACTGTAATCCACGGACTCAGGGGTGCACTAATGATTAAAGTATTGTTAACAGTGTTTATTGTTGAATGTACAGATACGAACAATGTATTACGAAAAATAAAAGATGATACAAATGTACTTACCATGTATATTTATTTACATAAGGCGATTATTTGTTTAGGAGGAGCTTTCAAACAGGTATAAGTCAAAAACATGCACCAGCAAAACTTGCATAGTATCGTCATTGTTTACCTGGCAAAGCACGCTGCAAAAGATTTGTCCGGACTATTAAAGAACGCCATACAAGTATTGATGTCTCTTATAAAAACATTTGAGTGGAAAATCATTCTAAGCACTCATTTATCTATTTAAAAAGTATAAAGCTCTATGCAAAAGTAGAATCAGAGCTAAAAATACAAATTTCTCCTATTGAGTCCAACACATTATAACTAGTAATGAAATGCAACAGCACCCTTCTCATCCAGAAAGTAAAATTAATTAATATTACTGTGCTCAATATATTGTTAGTTATTATTATAACTAATGAGTATTATTGTGTCATTATATATAGTTTGCTATTATTAAAATTAATGAACAATTATTGTGCCATCATACGAGATGGTATCCACAATATTTGGGATTGGTGCTGCCATCTTGACAGTAGTTGTAATAGAGTGTTGTAACGCTAGGTGGCAAAACTAGCACATCTGATGAGTGAGCGTTTAAAGCTTCATGCAGCTGGATAGATATGTTGAGATTCTATAGTACTTTTCATGATACTCTGTGTGTAGTGTGTGGCGATTTTACGATGGATCCAAGATTAGAACAGAGAGTGTGCATCCAATTCTGTGCAAATGCTACGGAGAACCCCCCCCCCCCCCCGCAATGATTCAACAAGTATTTGGGGGACAAAGCATGAGCTGTGTTTCAGTGGCATGCTCGGTTCAGGGACGGCCGTACAGCTATTGAAGACGATGCTCACATCGGTAGGCCCGTCAGCTGCACACACCTGACATTGTTGTCAAAGGTCAATACCTCGTTCGTGAGGATCGGCGTCGAACCATTGAAGACCTTGCTCATGAAGTGGGAATTGGTTATGGGACATGCCAATGAATTTTAACTGATGAATTGGCCATGCATCGTGTCGCCGCAAAATTTGTGCCAGGGATCCTGACTGCTGATCAGAAGGCACAGCGTGTTGAAGTTTGCACGGAACTTCGTCAGGCCGTATCCGATGACCCAACTTTCTTGTTCAGGGTTATCACCGACGACGAGAGCTGGATGTATGCTTATGATCCTGTGACAAAACAACAATCCTCCCAGTGGAAGAGCCCGAACTTGCCAAGACCAAAAAAGTGAGACAAGTGAAGAGCAAAGTCAAGAGCATGCTCCTCATTTTCTTTGATACCAAGAGGATTGTGCACAAAGAATTCGTCCCACCAAATCAAACAGTGAATTCCACGCACTACTGTGACGTTTTGCGACGGCTCCATGAAAATGTGCGGAGACGACGACCCAAACTTTGGGGACAAGGAAACTGGATGTTCCATCACGATAATGCGCCTTGTTCTAGGAGATTTTTGACAAAAACAACATGACGGTTGTCACCCACCTATCGTACTCGCCTGATTTGGCACCCTGCGACATCGCTCTGATCCCCAAACTGAAAATCAAATTGAAAGGACGTCGGTTTGACACAATTGAGAGGATTCAAGAAGAAACGCTGTCTGTGCTAAACACCCTCAAAGAACATGCTTTCCAAATTGCACTTGGAAAATGGCAGAATCGCGGGAACCCGTGTATACGTATGGAAGGGAACTCTTCGAGGGTGACGGCGGTCATTAGTCTCAAAGTAAGTTTTTGACCAGATGGCAACACCAGTCCCGAATATTCTGGATATTACCTCGTATATTGTTAGTTAGAATCTGTCCTGGTGGTCTAGTGGAACCATTCTTGCTTCTTAAACCCAAGATCGCGGGTTAAATCCCATACAGGATCGATGGATTTTGCGGGTGTAAAAATCCTAAGTATGGCTTCTTTCGAAAGAGAAGTAAAGCCATGGGTCCCATGCCGTTGATTTACGGCGTGTAAAAGAACCTCAAGCCTGAAAGAAGAGGCTTCTGAGCAATTTGTTGGCCGTTTCAAGCCCTGAATTGAATGGGACGCTGATGACCTGAGGTGTTAAAGAGCGTCCATATATAAATCAACAACATAATATATTGTTAGTTATTATTAAAATTAATGGCTTATGCTTTTTATATAAATGAGAAGGTGGAAATATTTGTGCCGTTGTCGCACGAAAACATCTCACCCATCAATATTTGAGTATTCATCTTTCTAGGCACTGCCACCTGAGTGTGGTGACGTCATTTTCCAGTTAATGTTATTGGTCAGTACATGTCTTGACTTAAACACTTGTGGATTAATACCTCCCATCGGGAATAGTGCAAGGTCGTCTTCTCTTCTGAGTTGTCGCCGTGATAGGACATAGGTAAGAAGTTCCCCGGGTTACGATTTCCTCTTATAAATTCTTGCCTCTAACGGTGACCCAGGTTTGAAGTAGGATTTTAGATTTATTTTATCTGTTTATAATGCAAATAATGTATAGGTTTCAATGTTAATTGTTTTGGTGGAAATTATAACATGTTGCTTGGATAGTAGCTGGGTTTTAGTGTTTTAAATAACTGGTATCTTAGAGCTATTCAAGTGTTGTTGCTAAACTTGCGTGCTATTTGTTTAATATGATCACATCATTTTGCGGCGTACTACTAGCAAATTTGCTGCATGCAAGTTCATTTAGATTGCTTTCTTTGTCTGTCTTTTTGAAGCAATTTACAAGTACATGGACTTTGTAGAATTTCTGAAATGTTAAATGTTTTTAAAAGCGCATTGTAAACAGTTCTTATTTCTTTAATGTTTTAATTTATTCTACACGTATGTAAAATGTAATTACTTGATGTGCAGTACACAACTTAATTTTCTAACAAGTTACCTCAACACATGGTTTTAAATTCAAGGGTTTGGATTATTCATTGTTATAATGAACGAGGTCAAACTAATGATGATTTCCTCGAAAATGTTGCTAAGATCTTATTTTTTAGCAAACATGCATTTCCAGGGTTCCTCATGACATTAATGAATTATATATTATAGTTTGTATAACATTATAACTTCATTTCATAAGCAACTTTTATATATACCAAACTCTAAAAGGATATTAATAAAATAAAATAAATATTAATGTCCATTTTCTAATGAATTGCTTTGCATAAAGCCTCTCTTAATGTACTTATGACGTATTGGTAGTGAATTATTTTAGTTCTTTTTTTGTTTTCCTTTATTCCTTTTTATTTTATTTTATTTTTTTAAACCAAAGTTGAATTTACCGAAGACATTTTAAACGGACCCGATAGAGATTTATTACTTGGCACATATTTCAGAACAGGTTAGCATTTTCAAATTCTACTAATTCATTTCGTAGTTAATATCAACTTCTTAATTTTTTATTAATTACGTAATTACGTAATTTGTAATGAAGATGAATGGTTTATTCTGCTCTCAGTAATAGATCAATTGTTTCCCTAATATTGTCGTAACATAATATTCACTCGGGCAGCACTTTAACAAATGGAAATAATTTCATGACGTAATTGTTATTATGGTAATTTTATGCCACTAGTATTGTAATGAAGTGTTTTATTTTGGCTACCTATAAAGACGTTTAAAATTCTGATAAACAAAAAGCAATTCATTAAGATTTTGGTATTTAACCCAAAAATGTCAATCTTTTATCAAATAGGTTGCACCAAAATTAACTTTTGCCAAACATTAAGGACTGAAATAAAAGATCGATTAATTAGGAATTATATTTTACGTTTTGGCAGGCATGTACTATCATGAAAACATTCTGTTCATTCAAATAAAGCATAATGTCATGAAATAATGGTATTTACATCAATTATCAATATCGGATCATTGATAAAATTTAATCTATCTTGATCCCATACATTATTTTCCCAAACCTTAAACATTTACTTGGACCGGATGATGATTTATTGTTTATCTTAACGTGCATTCTCAGCCTAAAGAAGTTGTGGCCCTAGTTCTGCTATATAGGAGCGTTGAGAAATGATTTACAAGCATGAATACCATAGTCAGTGTTGCTTGGGACTCACATTCGTGATTTCCCGATTTAAATCCTTCAGGGCCGAGTATTCGTTGGATTTTTCATGGTTTCCCTTGGTCGTTTAGACGAACCTGGGTCGGATCTTTCCTTTTTACGCAGTTTTCGCTCTCCCATTTCACCTTTTCAATCCGTTGGGTCGAAAGCGCCAGGCAAGGAGGGTTCCATTGACGTCGGGGTGCTCTATCTGAAAACAACACTACGTCCATGCCTGGATATCCTGGCCACTCGGTGTCTCCCTCTCCTCATCCCTTCCTCCCGCAGGTGCTCCCATTGGCGGAGGGGCATAAGCACAAGTATGCTGAAATGCCGAAAATTCCTCCTCTGTCCCGATCAATCCGTTCCAACCTAACCCTAATAGCACTCTCAACTGTTCAACTACGCGCCGAATTAATGTGTAGAATTTGAACCTAGAAGTAGAAGTTCGTCACATTGACTTAAAATAAACGAGACACCAGTTTTAAATTAAGTAAAATTTATTTGTTGCCTAAGACCTGAGATGACGTTCATGAGGGCAAGTTATTTTCAACAACTTCGCCAACTGCTTTAATGGAGAGAGTATTTTTACTGTTCTCACATACGCAAAGGCATGATATTAAGTAGTTAAAATGTATGGGGTTTTGTTAGGAAAGAAGTCCGGCGCTTACCGGTTGCAAAGTAACGTGGCTTCAGATATTAACTACACTTTACTTTACAATCAGCAGGGCTCCTTGTATCAGTCATACCTTCTTTCACGAAGAAGCGGAGAGTAGCGGAGAAAACCGAACCTAAAACCAGCCAACTAACGTAAGCGAATAATTACGACGTTTTCATGTTGGTCTAGTGGCTCAGGTGGTTAGAGCTGAATGTAGAAAATTATGAAGATTAAAAAAAGTTCTGGATGAAGCAAACTGATAAATAATTCTACAACAGTCGAAGAACGAAATCACCACAACCTTTCCTGTCAACCGAACAACCGTGGCCTTCTTTGGTGTCGGAGAACTGGGTGATTTCCAGACTGAACTCATCTGTTTGCTTTAGTGAAGCCACGACTCGTCATCTGTAATGATGGATTTCAGATGTGCCTCCCATAAGTTCCGCTCGCACCATCTTCTGTTTAGGTGTCTGCCACCCATCTGGCAGACATGCATCTCATGTGTAAGCGATCGTGCAAAATGGTGAACGCACTATCAGGGAAAATCTGTAACATGTCTGTCAGTCTATTCGTCTATCTTCCGGAACAATGATGGTCTCGTTTACTGCAGGGGTTGGAGCCTAGGCCCCTCTACTTTGTTATTAAAACATGACCCTCTTTAAACTCTTTGAACTACCGAAGTGCGGTTGATTGTTGTTGATTTATTTACGGACGCTCTTTAACATCTCAGGTCATCATCGTCCTACCCAATTCAGGGCGAGCAACGGCCGATAAATTTTGTTCAGAGGTCTCTTCTTTCAGGCTTGAGGTTCTTTTTCGTGCCGTAAATGTAAGACACGGTACCCACGGCTTTAGTTCCCTTCCGAAGGAAGTCATACTTAGAATTTTTACGTCCGAAAAAATCCACTGATCCTGGCCGGGTTTGAACCCATCAATCTTCGATTTAGAAGGCAAGTATGGTTACCACTACACCACCAGGACTGATCGTTTGATCGTGGCAAAACATGATCGCTAAATGCTTCCATATCGGATTTCTGTCGACAGAAGCGCACTTTACATATATACGCGATACACGCTTTCAATTTTTTCCATCAATCACGTGATATTTGTTCTTTTTATGAAAATTTGTTTCACTAGCGTATTTCCATTGGGTGATGAGAAAGGAGAGGAAATTTTGTCTTTTTTGACTAGCTTGTATTTAATTTCTTCAATTCATAAGGTAAAATGACACAAATGTTTTTTGAGAAACAAATTGCTTATACACCTGTATCCTTGTGAAATATCTTAACAAGCTGAAGCTATTTAAAACGAATATATATATTGGAACGACTATTTAATATGAAATAAGAAATTATAATTAATGCTGTTTTAAACAAATCAAAAATTACAAAACATAGGACAAATTTTCTTTCCGATAGGACGATAGCCCGCAGAAAGTTTTAAATTGAAAATGTGCTTCCCACTGAAAACAGTTTGAGAAACGCTGCCCAAGTAAATCATGATATGCAACAAGTGAGAAGAGGGGGCAGTAGCGCGCTTTTCCATTTATACGACTTGTGTTGATATTTTAATATAGAGAGTTGTATTATGCATGTTATTACACAACACTTCATATATGATGCACATGCATAAGAAAATTCTGAGCCTTAGATTTTTGGATTTAAGTGCCCACTCCTTAATCTGCATGTATGTTACTAAACAAAAAGAACTAGAGGGCAGAAAAAGGAGATATCAGTTTCAATATCTTAGCAAAGAAAGTTTAGATCAATGATTTCCAAATTTTATCTCCCGTTTGCAACTGGTAACTCTACCCCTCCTGTGCCTAGTTATAATAAAACCGAAGCCTAAGATTAATGTGCAGTAATATTGTGGTATTGTAGAGGAACAAGACATTGAAGAGTAAGATGGAAAAATTTTGAGACCACGGTCGTAGCTTAACTACGCAATTTCGGCTTACCGTACCTTACCGTACCAGGTTCTTACCATCTGATCTACCGTGCCTGTCCGACCATAACCGTGCAATGGTGGAATTACTAACAGTCTTTAACAGTCAGCTTGGTACCGTTCCAAAGGAAAAATCTACTAAAGGAAAGCCTTAGGCTTCGGCCTATGACCTGGATTTCTTGTTTGAGTTGGCGAAGGAATTCGCCTTTGAAACAAAGGAGTGTATTAGACTATGGTTTTATAACACACCAAAGAAAGTTTAGTTGTAATAACCAGAAGGAATGCAAGAAATAGAGTGAGATCACTCTCATAATAGTTTTTTTAATGGTGTTTAACGCCCGTTTTTACTGCTGAGGCACCACAGGCGGAGTAGACACCGATGATACATGAGATGAAATGATAAACTGGGAAAGGATTTATTTAAGGAAGGAAACGTTCCAGGCCTGAATTTAGGATATCTCCCCGGCATTTGCCATTTATGAGGACTGAGGAAAACCTGGAAAAACCCAGTCAGGGAGGACGGTCCTGGTGGGAATCGAACCCCAGACCTTCCACTCACGAGTTCGCGCCTTAACTTGGCCACCCGTGGCGGTCTCTCCATGTGTGAAAGTAACTTACAATTAGGACTAGGATACTTTGCTTCTTTGTTAATGATTACCCCCCTCCCACACTATTAGAGCTTACACTCCCTGAGACTTACAAGTCAGTCGCTTGCTTTGGGGGACGCTCTTTAACACCTCAAATCATCAGCATCCCATTCAAATCAGGGAGTGAAAGGCCGACAAATTTTGCTCAGACTTGAGGTTCTTTATCATGCCGTAAATGTAGGACACGAAACCCACAGCTTTGGTGTCGCCGCAGGATTTGAGCATGGCACCTCCCAGATAAGAGTTATCGCCTGTCATTCTTCTTGGTGAGACTGAATATTATCAGAAAGTGACCTTGAACGTATACATTTATTAATTTAAAAGTCAAAATGTGGTTGTACATTCTCAAAAATGTCGAAAATTGTAAAAATAATAAGCTACGATTATACCATAAATAAATATTAAGCTCTAACTACAGCTTAAATTGAAATTCTTGTTATATTAAATCCTTATTTTTATAGTAATCACTTATTTTAACACCGAATTGCAATATACACTAATTAGCATGCGTGCGTTTACAAAAGTAAATTATTGGTGGTTGCTCGCCAGTAAATTTGTGGATTCAGAAATTTCTTTTTACGTCTACAAAAGCTATAAAAGTGCACTCGAACTTAAATGTCCTTGGATATTAAATTTCCCTCTAAATGTCCTATATAGAGCACGGTATTTTGAGCTTTCATTTTTGCAGTATTTGATTTTACTTTGTTTCAGGTTCTTCAGCTTTGCCGAGCACACAATCCAAAATATTCATTACCGCTGATTTAACCTGAAATACTTCAAATGAAGTTATTGCAACTCGAAGAAAGTGACATTTGCCCTGACGTAACTTGTTACTCAACTTCAGGGTCTGAAAACACCATCTTTGTAGTTCAAATAAATGCAGCTTCGCTGTTTTAAAATAATTTAGTAGTTGCATATCTACGTCCATGTTCTTATAAGAATAGGGGAAGTTGGTTACTCAAGGCCGCCTCGCTACTACCTGCTGAGATGAGGTTGATCTCTCGGATGTTCCGAAACTTCATATACACTAAACTGCATATCACGTTCTAACGAACTATTTGAATGCCTATTATCTTAGAAATGGCTAATTACATAAACTAAAGAAGGTATACAAACATTTTCTCTTTTACTTGTTACTTGCTTTTACATTTCTCACTAAAACATAGGACTATTGTTTTCTTAGAAAACTGTAAAGGTGATGCGCATGCACAGAGCGTTTATCTCTTTCAATGAACCTCAATGACTCCAAGTGCAAAGTTATCGGGCGGAAGCTCTACATGCATCATCTTTGAGTTGAACAGTTACAAGCTGTTGTTATAACGCTTTAGTATTCAGTTTGCAGCAACAAAAACTTTGTATTGTTCACTTTATTTAGCCAGGTCAAACACATAAACTTATCAAAAAGCTTGTAGCGTCTCATTTTATTTGCTAATTAAAAAAAAAAGGTAAGTTTCTTTTGTCATTGCGAATTCCACTCCATTGGTTGCATAATGCAGTAGAGCTGGGGTTCTCAGCCTTTTTCATTGACGTATCCCATTATATTAAGATGTAGCAGTAAGCAAATTTTACGAGGGAAATATGAGCTTTTATGGTACAAGGGTCAAAATAAGAATTTCTCTACATTCATAAAAATAATAATATATTTAGTTATTTCTTGTATGTAGTATTTAGAATTAGATATTTACTGAAGAACATGCTGTTCAATCTTTCCTATTGAATGGATTGTTCTGTGAAATGTCTTAAACATTAATTTTGTTAAGATTAGAATATAGTGAATGAATATATAAACACTTCGACAAATCCCTGATACTGGTACCCAGACTTAGGATCAGTAAAAGTTATTAACTTTGCAAATTTAACTTATTTCTGATTCACATTTTGGTTCAGTGTGAAAATTGTGCTTGTTTAGTTTCAACTGACCGAGTTTTAGTCTTAAATCGGGACCAAAATTCAACATTTTTCTGTACTTGTTTATATATATATATATATATATATATATATATATATAATTTAGAGAATAAAATCCACATTCACAATGGTGCTAGTAATTGTAACGATTCTGCGATCGTGTGAGGTTTTTCCACCTTAGCTCTACCGCCACGTTTGGCCGAGATTGTTAAGGCGCGGACTCGTGAGCGGGAGGTTCCAATCCCGCCGGGAACGTCCTTCTTTTTCCAGGTTTTCCTCAGTCCTCATAAATGGCAAATGCCGGGGAGGTACCCTAAACTTAGACCTAGAACGTTTCTTTCCTAAAATAAAAAAAGAAATATCCTTTCCCAGTTGACCATTTCATTTCATGTATCATCAGTGTTCACCGTGGTGCCTCAGCAGTAAAAACGGGCGTTAAATACCATAAAAAAACAAAACAAAAAAAAAAAAAGCTTAGCTACTCTTAGACTGATTTCAAAAGAAGCCTCCAGAGTCTTGGTGTTAGATCCTTTAGATGAGGTTATTTGCTTTTTCCTTGATAAAATATCTAAGAATTTTCTCTGAAAATATTCCAGCGGTTTGTGTTTCAAATCACCTGCTTGATGTTAAAATGACGTTTCAAAAGGGAAGGTTTCATGGAATGGTTTGTGTTTCATGACAAACCACACTGCGGTATTAGGATGGTTTACTCTGCATTTCCAATATAATAAAAGTTTTGCTTGTGCAAAGAGCTTTTTGTCGCTTTCCTGTACAATGATGTACTCTGTTGGATGCTTAGCATTAGAAGTAGTGGCTTTTGGCAGAGTGGAATTATTTACCCCGCTTACACTTATTTCTTCCTTTCGAGCAGAGTCCTTTATTTAAACATTTATTCACGTTCTGGTTTACTTCTTCTGAATCTGGCACAAACTACACATAAATGTAACAGTTTAACAAATAAAATCTCGCATTCAACAATTATGTAACTCCAAAACTTTCTTAACTGTAAATTAATCTCGCCGCTAAATACGGATTAATACTGTAAGATTTGCTGAGCAAACCACTTTGCTCAGCTATAGTTGGCAGTAGACAAGATAAGTAAAGCTCTAGGACAGGGGTTCTCAACTTATGGTACACGTACCACTGCTGGTACTGAGCTACTGTCGGGTGGTATTAAAATTTTAGCACATAAGATAAACAAACATTTGTTTTATAAACAGCAAATATTTGACAGTTCTATATAACTAAATGGAATCAATAAATTTTAGATTATAGGTATAACCAATTTTTGTTTGATACTGTACGGACGTTCAATTTTAATCCTAAAACAACGCTGTCATATTTTGCTGCAATTTCCATCCTTATTTCCTCAACTGTCTTTTCGTAACAATGTTTAACAAAGTATTTTGTGTGTTAAGAGCTACCTCTGTATTTTCCAATAAGTTCTCTCATATTTCTATTATTGAGCTTACTTAATGAAGCTTCAGCCACATTTTCAAAAAAAATATTTTTGGAAAACAATTGCCCTAGCAATAACCATTGTATTTTCTTTTCTTTTGTAAAATCTAAATTCCCCGTTTGTGCTTTATTTGACTTTTTTTCTGTATTAAAATAATTTTCATTTCAGCTGCTACTCTTTTGTTCCACGTTACGTTGGTACTAAATACTGATAAGGATGAGCCTACAGTTGGAATAAACAAAAGAGCACCAAAAGTCATTTACTTATCTCCGGATTAAAAGATGACATTCGGTTTTTATTTATAAAACGCCACAGTTGCTCAAAGGAGTGTTTCGTTTAGGCCCCCTGCAAAGTCAGTCGTGACCGCATGTTCGAAGTGGCACTGTCTTCATACACACTACTGGCCAACTGCTACTATACATCAGTGAATCAAGAAGCAAGTAAAGACATATAACTGGATTTTGGCGCGGTTTTATGTTCAAACCCAAGATTTTTTCCTTGTGAGAGACAAAGCTTTAAAATTAAACTTTGCTTGCGGTAATTTTTCTTACTTTGGGCATCTTTAACCCATAAACTTCTTAGCTGCTATTGTTTACAATAAAATACTTTCAGTTATAGCTGCTACGTTTATAATATGCGGCAACATTTGTTTTAGCAACAATGTTTTTATACTTACATCATCACCTAGATGAAGATGATTGGCACGTGAAATGCTTTACGGTCATAATGTATTAAGATATGGACCCTTGGAGATGATTGGCAAAGAAAAAATCTCATTGGAGCACTTCAAGACTGTGTTCTTTGTTAGACCTCAGCACTGGTATCAAAACACTTGCTGTATGTTTGTCTATCCTACGAGGCGATTACATTCAACTATTGTTATGTTGTTACATCAATTGCACGCCGCTCTCTTTGCTCCGAACGAAATGCGTGTCGCTAGTACATAACAGCGGTGCAGCTTATCAAAGTTCTGCTGGGGAACCTACTCTAAACATAAACAGAAGCTCATAGTAAAACAATTATGATTACTTAACAATCCTCGCGACACAAATAGTTCCCACTTATTTTATCACGTTTTCACCTCTATTCTCATATATAATAGGTATAGTATAACATAAATATATTCCCGCGGTAACTTTAGTGAGACAGGGGCAGCGACAGCTATTAAAACATCGGTAAGTTTTCATTTTAATCGTTTTATATTTATACGGCGATGGTAAAGAATCGTATTCCGCACTTTTGCCTTTATTTCACGAGGAGAAATACAGCTAGAGGATATTGCAATTAATGGCGGTTGGTTCTAGATGCTTAAATCTGAGGAAATGGCCCAATTTGAATCAGAAAATATATACTAGGACTATATGAGGCGGGAACGACAATAGTTGGCCCAGTTATAGATGGCCCCACGATCCAAAATATGGGAACGTTTGCCTCGGCTCCATTTCAAGAAGTAACAAGAGCTGAGAGAGTTTCCGCTAATTTTATTGATATTAAATCAATGAGGTTAGGAAGAGTACCGGAGTTACGAATAAATAGACGTCTCCGTGTAACATTTAATGTTGATTTATTGAACGAAACTTTCTGGTGAGCCTAAGTGCTCTGTCGTTAGTAGAGTAGACGTTGTGTGTAATTATTCCGCAATGTTTAGTTTATGGACTGTTTGTCCTGATGAGTTATGTTTACTAAAACGCAGACTTGATGATTATTTGCTGCGTAGATATAAGATTCGAATTTTACAGAGTCGAAATTTGAATAGAATCGAAGCGAAGAGAATGCGACGAGCGACTTCAGAATCGATTATGAATGAAAATCTAGAGTCGAATGCGAGTGTCGAAAGTTGAATGAAGCTGGAACCCAAACTTGCTTTTATTTATTTCAAACATACATCGTTGGGACGCACAAGCTGCGCGAAGTACGCGAGAGAATCGCGTCTAACTTTAGAATTTTAAACTAAGCTCTGTCACTGGCTAAATTCAAGTTTGCTTGGCCTCGTCTGATTCATTCTTTACTGGAGATTTAAAAACCTTTCCTGTGATACGTGGTTTTGAACCTGAACTGTCACTTCAGCTGTTAAGGTCGTTTGCCTCTTTGTGGGTTTTAAATTCCCCGCTTACGTAAGTTAAAGGGAGTGATAAATTTCTCCTACGAAAATATCTATTTTTAAAGGACAGAATAGAACATAATAAAACATAGCAGTGTTAGTTTTACACTGTTTATGAACTCAGTCAATGGCATATGCTGGGGAGGTACCCAAAACTTTAGCCTGGAACGTTTCCTTCCTTAAAAAACATCCTTTCCCAATATATAATTTCATTTCATGTATCATCAGTGTCCACCGCCTTGGTGCCTCAGTAGTAAAAACGGGCGTTAGACACTATTCAATATATATATATATATATATATATATATATATATATATATATATATTCATATCCTCATTTTAAGCAGAGTTCACCTATTGGAGCAAGCACTCTGTTTAATAACAGAATTAGGATAAACAATTAAATTGCGGAGTTAAGTTTCTCAGACACCTTTATTTTCTTTGATTTAGACGCAGCAAAGAAGCTCCGGTGGGTCGGGAATCTTTCGAATCTTTAAATTAGAAATTTTGTACGGGGCTTTTTCACTAGTATTTTAGAGACCCAGGTATTTTTGCATGATAAAGATTATATTATTGTAACGATTATTTTATTGAAAACTGTTTAATCGTAAAAGAACTTTTAAGGCATAGATTGTAATAATTTACCAGGTTATTTTAGGCACATTTGTTACCTCTGAGTTTGTACTGTTATGGAAATTGGAAAGTGTTGTTATTCCTGGAAATTTTTTTAACATTTTGTTTCTTTGAATAGGAAAGGAATTACCTATGTTTGGTGTCTATCATTCGTTCGCCCAAGAGCTGATGTAACTTGTTAGTTAAATGGCCAACTCTTTTAATGTTCATTTTGACTTTTAAGATTTGCTTTTGAAAACCTTAATCATATTGTGAATTCTCGACGTATTCATGCTGCTGTAGGTTTTTTTTATACTGCTTTTTATATTTTATTATTTTCAATTTAAAATGTTCTGCATATGCTAATGTACAAGAGGTTATTGTTTTAGCAAATTACGTTTAAATGTTATTGCTGAACCTTGTGAGCTATTATTCTTCTCCCGTATTGTCCAGCCACCTTTCTAGGAACTCAACTTGGGATTTTCCTCTGGCACATTCCAAAAGAGAAAACTTGCAAACATCAAATGGAAGAAGTTGTTTAAATTTTATTGATATATTGTGCAACATTCTGTTTTATCTGTTACAAATTGCAGAAGACGAAAATTGGAAAATACAGTCGTACAACAGCGATAGAGTAGTTAGTATTGCTTTAAAAACGTGAAAACTGAAAGTGGTTTAAAACTTGTTGAATATTATTTTGACGCTTAACAATATTCAACTTCATATTTGTTCAATATTCCTAATTATATGTTTCCTTCTATTTAGAAACCATGAAAAGAATTCTAACGATGTTCACTTTTAATTAGATAATAGCTATAACATTTTGGCATCAATCAGTTGCTTCAGCGCTGTCGTGGTTCGTGTGTCACTCCAAAATGCAATTTTTGTTTGCTCATAACTATTGTTCAGACAAAAGGCTGCCGCGTGGTAATAAGGAGTACATTTTCAAATCTCTCTTGATGCATAAATAACCACGAGATACACCATGGCATTACTAATGGAGTCTATAGAATTTCGGATACGGTTTAAGACTGTTTCATGACGCTCGAACTCCAAGTCTTTCCCTGATACATCGGTTTGTCAATAAACCCCGAAAGATGGGGTTAAAGGTAAACAAAAAATTAGCAAGATGAAAAGAGCAATCAGAAAATATAAAAATATTGCGAACCACAAAGAAATTAAAAATTGAAAAGTTATCGTGAGATGGCAGCAATTTCTACAGGAACATACCATAGATGATGATTAATTTATCAGCAATGCCAGCAGTGCTTGAAAATGAAATCCGAAAAATTTATCACCTAGTTGCTTCGTTGATGTACATTCTAAATCATTATATTTAATATCTGTTAACAAAGTTTCGCGTTCGCCTTAAACATTGGGCTATTGAGTCCGGCGTCTCGAATAACACTTTACTACCAGACATATTTCAAAGGCTTTTTAAAAATCATAGTACCATTTCCCGACAATATGAGAGGGGAGCAGGGCTATTTTAATGATCATCAAGCATTAGGCCTAAGACCTGTACCGAATCCTGACAGACCATAGGGATAAGTTGGGGCGATGAAGAATCCTTTGGCACCTTGGCGCCTTTTGTATCAAGATACAAAGGAGATAGCAGGAGGGGATTAGATAAAGGATATATCCATTCGGCGGAACTCGAGGGAACGGTGAACGAACCTAGGCTGTGTCCTAACCTTTCAACGGATAAGTGCAAACATTGGTAGACCCACAAGAACCACCCAGGTACAACCAAGAGGTGTCCTGAGACCTCCCGCCATATACTGGACAAAAACTTTTCCCTAACGCAAGCCACCGGCACGTCGCACATCCGCATCTCCTGACGCTTCCAGCCCGTAACTCCTACTCAGTGAAATGAAAGTAAATGGGAGAGTGGAAACAAAATATGCTTGCCAAAGTAGCCGGGGGAAAACATCGATCTGGACGATCGGCCTCAAGGAAACTGGATCCGGGAGTCTCAAGTGTTAATGCCTGAACCACCGACTTGGTCGACGAACTACATTTAGCACCTACAAATGGCTGAGCGATACGTAGTCCGCCTCAATACTCGCATCATTTTGTGATGCCAACGCATTGGAGTTTGTCAAAAAATCTCTTTTTAAGGTATATAAATATACGACATGAGACCCACGACTTAAAGTTTCTCCCTAAGGACTAACACAAGATATTTACTAACCGTTCTTAAACACGTTAATTGTATTTTCAGAAATTAATAGGAAAATGTAAAGCTCAGGAAGATATTTCAACACTGCTATCCATATAAACCCAGAGTGTGTGTTTTTTTTTTTTTTTTGAGTAGTGTTTAACGCCCGTTTTTACTACTGAGGCACCACAGGCGGTGGACACTGATGATACATGAGATGAAATGATTAATTTGGAAAGGATTTATTTTTTTTTTTTTTTTTTTAAGGAAGGAAGCGTTCCAGGCATAAGTTTAGGTACCTCCCCGGCATTTGCCAGTTATGAAGACTGAGGAAAACCTGGAAAAAACCCCAGTCAGGGAGGACGGTCCTGGCGGGATTCGAACCGCAGACCTCCCGCTCACGAGTCCCTGCCTTAACGACCTCGGCCACCCGTGGCGGTCAGAGTGTGTGTGTGTGTGAACAGTATATAAACATTATATATATATATATATATATACTGTTCACAGAATAATAAAAACTTTTAAAAGCATAAAACTCATAACGAGCACTTAGAATGCAATATAAAGAGTTCACATTAAAAGTTCACACTAAAAAAACCGCAATAAAACTAAACACAAAAACCCCGATATTTCCAGCATTGGCTCTTGAACACGTGCTGAGAGTAAACTGAAGGGCGGTGTCTCTCTTAGTGAGACATAAGGGTTATGATGTGGCGGCAAAGCTACCAACTATAGCTGACCAAATCTGACAGAATTACAAAGAAATATTGGGACCAGGTGGAATACGGGCTTTATGCAAAACTATAGCTGCCATCTCCAGGTCTCTAAGTGAAGTATGTTTCGATGGAGGGGCGGCATCTATGAGAGCAAGGGAAAAATAGTCATCGAGCGTGACTTGGTGAAAATTGGCGTGATGTGCTACCGGCAATGGGGAACAGGTTTTAATCGAACGCCTGTGATTGTTCATTCTGATGGAAACCATGGCGGACTTATATATATATATATATATATATATATATATATTTGCTGGCGTATATATGTGTGTGTGTTTTGTTGTTGATTTGGTTTATTTATGGACTCTCTTTAACATCTCAGGTCATCAGCTTTCCATTCAATTCAGGGCATGAAATGGCCAACAAATTTTGCGCAGAGGCCTCTTCTTTTTCGTGCCGTAAATCTACGACGCGGAACCCACGGCTTTTCTTCCCTTCCGAAGGGAGCCATACTTAGGATTTTTACGTCCGAAAAAATGCATCGATCCTGGCCGGAATTGAATTGTATGTGTGTACTGTATAAAACATACAGAGATAAACTAGTGATAATTATTAAAGCTATTAATACATTATTACTGTAGGTCTACCATGATGCCCCGGGTTCACGCCCATGTTTTTCCGACGAAAGGTATATAACCAACTAACGCTCGTTTGCGTATTCATGCCAGGTAATTGCGCAACCGACTAAGCTAATCTGGCTCTCCAACGCTTCCAGCTCCATTATAAAATTCAGCGCTGCCAAGTTAAGTACAGGCAGAATGATATTAGCTTCCGGACTCCATTTCATTAAGTAATAACTGGAGTGCATTGTAGCGAAGTCGTTTCATAATACATTTCAAACTCCCACCTCTCTTCTGCAATACAATGGTTCTAACTTAAGAGATAGAACGATAAAGCAAAACATTCCTGTACGGTTCTTGAATATGCTGTGCGGTTGAAGACAGTTTGGGTGCTGCCACGTTTAATAACCATTTGCAAGGGGAAGGGATATATTTCTGGAGTTTTCTGATTCTGTTACAGGCACCTCAAAATGCGAAAGGCAACTAAACTAGTCAAGAGCGAGTATACAATTAACAGTAATTGTGTACCCTTACACACTCAATTTAAAATGTTTAATCTCAAACGTCATTAACGATTTTTTTCGGTAAACTAACACAGCAGCATTAATTTAGTAACTAACAATAATCATAATAGTATTATGATAATAATGACTTTTTCACTTATGTGACATCTTCTTAAAATCGGCCAATGAAACGAAACAAAAGTTTGAATTTTGACCAATCACAGCAGGATATCGCAGTGAAATTATCGAAAAAAATTATCAAATAATCATGCGACGTGCAATTGTCTTGTGACCAATTACCTCCACTACATTCCTGAGAAAGTATCACTGACTACTTTTCTGTGTTTTCAGTAATATTGTAAATTTAACTAACTTAATGTGTATTCACTCATGCAATTATTTTTGCGTATTCAGCCAAACAGTATGAAATCATTTTATAAATTATGTAATAATATCTGCGTAAGCAACCATAAGTATTAATAAACACATTGTTCAGAATGGTAGGATGTTTTCTTTGTTTTGTTTTTCTCAGTTGGTATTACTAAATCTAACGATGGCGACTACAATAGTCGACTTTCATCTATTTCATTCTCACGGTTTCTGAATAGGTAAGTATTCATAAGTAAGTATAACATATTATTCAATTGTTAATTATCCGTGCTCAAATTTCAAATATATGTTACTTTTATTCTTATTCTATTCATGAAACAGTCCCAACCCCGCTTTTGGTTCTTCTCTATTGGCATTACTGACAATCGACATTCATCTGTTACAAGATGGCTTGAAAAGGTTAAGTATTTATAATACAAATGTACAATTAATACAATATTGAGAGCAAGTTTAAGTGAATTAATTAAATTCTTATTTTATTCGTGAAATAGTCCCTAAAAATATTACTCGAGGGTCTGAGCTTTCCACTTCGTTCGTGAATTTATCGGCAATCTCAGACCCTCTTTCGTTTAATTAATTCTATCGAGAAATAAGACCGAGAAAGACATAATTTGCATAGCAATTTTAAAATATTCTCCAGAAGAAAGTGATAGCTTCATGGTAGAGATGGATATCAAATTTTCTCGATACTGTATACATATACACGTTTCTCTCTCTGTATTCGGCACTATAATATTTTTATCAAACAAAATAAGAATTTCTCATTTGATTATTTTGAGAGTATCAATATATCAAACAAGCAGGTCTGAATTTCATTAGCCAGTGTATTTTATACTGAACGTTTAACGCCTATAGTGTTAAAAACACTTTAATTGAGTCTGAGAGTGTTTTAAAGTGCTGAATCATCTACTTAAAATCCACAATCTACATTTGATTGACTTCATATGATTAGTTTTGACACACGCTCTTCTGAATTAAATCTACATTTATTGTCCAGAGTGCGTTAACTAGTATTAGAACAGTTAAAGTTGGTGGCGACGACGAGAACGATGACTTCGAAATAACGGACATAGGCGTGTCCGTTGCTACTTTTTTATTTGTTGCATTGTGGGGGGGGGGGATTATCAGTAAAATAAATTGAACTGAGGTGGTACGCTATGTTGTTGCGATATTTTACCGTCGTGAAAAAATCTTCTCAAAATGATGCAAATATCCAGTCATCACTCATAGGATCCAATTGAAAAAATACAATTCTAAATTTCACTCATATTATCTGAAAAAAGTATATCACGGTATGAACCGTTTTATGTCATTAAAAGAAAACTGACTTGAAAACAACAATTGGACAGTAATATAAAACAACTTTCATGCTAAAGCATTTGAAAATAGCCTCCCCAAAGTACAACTCAGCAGACTTAAGTCCTTGTACCTGATTTGTAAAGTTGTAGTTCTTTAGAGCATCTGCAGAAATGGAATGAAAGGGAATTGTTTTTATTACGAGCTCACCGGCCTGGCTCTTGATAAATGCTTACTGGTATTTAAAGTTTGGGAGTGAGAAATGTTTCTTGCGACCACTTTAAGATGTGCTACATGTGAGAATTTTAATTAAAATTGTTGTATTAACAAAGTAGCGAAAAATAATAAAATTCACGAGCAGGGGTATTGTTCGATATCAATACCTATTGAGTATAGAGGGTATCGAAGTATTGACAATAGAAATAACTCGTCTCTATTTACTAGATGACGTATATGTTCAATAAAGAAGGAACATAATTTTTTACAGACATTAATTCTCGTGCTAAAATTTAACTTTATAATATTTTGTTAACTTAATGCGTAATGTACATACGACACTACATAGTTTCATTATTGTCACTTCCGTTTTCCGCCTATGAGAGATGTATGAGTTGAGACATGTTCAGTCCCGCCTACAGTAAAACGGAGGTGACGAACAATATGGTGCTCTGAAATTCTTTCATTAAAAAAACCTTCATCTGAGGCCTATTGAGAGTTTTTTCTTGCAAATAGTACAACTCGAAGATGATTTAAAATGTTTAAATAAGGAAGGCAAACATTTCAACCCGGAGCTCGAGTTTGTACTGTAACGGAAGAAAACATTAACACCGCTGCTATCGTTGTGAGAGAGAGGATGATCGAATGTGCAATTATTAAGTTTACAAATATCCTTTAACTTTTTTTATTCCAGTTCCTTGTGTTTGCTCCTTCGAATAGCCAAAAGGCGGGAAACACTGACCACTTATCATTTCTGCCAATCCAGAGGCAAACATCCCCTCTTCCTCCTCCAATTTTTACACTCTGAAAGAAATTAATTATATACATTACAACTTTAAACTAAACTAATGCTTAGTATATACAAAGTTGTGATTCGACCTTAACTCTACTTATTTGGCCAAAACCATCACTGCTTCAAAGTACATGTTGATTTGGTTTATTTAGGAACGCTCTTTAACATCTCAGGTCATCAGCGTCCCATTCGATTCAGAGCGTCAAACCCAAGATCGCGGTTCAATCCCGCGCTGAACTGAATAGGACGCTGATGATCTGAGATGTTAAGGAGCGTTGGTAAATAAACCAAATCAATCAATCAATCAATCAATCACAAGTATGTTGACAGTTGCTGATAACTTGGAAAACGTGTTAATTTAACAGTAAAACAACTGAACGCAAATGTATGTCCATGCCGCTGAAAGTTTAAGAATGTTGTTTACTTAGTTGTTAGTTTACAAACTTATAAAATGGTTTTACTTCGATAAAGTTTTGCGCCAGAAATTTTGAGATAAAAGCGTTGGCATAATAGACATTTTTGGTTAGCTATGGTAATAAACACTCTTATGTTCAAAAATTAACTTTGTGCTGAAAATAACACTTTCTCACAATTTGCCTAAAATCTGTTTATGGCACTTTTATGAGCTACCTCTAAAACTGCGAAAAACGTTTATCATTAGCAACACTCATTTAGAAGTATTCAATTTTTAAGTGATATAGGATGGACATGGAATGTTTACGCGCCTTCTGAGTATTTCCGATTATCTTAAAATTCTTTCACGATCTGCTCCGCGGCCGCTAACGGGCATTTCAGGGAGGAAGGGGTGAGATTGAGGATTCACCGGGCAGCAGAAATACGTGGAAGCAATGAACGGGCGTAGCAGTCCCTGTTTCCATAGATAATAGGTCCCAGAAACCAGCAGTCCGTTTCCATAGATGATAGGTCCTCCTAGGTCTTCCAATGAGGCCCCAGAAGTAAAACAGCACTACCAGCCTGGCTTGCCTGACGCTTCCGACCCTGTAACTGAATGTTATGGAATAAAATGAAGGGAAATGGGAGAGCGAAAAATTCATGGAATGTAAGTGTCCATTCCAGCATTCACCTAATTGACTAGGGGAAACCACGTAAAAACCCGGCAGGATGGCGGCCCCTAGGGAATTGAGCCTGATACCTCAAGCTTCTCCGTTCAGTTAACTTGCCAAGTAACTCACCAGTTTGAGTTCAGGAAATGTATGTCCTCAGAAAATGCAGTTTTTAAACGTACAATTGAAATCTTGTAGAACTAAATAATAAAAATTAAGTTGGCGGAATTTTCCATGGTTAGCTAAAGCATTTAATTGTGGTAACCATATATTCTAACAAAAAATAGTTTTTATGGAATAAAATATGAAGATATAACTTACATTAATAACACGAAACAAAGAGTGTTCAAACAAGAATAATCAGCTCCAAAATGTGGAATTATTAAACATTGAGTGTCAAATAAGTCAATTTTGGTTCACTGCTCTTTTGTCTTTATTGTCATTAAATCATTGCTATAACTGTTCTGTTTGCTGATACTCGCATTAACTTCTAGCAATAACTTTGGTACTCACACGGGAAAAAAATAATAATTCTGATCTGTGTAACTTGATCAAAAATATTATCATTAAATGTAGATAATATATGTCTGGTCTGATCCCACATTTCAATCTGTTATACTCTTCTTTCAGGTTCTTATAAATGACTAGGAGAAAGTTAGGGAGAGTTCCAGCTCTCTAATGACAACATTTCTTCCATCAGTTTGTGTTTATTGTAAATTATGTCACAGTATTGGGAGATGTCTGTTAACGTATTTTCTCTGTGTGTATGGCTTCTCCAAGTCCGTTGGTAGCGGTTAATGCACTTATTATAAATATATTTCATAAACATCCAGTGTTGTAGTGACATGATGTTATGCTTCGGTGAGTTTGATATCCATCATATGTTAAGTCTATTGGATAAAAGTGCAGCATTTTTTCGATGGTAATCTTCTTCTCATACTACAGCCCGGGGCGAACCTTGGCCTGCCACGGCGACTTCTGCATCCTCTATCTCCGTCTTATGACTTCATTGATAGAGGGCAGTATTGCAGGGGCATGTGATCAGCATGCCAGCACCTCGCCGGACACCATCACGCGGCTTTCGTGATCGAAGAACGCCATCTCTCCATCAGGCAGCTTTCCAATTGTCCTCACAAGGCTGGATGGACCCCATTCCAGACCTCCCTAACCTAGAAACATTCCTAAGTAGGTACCGGGAATCGAATCCGAGCTTCCCAGCCAGCAGTGCGCAACCCTAACCGCTAGATCGATGGTGATCTATTGTAAGTAAACGTTTGTTTTTCTGGTGGACATATCTCATATTGTAGAATATGTGGTTTCTATTACAAAACGATGAAAGAAAAACTGTAACAACCATAGAAGAATTAGTTAACTTAAAATTAGTGTAAAAGTTCACATGTTCTTCCAAAAGTTATTTTTTTTTTCAAACTGCACAAATTGCATTTTCATATTTAATATACTTTATATATTTTTTCATATTTGTTGATTGTTTTCTTTGATATTTTGCTTTGTGGAAAAGAGGAGTACCTCTTATCTATAAAAAGCAAAGAACTCAAAGCAACTAATTCAAAGAAATCAATAAGTTGTGGGAATGGGTATTTTGGTGGGGGTGAATATTTACAGGGATTAATTTATCGGACTATTTTTGAATACTGATTACTTAATTAGATGATTAAATGGTGATCTTCTTGAGTTGCTCGGTTCTTGAAGTCTGGAGTTCGTTGTTTCCTATTTCTCTGGTTCCAAAGCAGAGGATAGGAATCTCAGGGGAATATGGACAGTTTTAATGGCGTGGAGTCATTAGGGAAGGAAGGGCATTCTAAACTGGAATAATACACTTCCGGACTCAAATTGAAGTTTTCATTTATTAGACAATTAAAGATTTTAGGATATGCCTGACGTTCGTCGCGTGGTGATAATTCTGGTTTTATATTTACTGCATAATTTTCCCTTAGATTAAAGTTCACTGCATTCACTCGAAAATCTAATTACACTGTTTACGTAACTTTAACTTTAACTGAACTCTTCCGTAATAAACACACGCGGTCGAAACCCTTGACTGTCGCCTATAACTTTACAATGATACTTTATAATAACACTTATGACTTCGGTGTAAGGACTTTACAATAATAATTAAGTAGGTGATACCGTGTGAAACCTTTCAACTATTCACTGCCTTGCGGCTATCACCATCACTCTCTTATTGTTACTGTGTTGTCGCTACTTTCCTCGTATGGTGTTGTGTGTCCCTGTACGGTCCCGTTGCTGTGTACCGTGTTGTGTCTTCTCAGAAACTTAAAACTTATATTTGGTCTAAAATCTATTATGTGAAATCGCTCCGCCCCCGCTAAATTGTATTTCTTCAAATATTCTAGTAATCGATACAACTTTAACTTTCTATTGGCTATTACATGATATCTTTAATATTGTCTATTCATTCCCATTCGTCCAATTTTATCGTTGAAGTCTTTCTTCCCTTCATCTTTTTCACTTTTGTAAAACTTAGATCTGCACAATAAAATGTTGCGATAAGGCACGCTTCGGCCATATATAAGCGGCATCTCTTTGAATCTGAAAGACACAGTAATCCTTTTTGATTTCATATAACTCGCTGTCTCCCTTAAGAGCACTAATACCTATTAACAATCTGCTTACCACAGATATTTTCCAAAGTTACAATTCCCGCGTTTTGTATTTTCTTTTAAGGTGTCAGTTTTCATATGCGACATGTCTTTTGAATATGACAAGTACAGTTACCGATTAAAATCATATTTCTTGCTGAGTCCAGTTAAAGTGTAATAAACCATTTGGTGTCTCGAATGGGCAGATCTGTCTTGGAGGATTTGCGAAAGAGTAAAATGGGTCTAGCCTTAACAAAAGACTATCTTCTTTCAAGGCGAAGCTATTGTTCTCTATCCTAACAGTAACAACAGATGACCGCCATGTCCTTTTGTTATACAGTTTGTCTTTTAGATAGGTGTTCAGAAATGTAACCCTTATCTTGAATAATGCTTACTGCACAAAAAGACATATATACCTATATATATATATATATATATATATATATATATACTAGCAATTACAATATTAAAATGTTGATTATAATGGTAATATTGTTACCATTGATTATAATGTCATTTCTGACCTTGTTAATAACACCTGAAATCAAATGAAATTATATTAGATTAGAAATTCTTGAGACAACAATTCCTGCTTCAGTGTAAGATAAGAACACTATCACACCATTTTTTTTTTTTTTTTTTTTTTTTTTTTGTCTATTCAAAGCGGAATTACACATAGCAGTTAAACCAATTCAGTGTAAAATATATTTATGACTGTTTTTAACTTAGTGTAACCAACTAATAAATGAATTCTATGCAAAGCAATATGCAAAGGTTATTCTTTAAAAGTTACAAATTACTAAAGCCTGGATCAGAAATTGTGTAATCACTAAAGAGTATGAACAAAAATTAGTCAGCAGAAAAGTGATTGTTGAGCCGCTTATCTGATTGCTGAATGGAGATTAGTGATATAAATATCTTAGAATGCACTTCCTATGTGACTCACTGCCCTGTGACAGGAAGAGGAAAGTAAGAGGACAAAATAAACATGTAGAACATGCATCTGTGAAACCTTAGCGTTTCAAGAAGCCTAAACAGAACAAGTGGCAATGAACTGATCTGAATGATGCGTGCATTCGTAATTTCTTTCTACATAATTAAAATTCGGTTGAGGTGATTATTGTTCACTTTGCAATTATTCCTTCTTGTAAAGTAAGCACTTGGTTGTTTCCACCGCCACTATTTTTGCTGCTAATCAGCAGGAAAGCCCATTTAGAAAACATGGATGGCACAATATTGCACAATATTATTACTGACGGCCTATTTGATTTAGTGGCTAACGTTGCTGACTGCTAGCCGGGAGGACCTGGGTTCGTTTTCCGGTACGTACTTAAGAAATAAGGGGAGGTCTGGGAAATGTTCCACCCAGCCTCGTGAGGATAATTGGAGAGCTGCCTGATAAAGAGGTGGTGGTCTTCGATCTAGAAAGTCGCATGACCGGCAGGGTACCAACACACTGATTATATCCCTCCCTCTAATACTGCCCTCTATCAATGAAGAAGTAAGCTGGAGCAGGAAGCAGAGGTCGTTGCAACAGGTCATGGCTCGATCTAGGGTTGTAGCACTATAGAAAAATTATTATTATTATTATTATTATTATTATTACTATTATTATTAGGAAGAATTATTGGCGAAACACAAACAATATGAAAATATTTTCTACGAAGTTAGATAGGTAAAAACCTAAACGATGAAAATGACTCATTCGGGAGAAAAAACAGAAGAAAGTGGCGGCAATAATTTGGTACTGGACGTTGCTTCCCGTGTTCGTGATTCAGCATTAAGAATATCACTGACGGTGTTGCAGTTCGTTCCTATCCCAGTCCTCTGCCCAAAGCGTCAGTTTAGAAGCTGCAGGCGCGGCTCCAATCACAATCAACCGGAATTTCGTTATCAGTTGTCGATAACGGCCGATACGTAAACTACTAAAAAGAATAGCCGTCATTTAGTTATTGACTTTCTGATCTTTACATTCCTTCAAGAGGACACAATTAACGTAGCAAAAAAGCTTGATGAGATAACTATATTCTCTGTCCCAGTATGGCACTTTTTCATCATAAATATGTTTAAAACACCTGTGTCTTACGAGTCATAAGATTAAGTTATTTTACCACACCTATTTTCTCCACTCTATGGAGAAAAGGGGAACGGAGGCTGAT
The DNA here is from genome assembly GCA_030762175.1 of Metallyticus violacea. NCBI lineage: Eukaryota > Metazoa > Arthropoda > Insecta > Mantodea > Metallyticidae > Metallyticus > Metallyticus violacea. The sequence continues at coordinate 99,672,694 of CM060832.1, forward strand.
AACAAATCATACAGGATTTAAATTATTCATATAATTTATCTGATGTATCTTACAACATAATAATGTAAACACGAGGAAACAAAAAAGACAGCATTTGTTTTATTTTCCTCATTTGCGCGCGCGCTAACGAGCGTCAGTCAGTTGTCATAGAAAGCACTGATCTTGATTGATGACGTCCTTGTTCTGAAACTTCTTAGTTGAGATAGCTGTTTCTAGCACCGTGAATGAACTTGAAGATACGACCGGCATGGCAGTACGTTTTCGATTCTCTTATTTTGAACAAAGCAGCAACTGAAATTCTGAAATAATACAAGTGCTGAATTGAAAAATCCATTCAGCACAAGAATAATAAAAAACAATCAAATACGTTCAGGCGAGAGCATGAAAAAACATGTACTATGCATTCGGGGGGGGGGGGGGTTAATTTGCGTAGTACTACAATAATGTTCCGAAAAAGGCAAATATTGACAAGAAATTACACTATGCTCGTATTCGGCGAATTCTGCACTAGGGCATTGCTCCAGTATCTCATTGAGCTATTGTTCTGAATGTTCTTAGATATTCGCGTGATGGCGCCGCAAAACTATTTGTAGGATGACTTCCACTGTTTCCTGTGTGAAAAAAGTCATTCCCCCCACCTCTATGTTGTTTACAGTGTGCTAAGTAGTCCCTTAAAGAAGAATTTCTATGACTGCTTTGAATACTGGAATTAATGTTGGAGTCAACCAGAAGGAAATTACTGTAAAGATTGTAACGCAATTTCAAAAAAGAGAGCCAAACTCTTACAAGAGACCTGTTTCAGTTGTATAAACTTTGTAGTATGATCAATTTAAATATCACAGTAATAATACTTTTTTCTTTAGTTAATAGGAACTAAATGTTGTAAAATAATTAAAAGGCTCGGGCGCATTACATGATCAGCTAGTGGTGACGTTTTATACTATTAATAGGAATAATAGCCTTTCCAAAATGTAGTCCACATACAGTATTAAAAATTATGCCATATCCATTTAGAAAAAAAAAAGCGATGAAAACTATTAGTGCACTGAGTATTTTTAATCCATTAGACATAGAGTTTGAAGCAATATAGCACCGGGTATTGAGGATCAAAGTTTTGCAACCATTCTTGAAAATATGATGCAAAACGTACCATAATCTTGGATGAAAACATGCAGATAACTTAACATTTCACTGATGAGAATGGTTACACATTTCTAGAGTGCTTAGCAATACTAAAGCAGCTCAAATTACAAACATGACGGAATAAAAAATGGGTGTTCCACATCATCTCCACAGATACGCCCTAAAACACCAAATACCTTATGAATATAGGACCAGGGGAGAAAAGGCACAAAATTATATGTACAAATTCTTAAATAATTAGGTTCTAATACCTCCATAATCTTTGTGTTTCTGCATTTCTTGCTTACTTATTTTGAGATCAAGAACATCGATATATAAACGTCTTATAAATAAAATATTTTTCAACACAAACAGAAACTGTCGGATTTCTGTTCAGTACTACTCATCTTATGCATTGTAGCCCCAGATGTGCAAAGTACTAGTGGCCGGCAGCGCCGCTGATAACCGACCAAATAGCACTAAAATCGGGTTGCAACTAAATTACACTTTTAATGTACGTGTTATTTGTTCGCAAACGAAAATTACAGTTAAATTAAGAATGGCTTAATTGATAATTGTAACAATTTTCATTGAGATCGATTTGGTTCAAATGAAACAGTTCCCTTGTTAGAGTGATAATAATAGTTCAATTATATTTTATACCCCCTGCTCTATAACTGAACGTAATAGGAAATGCATGCTGGGCAAAAAAAAAAAAAAAAAAAAAAAAAAATTAAAGAAAGAACCTTTAAAGGAAAAATGTGAAAATTACCTAGTTTTGAGTTTAAGAAATATACACTACCGCCATAGTTACTTAACTACAATATAAGCGCTATTTGCCTCTTTCTTCGCTATCGGCGTTCATAGATTAGCAATTTTAGGTTATGTCGAGCACTGTCTATCCTAAATCACAAGCCAATATGCCTACATAACACACGTGTGTCTTTGTGTATATGCATTTTTAGTTCGTAGAATTGCAATAGTACACATACTGTAAAATAGGGCTTCCATCTTTAGAGGTTATAAAGAAGTCATTACATGTTACTTTTATGAATAATGTTTAACGCCCGTTTTTACTGCTGAGGCACCAAAGGCGATGGACACTGGTTATAAATGAGATGAAATAATTCGTTGGGAAAGGATTTTTTTTTAAAGGAAACGTTCCAAATCTAAGTTTAGTATAATTCCCTGGCATTTACCATTTATAAAGACTGAGGAAAACCCGGAGAAAACCTCAGACGGGGGAGGTCCTGGAGGGAATCGAATCCCGACCTCCCTCTTACGAATCCGCGCCTTAAGGACCTATTATTATTTAATACTCGTGGCGGTATTAAATAATAATGGAAACTGGAAAGTGAATATGCGTGTTAACCAGAAGCTTTGAATATAAATATTTTTTCCTCCGTTCATGAAAGAAACAGAAGCACACAAATTAAGAAATTCTGTAACAGTGAATCCAGATAACAGCAAAAGAAGACACATTTCTCAACAGATAATAGTTAATATTCGGGCATAAAACTGGTTTGTTTAACAATGTAATATGGTAAGTGCATTATTTAACCATCAAATTATCAATATAGTGATGATAAATCTTGAGCCATAGTATTGTTCTGAACTCAGTATAGGACAAACCTGTATATGATATCTGGATTACCCTATCACTTTTACTAGAACGCTTTGCTAATTTCTGATTGTTGATGAAAATAAAACATAATTTGGAAGCTTTCACATACCTAGTGATGCAAAATCTTAACACTCTGTTCAGGTAGAGGTGCAGATGATGTTGATTCGTCCTTATAATTATCCATCCGATAGTCTGCAAGTTCCGTAATCTGTATTGTTTCTTTCATGTTCATAGTTAGGTTTATATTAGTAACTGTTGCTCATTTCTCCTCTCCCTCCCTTTACCCTTATTCGTCACACATTTTTCTCTGTGTTTTCCCTTCGTACTTTATCAGTTACTGCACTACAGAGGATCGTCAGTTCGGACTTTGCATACAATCTAGCACAGTGGTATTCTTTAGGCGGCCCTCGGGCCGAGGACATTTGATACTGTTTGCTTGAAAGCAAGTGTAATTGCTAATTACAAGCTTCCTTCTGAAAGCCTTGAACTCTTTTTATCTCTCTAAAGTATTATTATTGTTATTATTATTATTATTATTATTATTATTATATAAGAAGCTATTGTTAATAATTTTCAGTCGTTTCATTGTCAGTCTATTGAGCTCTAAATAAATTGATAGTATTAAATGGGATACTAAAAGAATTAAATATATTAAGATAACATTGACGCTTCTGTCTGTCACATACAATTACTTTAAAAACATTAATCTTAATAACTTTTTTTTTCAATTCAGTTGATTTTGCAACATGCTTCTGAACTTGCGGTTATCAAAGTTTATGAATAACATAAACAAAACAAAACAAAATGGGCAATATAAAAAAAAATGATGTTCTATTTCTGTGCAAAACTTAGAATTTAACTCTACATAGTGCTAGGAACAGAGTGCCCTCTCTCAGTATTTATTTTTACGATTTAAGTTTAGCAGTTTGACTTGATATGTGCAGAAGAGGCAAAGCTGAATAACTTACCAAATGCAATGACAATGAGTAAACATCGGAGTTTCTAAGCACTAAAACAGAAAAGAGCGGAATGAAGTAATTTGGTATTGGAGTGCAGACAACAGGCGAGGGAACAAAACATAGATCACGAGCTACAAAACAACCTCTCACTCATCCGTTTTTGTTTACCTGCTGTGCGATGGCTAACGGTCAATGTTTGAGTGTAACTAGTTGATGTTAAGTGCTTAAGAATTCCTTCCTAGTAACGAGTAAAAATCAATCCAGAATTTGTTATCTGGAAAGTGTACAAATGGTTTATTATTTGTAGTACAGGGCAGACCATAAGTCGAGTCACACTCAGTTTATGTATAAGTACAACAGATATTGTAGTACAGGGCAGACCATAAGTCGAGTCACACTCAGTTTATGTTTAAGTACAACAGATATTGTAGTACAGGGCAGACCATAAGTCACGTCACACCAGTTTTGTTTAAGTACAACAGATATTGTAGTACAGGGCAGACCATAAGTCACGTCACACCAGTATATGTATAAGTACAACAGATATGGTGGTACAGAGCAGACCATAAGTCACGTCACACCAGTTTATGTATAAATACAACAGATATTGTACTGTAAGTCGCGTTACAAACTGCTTTCTCTTCTTCTTTTTCCCCTTTGTACTGTAATTTTCAAATTAACTGAACACTTATGCACTCTAATAGCACTGGTATCCTGTACATACTTCAGAGGAGGTAGGCGGCTTGTTGCTTCAAAAAGAGAATATATTATTCCTATTGTATTTACAGCTCTGTTTCGATGTCCTTTCATATTCTTTCAGGACGATTGCTAACTTTCAAATCCAGGCAACCAGACAATTGGCAAAGCAGTGTTTTATAAGTGTGAGTTTGAGAAGCTCCACTTTTAAGTTTCTTTCGTAATCTTCCTAGCAAAAATACACAGAACAAACGCGGAAATTTTCTGCAGAGGAACTATCGGCTCAAATCCACGTGGCGGAGTCCGTTTCTTTCTTAGCTCAATGTATTGTGACACTTTGTTTGTTTTTTGTTTTTTTACCGGCAACTGCATAACTGCAAGACATGCTAATCCTTTTTTATACTACTCAGAACTTCAAAGAAACATATGAATAATGTTATTTAAGCAATGAGCAGTCAGCTAGTCATGCTAGCATGGCCCGTAAGTCTCAATCAGGAAATTCACCTACCGTACCCTCGAAACCGTCATTGGTGGTCGAGGACGTTAAGGCGTAGACTCGTTAACGGGAGGCCTGAGTTTCGATTCCCAAGACCGTCCTCCCTGACTGAGGTTTTTTCCAGGTTTTCCTCAGTCCTCATAAATGACAAATGCCGGGGAGGTACCCTAAACTTAGGCCTGGAACGTTTCCTTCCTTTAAAAAAATCCTTTCCCAATTTATCATTTCATCTCATGTATCATTAATGTCCCCCGCTTGTTATGCCCCAAAAGTTAAAACGGGAGTTATACACTATTCAAAAAGTATTCTCTACATAAAGCGGTTGCAAACACGTTCTCGATCGCTGTAAGTAATTTGCAAACTTGGATATCATTCAACATGTAAACTGCGACATATGTAGGTAAACTACGAAACTGAAGAAAACGATAGTCTCCCTTCCCATTTATAGTACTGGTAGATCTTGATATATTGTGGATTAAAGATTTGCTCATTTGCTTCCTGTGTTGTGCCACATATAACAGTTTTATCTTTATTTAGAAACTGCTGAAAGATAAGAGCACATTTAACGTACTCCATGCGGGTTATCTTCCATTCCTGTATTCATTTTTTTTTTCCTGCAGATGAACATATTTACATCATGTTGACTGTCATTTCTTTAATAGTGGTGTATGGGGGAAAAATAAAGAAAGAAAAGAAAAGAAAAAAAAGGAAAAAAAGGAAGAAGAAGAAGAAGAGAATTAACATGGAATGGAAGTTTTCACATCTTTTTCTTTTCTTTTTGCAAAAAATTTAGCATCGCTCTGATAGGAAGTGGAAATAGTGCTGATTCGTCCATATACATTAAACATCTACTGCAAAATCTGCAAGTTCCGTAATTTGGGTAAGACGGTTGTATTTCAGCAAGGGCAATGGAGAGACATTAACCAACCAGCTTCTACAGGAGGAAAGTAGGAAAGTCAGAATCGATATCGGAACCCCTAACGTGTTCCATTCTGTTCTTTGAAAGTATGTGTTTGCGTATGTGTGTGGAAACTTCTTTTCACACTAGCCATAGGCAGGATATAAGTTGAAAATTAAGAATCGACTAGAAAAATTCGAGTCACAACAGCCCGAATTCGAACCACGGATCTTCAGCTTCCCAACATGACGCATTAACCAACTGAGCTAATGTGCTCCAAGCATAGAGCTGCAAGTCTCTCTAATCTTATTCTAAAGGGTGATTTTTTCTTCGCGGGACCAAGTCCGCAGCTATTATTGTCACGTAAGATTACTAACACTTAACTCTTCAAGGATAAATTTACTCCCCATTATCAAGCAAGAAACTGCCTCATACATTTCTGGCATAGGCCAATGAAATTTATCATTACAATCCGCAGTTCTTTCTGAGAAATGGAAGAAGTTTCTTCAAGAATGTTATTTTTCAAGTCATCTAATGTGTGTGAATTTGTCTTGTACACTTTTCCTTGATGCCCCCAACCCCAAAGATAAAAATCCCAGGGTGTTAAATCGGGGAACATATGTTGTTAGTGATGTATCTTTAGTCGAATATTTCATGAATTGCATGTATTGAGACATGGGCTGTATGTGCCGTTGCAGAGTTCTGTTGGAAAGTTTCGAACTTGCTTTCCCTCGCAGTTAATTCACGGGAAAATGGTGCAAAGTATTCTGCACATACCTATTACTATTAATTGATTTTATAAAAAAAAAAAAAAAAAAAAAAAGTCCTATTATTCTCTTGCTGTTACTGACGCAACACACTCCTATATTTTGATCATGCAAGAGTTCCTTGTGGAGCAGGTTAGTTTTTATGAACTCCAGGATTGGTTGCTTTGTGAATTAACGTACCCACTTAGAGATTCACCTATAAACAAAATGAGATTAGGGTCAATTTCTCCGTCAGACACACTATTCCAAATCCATTCACAAAATCTACTCCTGGATGCAGGGTCTCCCGGTTTAAGTTTTTGCACTACATTTAGTTTATAGCGTTTTAACTTCAGTAACTTTGTACTATTTCAACAGAGGAATCGGAAATTTTCGTTTGCTGAGAAAAATGTTGAAGTGATCTTTTAGGGGAACATTGCAGAACATGTCAAATATTACATACCGTTTCTTCTGCGAGTACTGTATGTGGCTATACGCTTTTTATCAAGAATATTTCCCGTTTAACGAAATTTATTTACCAATATGAGAATCGAACACGATTTGGAAGATGAATATCAGGGAATCTCTCTTGAAACAATCTCCGTAAGATTCTGTAAGCACAAACGAGTCATACGTAAATACTCTTTCGGGAATAGAAAACTTTAATTCAGCCATATTAATGCAATTAATGTACTGTATTAGCCGCCTAATGAATACTTGAATACATTATCAAACAACATACAAGAATACGTTCGTACGTTCCTAGAATTAAACTCATACTGACCTCCCCTTCGGCTTCCCGGCCGACATTCAAGCTTGAGAACGAGGTGAGAAATGAAGAGCTGAATTAACTATAGCCAATAGGGAGCGGTTCCGCGAAGGAAAAACGCCCAGTCAGACCTGTCTAAGGTTTCCCTACTATGAGAGATTCATTTCTTAAGAGGCGAATAGTAATGCTACCACTTATAACCGAGGTTTCTAATTTAACTTCCAACTATAAAATGGAAATTAATCTTTCATACCAGCCGTGCGTAGGGTATTAAGTTGGAATGAAGAATCAGATTGAAAATTTTTAAAAATAGGAAAGTCTCCGGGTATGCAGAATCACACGAGAGAGGATCGCAATTCCGTGCTTGGAGGAGGACACGGTAGCTCAGCTGTTATGACAGCAGCCCGGAAGGCTGAAGATCCCTGGTTCAAACCGCGGCCCTAATCCTACTTTTTTCAAGTCTAATTCTTAATTTTCAAACACGTGTTTTGTATTTTGTAATACTAGATGAAATCTCTACCCTATGAGCATAGACACTGTAGTCTGGCAAGTGAATTCCCAACATTTTTAATTATAAATTCAAAAATAGTTTGAACGTATACAATGTTCACATTAATATGGTGGGAAACAAAATGCTATAGGTAGTAATAACCACTGGTACTTATAAATTGGGGATACAGCTGAAGTCAATATTTTGTACAACACTTGATTCATCAATGTGTATCTTATAGCTTTACTGGCACAAAAACTGTTATAAACAATCAGAAGTTAAAATCACAATACAAAACCTCTTTCATTGGGTCTATTAAACCCTCATTGTGATTTAATATATCCATACACATTTCGCGATTCATGCAGGGAACTGTTTTATTTTTGTTGTTACGACAAATGCAGGAAATACCCTGCTTGTAATTGTTTCGGAAGGACCTGAGTTGGCATTTAGAAGGAATGGATTTTCAGTTGTCTCTGAGAAATGCCTTCTGCTTTTCTCTTTGCATTGTTTTTATAATTTTCATATGTATTTTATTAAAGAGGTTTACTGAGATGATTACGACCACATAGAGTTACTAATTTCTTCTCTATAGAAGCTCAACATATCCTCGCTGTGCAAAACACCGCCACTGACAGATTTTTCCCAGGTTTTCCTCGGTCCTCATAAATGGCAAATGTCGGGGAAGTATCCTAAAATTAAGCCTAGAACTTTTCCTTTTTCTGAAGGGGGGAAACAAAAGCATTTCCAAATGTATTGTTTTATCAGTGTTCCCCATCTGTGATGCCTCAGCAGTAAAAACAGAGTTAAACAATTGTGCAAAACAAAAAAGTAATGTCACAATCTCTTTGGAAGGTTCCATGTCTTACTTGTATCGTTTCTTCCATTTCATGTTTAGGTTTATGTAAGTGACTGCGAAAAGAAATACGTAAAATGAATAAATAATAAGCACAACTTAATTGCTTAGCATAGGATTTATTATATTAAATATTTGCATGGATAAACACTCTGCTCACTCTAAGAGCTCAGCAGAGGAACTAATGATGAGACGGCAGCGACTCATTTCTCCCCCTCCCCCCAATCCCTTCACCACTCACTCGTTCCGGAGTGTTTTCTGTTCACATATTACTATTTATTACGGAGAGTCATCAGAGGCAACTCTTCCTGAATACGAATTTTATTTAGTGCAAAGCGACTTTTCCAATCTGTGATTCAAAATGAAATTTAGAGAAACAGTCGACCTTGCTTCCTAGCTGTGTCTGTATTGATTCACAAAATAGAGTTTTTGGGTAGTGGCTTATTATCATAGATGAAGCTTAAAACTTGGTCTCAAGGGTTGCTAAAAGCTGCTTAGGGTTACGTTAGTTGAATTACTTTTGAGTAGTGTGGAGTGAAAAGTTGATAGCAAACTGCAAAGACCGCAATGGTGGAAGTTTATTTCGCAACGTCACAGCAGAGCGCAAGATATTTTAGTTCTCTGCCTCCCTTCAGTTGAAGGAAACCCTCATGCTGCTTCATCATTTACAACTTTCTCGGAGTCAATGGATACAGTGCCTAAATGAATAGTTTGCCTTATCTTTCCCAAGAATAAGCCCGAAACAGTATACCGGAATGAATAGGTCAATCTCATCAAGACCCCAATGACCAGCTTCTACTCTATCGTTGGAAAAAACCTATCGATCATCTTAACTTTGTCATCTACCGGAGCTGCAACATCGAAAACCTGTAACCTTTGAGAACGATGACCGGGTTTGCTGTAGAGTAGCGACTCCGAGTTCCACTGCAGTAGATTTAAACCATGCCCTAGAATTGGGGAAAACTCGAGTGTAATTTATTACTTTTAAATTATTTTAATGTGCAGTTGATGTACTATGTATTTTCATCCCCTAGCTTCTAGACCGAAATTTCACAGTATGGTAGTGTTAGTAACAAGCAAACGTAAACATTTATTTTTATTCGTTCATTATTATGACTGATATTATATTAACAGTAACTTTTTGTATATTATTATTATTATTATTACAGCTCCACTACTGTAACTATCGGTCCTGGTGGTGTAGCGGTTACCATACTTGCCTTCTAAACCCAAGATCGCAGGATCAAATCCGGCCAGGATCGATGGATTTTTTCGGGCGTAAAAATCCTAAGTATGGCTTCCTTCGGAAAGGAAGTAAAGCCGTGGGTCCCGTGTCGTACATTTACGGCACATAAAAGAGCCTAAGCCTGAAAGAAGAGGCCTCTGAGCAAAATTTGTCGGCCGTTTCACGCCTTGAATAGAACGGGAAGCTGATGACCTGAGCTGTTAAAGAGCATCCATAAATAAATAAAATCAACATCTACTACTGTAACTGTTACCCCGTAAGGGGGGGGGTGGCTTCGGTCGTTGCTCTTCAGATGCTCCTGGTGCGGGCTCTGCGGATCCTGAGTACCCGCGATACTTCTAACGTTACTAAAAGGAGCCGGGCCGGACTTGAAACGAGCCCCTCCCGCAAGGGAGTCGTCCGGATTGGGTTGGACTCGGCGTGGCAGTGGTCCCGGAACTCACGGGAAATTGAGTACTCACGACGGCATCGTGTCCCAGGGGAGTGTCGAAGGCGTGTACCCTGGGAGCAGGTTCGCCTGAATCGCTGTCGTTCGTGGGGAGGTGGTGGCTTCCTTAATGCTGGGGTAACTCACCCCTTAAGTGAGTAGGCCAAGCTAGTATGGCCTATCCACCAGTGAAATACTGGCAACTAGGTGCGCTCGGCTTCCGAAGCTAAGTTCACTTGGCGCGTCTGGGCGTCGCAAACGTATGCAGCCGAACGGCGGGTCGGAATGGCTTCTAGGTGCCGTCCTAATGCAAAAACCTACGGGATCCCCTTATAATGTAACTGTTACCCAAGGAGCTAGTTATTTCAACAGCTAAACATTTAATAACTTACTGCTATGTAAACTATTGCTGTTTACTTGATGTCGAAGATCGGACTATGCAGCCCTCTTGCACAATCTTGTTAATGCGAAACACGAGCATTTGATTTGAAACATATTCTCAGCAGGTTTTCCAAGTACTCGTAGGAGAGACGAAATATATGTTTACTCTTGATGTACTTTATCTTGCTGAAAGTCATTTCGCAAATATACGAACATCCAAAAAGACATTTTATACGCGTGCATATGACGGAGTGTGACAAATTTTTAAAATTGAATTAGTTTTCGAAATATCTTGCAGTTCTGAGTCCTGCTGGAGATCAATGAGTTCATTATCGGCATTTCTAATCTTTGATAATTCAGTTACATTTGCTGTTGTTATAACCAGGGATTTTCGACTTATCGATGGGCTTCGAATTTTCGAAAATCATTAAATCCCAGGCTGAAATTATGGTGAAGTTCAGTGAGCAATTCTATGAAGGGTTTCAGTTTATTTCTTCCTCTGAGTTTTTTTTAAATAAGATGATGAAAGCATGGGAAACTAGCAAAATTGTTACTTCTCAATTCTTCTGTTTATATTTTAAATGTTTGTTCCAAAGAAAAAATTGAGCTTGTCAGTTGAGTAATAAGTTTGCTTTTACCTTGCATTCGAATTTGGACTCATTCAGTTTTCCTGTTTTATCAGTTAGGAAGGCAACCTTTAACTACCATGAAAAATTGTCTAGTTCAGGTAATTCTTTATCTGGTTCACATAAAAATTTTTATTTTTAAAAGATTAAAAACATCTCAAAACTCTTCCTTTACTTAACCACCTTACCTCACTGTGATATGTAACATCATCATACTGTGAATTAAGTTATATAAGAAATTGCCTGCAATTTAGTTTTCGAGACCTAATGAAGTTGTTAATTGCTTTCCTCATCACAGATTTGAAAGTTCTATCAAATTTAGCAGCAAAATTAATTGTTGTAAAATCTATTATTTATTATTTTTTATTGATTTATTTATGGACGCTCTTTAACATCTCAGGTCATCAGCGTCCCATTCAACTCAGGGCGTGAAACGGCCGACAAATTTTGCTCAGAGGCCTCTCTTTCAGGCCTGAGGTTCTTTTCGTGCCGTAAATGTACGACACGGGACCCACGGCTTTACTTCCCTTCCGAAGGAAGCCATACTTACGATTTTTACGCCCGAAAAAATCCATCGGTCATGGCCGGGTTCGAACCCGCGTTCTTGGGTGTAGGAGGCAAGTATAGTAAGCTTTACACCACCAGGACCGACATGTATGTAAAATCTAATAACAAAGAAATAAATCCTATGTAGGGACCAACACAGAGACAAACGTCAGTACACACAGGTATTTCACATAAATTTTGTATTTATCGAAAAATGATTTAACTGCATCAAAAAATCTATTGACCGTGTCTGACCTAACATAGGCGTAACTGTTAAGAAGTCCTCCTTTATAATTCCTATCTGATTTGATAAATAAAGTAACTGCGAGGTGGAGCTGATATCTACGGACGAATCAAGAGCAAGACTGAAATATTCATATTCACGTATTTTTTGCAGAGTGCAAAGCAGCATGTCTTCGATATTTCGGCAATTCTCCTAATTCAAATAGAGTCAGAAAGTTATAACTTTTGTATGTCACTTTTTTCTGATTTTCATTTGGATATTTATAAAATAATGTGTCAATTATGTCTGAATAACACTCTTTAAAATGCGCTCTGTAAACGGTTTTATTTTACGAGCTAAAATGTCTGCTTCTTCATTCGATTGTTTTGTTGCCAATTCAATGTGATTTACGGTAATATACATACTTTTTGTTCAGACACTATTGACTTTTTAATGTTTTAGCCTTTTCTGTTCTCAAACTGGATATTTTGAATGCTTACTGTCAAAGTGTGAATGCACGATATTTTAAGGCCTAAACGTTTACAACCTTGTACCATGTCACGACAGAAAAAACACATGGCACTGCGTTGCTTTTTTGCAGGTATGAAGAAAAAGCAATGCTTCTCACGTTTCTTCCTTCTTTTTACAATTTTCTATATTTTTTCCCTTGCAAAAAAAAAAAAAAAAAAAAAAAAGCAGCCATTACTAAACGCTACACTTCAACAAACCTACTACTATGAATCACCTGTTCAAATTGAATAAACAGAGCAAGGAAGTATAAATCACGCAAATAATGCAGCAGTATAAATTTTACACAGTATCTCAGAAAGTTATAAAGCTACCAATATGAACTTTTTACGAGATATTAAGAAAACTTAACCAAAGATACTCTATAAATTTAATTTCTCTAACGCACATAAAACTATTTTAAACAAATTTAAACCAAAATAAATTTTGTTAAAAAACTGAAAACACTGTGACGTTTTCGTGCATTTTTCTTATAAACTATCAGTGGAATTGGAATGATTTTTTTTTACTTAAACTCCAGACAACATGCTATCCTGGGAACTGGAATAATATGTTTATGCTAGTTGTTTGAAATTTTCAAAATGCGAAAAGAAAATAGAAATATTTTTAATTTCTTTATGGTATTGATTTTAATCAACCAATAGTGATATTTAAATACTTTTAGTTACTATGCTTCCCATTTGCATACATTATGTGTGTGCAAATTTTTAACAAGATTGATACAGCCAATTCTGAGAAAAATGAACATTTATGTTAAGTTATCAGGAAACAAGATTTATTTTTGCTTACAAACTTTTTATGTGCATTAGAGAATTAAAATTCACAGAGCATCTTTAGTTATGTATTATTAATATCTCATAAAATTTCTTATTAATAGGTTTATAAATTTCTCAGATACAGTGCAAAATATATACTGCTACATTATTTGCTAGATTTACTCTTCCTGGTTACCTTAAATTCAGTCGCTTGTTCTCTATTAGAATCTAGGAAAGTCTAAATTTCATTATATCAACTTTAGATGACAATGAACAAATTAAAACGGTCTGCCAAACAATAATACCCCTCATTGTTGAACACAAGCGTCACTCCTAGGAATGACACAGGGATATCCAAAATTTTCTATGAGTACATTCATATATAATTAGTAAGTGTAACAAAAGTAAAATTACTTCAAGAAACGCATTACTTAGCTACGATATATATGTAGTCATTAACAACAAAACTCCAATAAAATTAATTAGACCTAGGTACGTGTGGGGCATGTAACGGGTATTATAACATAAGCTTATGCAAATTAACTTACAATCTGTAACATTTGTTCAATAAGCCCGTACAAACTCAAGCCTGTGCACCTTGTTTTCAATGTTAACTTGGCAACATGGTGACAGTTGAGGGTTGATGCACAAGATTATAAACGGCTAGAAAATACGTATTTGGGAGATATTTTTCTGCTTAAATTTGTAAACAAGCGCTCAAAATTTCGTGTGTTAATAAACCATTGTTTTGAAAGGGTCAACGCCCGCAGCAACCGAGGCGAAGTTGGACAAAATTACGACGAAATGCACGTAGCTTGAACCGTCTATAAATAGTTTGATGAATTTTGATGTGATCGAACGAGCACAAGCGATGACTTGATAACGACTTCCGAAATGATTGAACAAATCGAAGACTTGGTGCTGAGCGATCGGAGACTGATTAAAATGTAGACATTTCTGGAGATCGGATGCATCATATTTTGTAAATGAAAACTTTTTCGCGAGGTGGGTGTCATGTTTGCTAACGATTGGCCAGAAAAGAGAAGGAATTGTCACTTGCCGGGATCCAAGGGAATTTTCGAGACGGTTTGTGATACTCAACGAAACATGGACCCGGCCGATGAAGAGGACTGTGTTTTGGGATTGACACAGCATAATTTTAATTGACTTTTTGGAACAGGGCAAATCCATAACCGGTGAGTATTACGCTATGCTACTGTAGCAGTTAAACGACGAGATTAAGAAGAATTGTCCTCATTGTGCAAAGAAAAAGATTCTGTTTCCTCACTATAACGCGTCTCTGCAAAGTCTGCGATTGCGACCTTAAAATTATTGAATTTCTTCATTCCCCTACACACCCTCGGATTATTTCCTGCTCCCCTACTTGAAGGAATGAATAGCAAGAAAGAAATTAGCATAAAATAAAGAGGTTGTCGCCAAAACAAAAGCGTATTTTTCAAAGCTGAAGAAATCGAATTTTATGGATGGGATAAACAAAATAGAATGTGTATAGAATTGAAAGACGATTATCGACATTAAAAGTTCGCAGAAAGGCACACGAAAGATCAAGTCTATTCAATATTTACATTCCTGTCTAACGAAACCTAAGAGTTATAGGTTATTATTTCTTATCGAGACAGAATGACCCACGAAACATCAGTCGTCCATGGTTAGCCAGTCTGGAAGGCGCATACAGCCAAGATCGCGGGGCCAGTTTTTCCTTGGCTACCTGTTATTTCATGCCATTAGGATGGCATGAAATAACCTTTACAATACTTATTAACTATCGTTGTTTGGGTGGTTGTTGTACTATTAAATCAATTTCATTTGGTGCATTTTACTAAAGGCTAGCTATTAATTTTAAAAGTAATTTTAAATCGTGATTACTAAATGAAGTTGGGATGCTTCAATTATTCCCAAATGATCAAATATCAATCACTGAATATTGAGATAGTGATACTATTTTGATACCGATGGAAAGGCATTTCTTATGAAAGAATATTTAAAAGATGTTTGTCAAGGAAAAATGATGCAACTTAATTCTTTGAAGAACGAAGAAACAAATAATGATCTAATCCATATCTTTTGTGTAATTATTATTTATGTGCCACCCTTGAGAGTTAATCCAGCTAATAAACCCTAACTCACGAGCCCTTGGTGGGGGGGACAGACAGAAGGGACTTCATACCTTCATTAGTTTTTAAAATCAGGTATTCCCTCTCTTTGACTGTCACAAACAGAGGCTGATGGCCTCTTATATGTATATTTACGAAACGACCTCTCTGCCGGCATTATAATTTGCAATGAAATTAAATCCCCAGCTCAAAATGGCCTAATTGGGCTGTTAGCCCACTCAACAGTTTTATCCAGCCTCGTCTGCAAGTACTGGGATAAAGTGTTCATTAATGTTTTCTCTTCTTTACTAATCCTTTCTACTCCCGTCACTATTCACGTACACCCCTATGCGCTAGAGGACAAGAGTGCTAATTTTCTGCTTCTAGCGGAATCAGTTGCACGACAGTTTTCTTTAGTTTCGAGAAGGTAAACAATGATTGCGAATTTAAATACGCATCAAAAATACGCCTTCAAGCATAAACGTCATTAATACTCTAGGCAAGAAGTGTTATATTGAAAATGAGCTCACATATGTTAGGCAACAGTTCAAAATCAATGCTGACTCCCTAATTAGTAAGATCAAAGCGCTGTTCTGGAGCTTCCCCTAAAATAGTTCAGATTATAACATGAATAGAACTATCCGGTAACCTGTCAGCGATAACCAACGCTAGCTTTAAATGTTGGCACTTGAACGGAAGGGGCCAGCTTGGAGAACAGATTTCTGCCACTGCGGAATATTCGTAGGTAGGAGTGTTCCACGCTTTCATACTCATTATTGTTACTTAATTCTTGCAGCGTTTCTGTGGTAAAACTTCCAGTCGTGTACTTGCACATTTTGTACATTTATCAGTGAGAACAAAACTTTTGGCACGTGGAACAGCATTAAAGAATCTGAGTTCGAAATACAGTAATTGTTAATTGTGCCCCATTATTTAAGCAATAATGATATTAACGGCTCGCTACCCTAAGAAATCAATGTCAGTTACTATTTTATTGCATTATAGTTTGTATAATATCCCAGAATAGTATCTGAAACTGCTAAACTTTCTCATCTGTTTGCGTATTGTTTAATCAGCTACAAAAGGAATGTTTGTGTATTAAGTACTCAAGATATTTCATGTAAATATATAAGTATCTAGAAATTTTAAAGAAAATTTTGCAAAATGAAATTTTATTGGATTGGATTAGTAGGAAGGGAGAAAAATATTTCGGTGCTTCAACCTTGCTCAAGGGTTAAAGTAGGACGTTTGTGCGTACGCCTTCAACAGAGACATCTCTGGGAGAATAAGGGAGACATCCTGACGCTGGCAGAGTCCCCCTCCTAAGGAGCTCGAGCCCCTCAGAAGGGCTACTTCTATACAAGTCACCGGAACAGGAACCTTTCCAATGCGCAAGCCAGGGTCATACCGTACACAGCACCAGCCCGCTAGCCCTGACCCTGCAGCGGAACCAACAAAATGAAATCGAAGAGCACAACATTCGTGGAAAGGAAATATACATCCCAGCATTGGCCTAAGCGAAAAACAGTCAGATTGGTCGGCCACTGGGAATTTAACTTGAGACCTCCTAAATGTGAATCTCAGGCGTCACCACCTTTATTAGAAATACACGATAATATTTTTTTATCAATGTTTGTAGGTCGGCATCAATTTCCTTCCTGTAAAAATAATAGCACTTTCTTATACGTAGTTTGCACGGTGCTGAATTAAAAACTGCTGTATTACGTGCCATTTTGGAGGCAGGCGTTACTAATCCATCGTTGCACGTCGAGTGAATGTGTTCCACACATTCCGCTTGCTTGACACCTAAACCATCATATCTCATAATTATTTCTAAAAGCATTTGTTAATTATTAATTAATATTTATTGGTTAATGAATCCATACATTTTAAGTTATTTTTTATTTTACTATTAAGCGCAAGTTTCTGAGAGCTACGTTGCGTCCGCTCTTTTACCTCATTGTTGTAATAGACATGATGAAAAAAGCAATGTCCGTCACCAATGTTACATCAACATTCAAACTCGTGGAAGGAACCGAGAGGACGGAATGTGTTTAAATCCCGTGTTGTACATTTACGGCACGAAAAAGAACCTCAAGCCTGAAAGAGAGGCCTATGAGCAAAATTTGTCGGCCGTTTCACGCCCTGAGTTGAATGGGACGCTGATGACCTGAGATGTTAAAGAGCATCCATAAATAAATCAATCAATCGAGGAATCTGTTTAATGCAGTTATAAGCTATTGTATTTCTTTATAACACGAAAATTGCACACTCTATCCACATATTTTACAGTAGCTTCAGGCAGGGTTGCTGTTTAAAAAGTACTTTATTTGTTAACGGCGTAAGTTTCCATTGCATAATACTAGTTCAATTAGGTACGTATAAATTGTTTATTAACGCCACGGATGGCCAAGGTCGTTTAGGCGCAGACTCGTGAGCGGGAGGTCTGGGTTCGAATACCGCCAGGACCGTCCTTCCTGACTGAGGTTTTTTCCAGGTTTTCCTCAGTCCTCATAAATGACAAATGCCTGGGAGGTACCCTGAACTTAGGCCTGGAACGATTCCTTCCTTAAAAATAAATCCTTTCCCAATATATCCGTTCATGTCATGTATCATCAGTGTCCATCGCCTGTGGTGCCTCTGTAGCAAAGGCGGGCGTTAAACACCATTCATTCAAATTGTTTATTTATTAATATTTCACAATGATGGCTGGATGAAGATTGTGAAGACAAAATTTAAGGAGTAAGTCCTCTTTTGAAACATCTATTTTAATTACCTGACTTCAAAAATAATTTGAATGCTGCTGATAGTAGGGCTTCGGATATATTTGAAAATGTGTGCAGCCATTTCTGGGGCAGTACAAAGTCTGAAAGCTATGCGAAAATAGTGGAAAACATTGTCCTCTAGTGCCCCGGGATGCAATATGTCTTTAAAAGTCCGTTAGCTATACTCACACTTAAACTTTTCTCTCGATATAATGGGTGCAGTTTCAGGTGAACATGAAGAAAGATCTATAACGATGTAGCTCAAACAGACAAGAGATATAGTGTTAGCAATGGAAAAAAAATATATGAGAGACACCATAGGAAACAAAATAAGTTATCGTATTTTTAATTGATTGTTAAATAAAATACTTAGAATTAATAACATTTTCGTGTTCTGAAAATGCCACATAAGCGTTAAGTAACATTTCAGTAATTTAAGAAAAACTACTTCAAATATGTCTTTCTTAAAAACGATGTGTGCAAAAACAATTTGACTGCCATTTTCGGTTCAGAATGTCAAATTCATATACTTCGCTTCAGCGAGGAAAAACGTTTTTTTAAAGCCAAACAGTGTTATTGCACAAAAAGGTGATTTATAAAATGTAGCATGTTTGAATAACGCTGTTTAAAGTTGAAGTTTAAGGAAACAAAGTATATCGATATAGGAGGCATCTACAGATCTAAACTTTGAAGTTGGTAAAACAACAATAAAGACTTTGAATGAACATGTCTATTTTGAATAGAAATAACGACCTAGAAATTCTGAAAGAAGTAACAAAGAACAAGTAAAATTAAACAATGCTTTCTAAACAAAGGATCATATAGAGTGCTGCAAAGAATGTAATGGCAAAACTATCGCTAAACTGCTAATAAGTGTGTAAACGTTGTTCTTAAGTAAGAGCACAGCTGTTCAATGCACTCAACGTCACTAGTGCATTTCCTGTGTATAGACGAAATACGAAGCTGTCAAATAGTGATGTAAAATTGGATTGCATGAAGCCTATGTTTTCTAAAAGTGAGCAGCGTGCACGGATTAAAATTGCCATGGTGCGTTACAGGAACGCTAGAGAGTCTCGAAGTAACATTGCCATAGCAGACGGTGGCCCATTGAGTGTCAGTCTTTCGACAAGGACGTAATAGCGAGGAAAATGCACCAGGTGCACTTCGTCCAATTTTTCGTCCAGGTTAGAATTACGTTGACTTGATTCATTGCTGGGGGTGAATCGACAATGGGCAGTGAGAGAGTTAGCCCCAGAAGTCGGAACAAACTATACTATACAGTTGCAGTAGGGCAATCATTTTCATACATAAACTAAAAACGGGTTATCCAGAAGTGTAGCAACGGGTAGTTGTGGCAAGGGATTATATTGAAGGAATGTGTAGATAGGTTCTATAATAAATGTTTGCTCCTAATGAATATGTTGCCCTTAACTTTTTTTTCCAACCTAATAAATGGGTATTTTAAACAAGAGACTAACATATAGACATAAAGCACAAGAAGTTCTCTTTAGATCAGTACTCTGATCCAAAAGCGCCTGCGATTATTATATATTCCGGGAACTACGCTTGAAGAACTCGACTGCGGTTGATTTTGTTGATTTGTTTTATTTACGAACACTCTTTAACAGCTCAGGTCATAAGCGTCCCATTCAATTCAGGGCCAGTAGATTTTGATCAGAGGCCTCTTCTTTCAGGCTTGAGGTTTTTTTCGTACCGTAAATGTACGACACGGGACATCCGGTTTTACTTCCCTTCCAAAGGAAGCTATAATTAGGATTTTCACGCCCGAAAAAATCCATCGGTCCTGGCCGGAATTGAACCCCCGATTTTGGGTTTACAAGGCAAGTATGGTTATCACTACACCATCAGGACCGACACTACTACCATGAAGAGTCTACGAACTCCCAAGCTTCATTATTAATTTAACCATGTGCTCACAAAATACATTCATCTTCTAAGTTGTTAAGCCATCCTCTCTGTTTCAGCGATGAGCAAGTTTCTCTGCACCTGCCCCAAAGAAGTTCGTTGTCTACTTTCACACACAATTTCATGAACACTTTTTCATCCTGTGAGGATTCTCTTAATCGCTACCCATTATGCCTATCCAGTACCGTAAAGATGCCACAGTTATCTTATAGCAAAATAATGCTGCCAGATAACTTTTCAATCGCCAGTTTTCGATGCATTACGGAGAGGCCTTAACCAACGAATTTGTGGATACTCTTATATCGTTCCTAAAACACATTTCTAGCAGGTACAGAGTAACTGCCCTAAACTGCGAAAATAGTTACTTTTAGATTAGCGTGTGATTAAGTTACAAATATAATATATTTACAATTATATCACGTACAAGTAAAAAATATAGCAATGTTCCTTGTCCTAGAATGGAAGACATTAAGAATACAGCTTTAAATAAAGAACGAATGTATTTAAATATCCTCTGTACGACGTTAAAACAAAACAGTTGCAGTGGTTTGTACAAGTTTGAGTGGAATTAATGGTATCGCCAAAGAAAGCTATGGTTTAGTGTTGACCATGAAGGAAACAAGATACGCCCAAACTTACATTAGCATTAATGAAAGACAAGAGAGCAATGATTGACAGAGGTGGACTGGAAAGAGGGAATAAACCGAGTAAATCTATTAATATAAATAGGAACAGGAAGAAGGGAAAATAATAAAACACTAAGCAAAAGCAAGTGATGCTAAAGCCTAGCGCATATCACAGCTACAGAATTTCATCTGAAGGAATGGAAATGGTCCAGAAATTCCTACACCACCGGCAACTAATCGAAGGCTTCAGAGGTCATAATAGTATCTCTGTGGGGTAAGATTTAGACTTGACTTCTACCTTACTCATAAAAGGAACTTTGGATACATTGTAGCCATCATCAACAATTAACGAAATGTGACGCTAAGGCTTAAACCAGTGGTCACTATGAGTTAAATGAGTGTATTATTCGTGTAAAGGTATAAGGAGGAAGACAAACCTTTCACTTATATTTAAGCTGTAATTAATATTCTGCATCTTCCATGAGATGCTGACTCGTAGCGGTGTAAATAATCATACCTATTTTGAGTCTAGCTCTTTATTTCCAAGAGCAGACGTAACCCGCCCAAATCTGCTCTTAAATATTAATTACATTGCTTTTTGCACAATGGGATTTTTACAGAATCCTTTTGATACATACATTCACGAAGTACACAAACAACTCGTTTCGTATTGTACTGATCAATGAAAATTGTCCAGATACCACTGCAGCCGACAATAATTCATCTCTTCTGCAGCGAGGTTCTGTTTATTAGTAGCTTTACAGCAAGAAAATGCATGTATCACTTGTTTCTAATCTCCGTGCTGGTTAAAATGTAAGTAGTTGTTTCTGTAACACTTTGTATTTTGTGATGTGATTTTACGATATCTTATAAAATGGAATCCATATATAGTAGCAAACAGCAAATATTTCAGTATGTTAATTATATTAAACAAATTTTAAAAGTGAGTTCAAAGACAATTTCAGAAAGATACGGAGGAATGTGTTAGACTATTTTTAGTCGACGTAAGGTGTGCAGTGGAAAACAGTTGCTAGTCGCACATGTATCGTTATCATAATTTCAGCTTACTTTTTCATGATTATTTACGGAATATTAAGTATGTTTTATATTATTTAGATTAACGTTATTTATGACGCCAACAATGCTAATTACCACTCAGGTTAGGATTTTGAACATAGAAACTACCTTCTTCAAGCAATGTCTTATATCTGCACTTACTATATGGTCAGTATCACGAGGCGATATGCTTGAACGACTCTAGTTCGGAAAGTTAAAACCTCTCCCACTGGTTAAAATACCAAAGAACGAAGTGTAGGTCTGATTTTCTATGAAAAAAATCGTTAATGTCTATGGATATATACAGATAATATTGCGTCTTCTTGTGTATGTCTGTGAATATGGATCACTTTGCTTTTGCGCTTTCGCCCTAATTGATTCTGCAGCAACAGACGCAGTAGGACACTACCCCTATGTTTCAGGTTACAATAATGGCTACGAGTTTTAAACCCCTCGATTCCCGAACTTAATGTATAATTTTTATCTTTGGAAAAAAAAAAAAATGTACATGCCCTGGAAATAATTTTTAAAAAAAATCCATTGCACTTGTTAAGGGGAATTGAAGAAAGTGATAATAAATGAACAAGTGCCAAAATGTTTAGAACAAGGAGATAGCATATTTCAGCAGTCCTTATCTTAATACCAGGGATAAATAACTTTCAACACTTTCTTTTTAATAATACTTTATTTTTATTGAATGTGAATCATTTTCACCAATATACTGCGCTGCCTCATCGTAGCGCTGTAGTTAGTCCTGTTTTTACGGGAACATAATGCAATCTTCTGGAAATAACTTCTCTGGAGACGCGATGTTTATGTCTATTATGCCACATAAATGCGTTTTCTTGAATGAAATTAATGTTGAAGAAAATGTTATTAAATTCAATAATATCTAATTGAGTAACACAGACATTCAATGTGCGATATAAGGCATCATCAAAAGAGAAATTTTGAGCTCTCTTCTCTCCTAGGTTCGAGAGAGTGGTATTTGGTGGGGCAATATACTGGATAAAAACGAGTAACATTGAAGTATAGTTGAAAATGGCATGTCCAATAATATATCATACTAGTAACTATTCATAAATTTGGTGGCCCAGAAAACACTGGTCCACCACGGCGAGCCAGCCACAAACACAAAATCAAAGCAATGGTGCCAGATTTTCGTGGGCCACTCTTTATTTAGGTGGCGTTTATTAATGAGACGAAAGCAGAAAGTGCTCAGCATAAATAATATAGCTGTATTCCTGTTTAATTTCTGAGTAGGAACAGTGTTTACTCATTTAATGTGTAGTATAGGGAAATGTATGATTTGTAACAAACTGCACTGCTACTATATTATGCTGCCTATGACGCACTTGAGCTCCAGAAATATGCCAGAGGGAAGGTTTAGTTACGATTTAATATTTAGATAAACTTTCTAGTGATCTTTTGTTTTATGACTTATATGCGCCTATATAGATATAAGTTCAATAAAATATATTCAGAATTTAAGCATCTAATATAATTTTCTTTGTAACTGAATTCAAAATGGTTCAATCATAAGACTGAGAAGAACTGTTTTCATTTTTGCTAGGTGTACTGTTCTTTGATGCTGGAATTTATTATGGAAATATTTCAAATTCCGCGGTATTTGTAGGAGCGTCATTCCTTGGGAAATGGCATTTGTTTCCGCCAATTGTGAAGATGCATTACACGGTACAGCAAGAGTTTTCTCTTGTGAAAAAATTATTGAATTTCAAATTGGAATACAACCTCTGCATGGGCATACCAGAGAGAATTTCACAATTCTCTGCAGTAATACGCAAATTGAAAACAATTGGGTCTCTTGTTAGTGAAACCGATAAGCCTTGTTCCTCTGCACTGCCCACGGTTGCTGCGGACGTCCGGAAACGACCGGTACACTCAGTCTGTAATTAATTAATGCGCTACACGTAGTCAAAGTTTCAGAAAACTGTGAAGAAAGTTACGGCTGCCCAACTGTTGCAGGCAAAACGAGTGAACCTCTTGCCATTGGTTTTAGGTGTTTATTGTTTAGAATCTTGTGACTATGTCAACTCACTATGGGCCACACGACAATGATGAAGCACCCAGAGAAAGTGAGGGTTTAATATCTGCATACGGAATACCTAGGAACTATGAACACTGCAGAGTACCAACATACTTTCATGGAATTTGTAAAACAACTGGATTATGTAGAGCTGCTTCAACAAGTGGGTCAACAAATGCTTCACACTAAATGAGACCATGGAGTTGATCCAAAGTTTGACTACCAGATAATTTCTGAAGAACTTATAACTGCTGAAATCTCCAGATTTAACAACACCAACTTTTTTTATCTGCAGGAACATTTTCTCCAGAAACTTGACTGTTTGAAATAGAACATTTACAACGAGATCAACGGTATTAATAACAGAATACTCCAATAAACGGCGAGGAACGTTCAGCTGTGTCTTCAAGAGAAAGGAAGGCATTTTCTACATTTGGTGTAGAGATTACTTGCCTCTCACTAATACGTTTGATGCCAGAGAATTTTTTGTTAGAGATATTCTTATTCACATGAATAAACAAACGCGACTGATTTATATGAATGTCTTTGTATTTTTTTAAATAAAATGTAATATTGTAATTCAAATTACTATTACTTGTGAGTTTATTTGCTAACCTGTGTAAACTTAACTGTTGATAAACAATTTTTAATTAGGTTTATATTATTTTATTGAGTTACACTCTTAAAGGAGCATAAATATAATTTTTTTTGAAAACAACTAGTTTCATAAGTTTCCGTATGTTTATATACATTGCAACGTATAGTGGCATACCATGCTATTTATTATTATTATTATTATTATTATTGAACTGTTATTGTTTATGTCATTGTTAACATTAGCAGCAACATATACTCCTGCAATCCATAAATGTACCTATATCCAAAAATATTCTAAGGAAGCCCAGAGCCTTTAAACATATTTGTATAATAGTCACTGTATCACAGTGGCATCATGATGTCGAAGGCTACGGTGCAATTCCTTGCGGAGATGACGCAGTTTGTGTTCACCCATCACGTGTACTAACCTAGGAAACCGTGATAGCCTCACGTGGATTGCTAACCATGTTTCAAGATACAGCAAACCTGTTAGCTGTTCCTTTCATTAGTTCTGGCCATAAAACCAGCCTTTTGTTTTGTAAGCACCTATATGAATTGTTCATACGTTTTTGAACCACCCAAAAGGGGGAGGGAAAGAAGAGAACTAAATTAACAACAAAATATATTATCATATTATGTCACTTTTTTAAGTTGTATCAGTGTATTTTGCTCTGGGAACATTTATTTCGAAGAGAAAGACATAGCAAAAATATTTTTTTTCAGAACATTACGTTTGCTTTTATGATAATGCATGGTGGTTTCTAAATTAGTTATACTGTAAATGCTTCGCTAATTTGAAACCCATTGCAAGTTTTACGGTGCACGAATTCGTAAATGTGTCTTGATTCAGTTTTCTCACATAATATCTTTAAACAGCCTCCGGATCTCTAAACCTATAATGTCACTGTAACAGCACGGGCTTTTATTATACTTTGGCTGGCTTCTTTTTAATTGTTATTTTTTTTAACGTTTAATTGTGTTAATCTGAGAATTTCATATATATTACTCATTCCTGGAGAAAACAAATTGGAAGAAATCATCACAACGGATTGACAGAAATTTTTCAATAAATTTATAGCTGGTTTAATTTCATTACTATCTGTAAAAACCCTCGTTCTTGAACCTTTATATTTCCATAAAATATTATAACGATTCCAGTGAATTATTACAGGAACATACATCGGTATCACCATAGAGTGAACTCAATTAAATATTTGCACTCAATGTGCATATTTTTTTTTTAAATATTATTTAACGCCCGTTTTAACCATAGAGGCAACACAGGCAGGTGACACTGATGATACACGAGATAAAATGATATACTGGGAAAGGATTTAGTTTTTTAAAGGAAGGAAGCGTTCCAGGCCTAAGTTTAGGGTACCTCTCCAGCATTTGCCATTTGGAAAACTCTTCAGTCAGGGAGGACGGCCCTTATGGGAACTGAACCCTAAATCTCCTGTTCAAGAGTCAGTGGCTTAATGACCTCAACAACCCGTATAGGTCCCTGTGCAGATTTTCGGAATAATGTTATGGTGCTAAGACTGAATGATTCTTGGGAACTGGAGCAACGTTACATAACCCATCTCCAAGACAATACGTTTTTACAATGTTATGAACTATGTATTACTTTTCTGCTATTGTATCTTGTACTAAGTTTCTGGATAAACCGTTTATTAGTTGATTTAAGCATCACCACAGGACTACTTGGGGGGATAAAGTACTTGTCGATATTAGAGTTCTCTAAATAGGAGCTATTGTACTTTACTATAAGAATGACAAATGTAAAGTGGCCTGTATGGTGTAAAGAAACACCATTAATATTAAATAAATATATAATAGTTAACAGAAGGGTAAAGCGACCGATATATTGATTCATACGATGTGTTTTAATTACGAAACAATCATTTCTAACAGGTAGTGAGCTCTCGATAGTTAATGACTCATATTGAGATTGCTGATGTGCCTATTGGACTGCTTGCAATCTGTTCCTCCCCCAGTATTTTAATTCTTGAAACTCGATTCCAGGTGATTCTAGAAGCTTCCAGTTAATACACATAGTTGGGACAAGCCATGATGGCCTTTTATCCTGGAACTGAAATTACGGTTAGGCATCTATGCATTTGTTACCTTAACACGATATCGTTCAGGAAAACAACGTTGTCACGTCTCTGAAATCTATTTCGGTACTTTTTAGTGTTAACAGAGATCGGATGCGAAAGTGGGAGTTTATATTTATTCATTTATACGTTATTTATTAATTAATGCACACTCAGATATTCTTAATAATAAGTGAAATAGGACATACTCATAGTTTCTGATTAACCTTTGATGTACGAAAGTAACATTGACAACACTGCAGAACTGCCAGGCATCTCGTAGCAACGTTTAACTATTTAGATGAAAACGATAACACTGCACCCTCGAAACTTGGTGGGATGCGAAGAGGTCATTAAGGTTTGTCCCGCACTTTAACAGGAAATACATAATAGATGGGAACATCATATGAACCATGGGTCCCACAGGATTAAGTATAAAAATTCGAATACTACCGCCTGCAATCATTCATCAATTTTCTGAAACTCCTTGGTGCAAACGTTCAGATAGCAACAGAAGAATGAATAACAGCTGTTCCCTAAAGAAGAATACGTCGATATGGTCCAACTCAAAACGGAGGCTGAGGGTTATGTTCAAGAGATGAGAGAACACTCCAGGGATCATCGCCTTCCCAGGGCTCAAGTATTCAGATGCGCAGCTCTCAGGTTGGAGGTAACTTGGAGTGTGCATCAAGCTCTCGTTAGCATCTGAGCATAAAAACCGCCACTGCGGACGCAAAGCATCGCACCCTAAAATAGAACCGTTGGTTTCCATATCTTATGTTGCTCATGTGGGAAGTCCATTGGAATTATTTCGAAAGAAAATGTCGCTACTGCATCGAAATGCTGCAGCGTTACTGCATGATACGGCAAATCCTGTGTGTGATGAGAATTTCTTCTGCAATTGCGGCACCACCTTCAGACACAACATGCACTACTGGACCGATAAACATCCTCACTGAATCCGAACGGTTGAAGTGTAAGGTCGCCGAGTTTCTGATACCAAATCATTGAGTTGTTCTTCACTTCGAGCAAAAGCGACGATATCGTCATTGATATCGATATAATAAGTTTTAGACCATGTGGGCTGTCACAGACTGAATCCAATATTTTCCTAGGTGTACTCAAGTTGATGATAGTGCCACTATGGACGATTCAAATACCTCCAAATGAATAAGCGTTAAAATTCTACTCTGTTCGTTCTTTGTTCTTTAAAGATGCATTTTTTGTTATGTACATTCCTTATT
Source organism: Metallyticus violacea (assembly GCA_030762175.1). Taxonomy (NCBI): domain Eukaryota; kingdom Metazoa; phylum Arthropoda; class Insecta; order Mantodea; family Metallyticidae; genus Metallyticus; species Metallyticus violacea. The sequence continues at coordinate 99,700,553 of CM060832.1, forward strand.
TGGAATGAAATAGAAAATAAATTGCAGGTAACTTAAGTATTAAAATACGATACTATAGCCGGATGACTTGACAAAACCTCCCGTACGATAGATGAAGTAGGAAAGCTCCCCAAATCATTATACATAATATATAAATTTCATATAGATAATATAAAATTCATTTCAGTGGACATCATCAATGAATGCCTCCCTAACCTAATTCAGCATAGTGATCACACAGAACGTATGTTCCCTGAAGTAGTGTAATAGAAAAAAAAATTGTTTTGAAGACTAAAATATGTGGCAATTAAACAAAAAAAAAACCGTTCTGAATAAAATCAGCAGGAACAAAACGCAATTAATAATATATGAAATGTTTACATCAGCCAGGACGATGACACTATAACAAAATCGTGAGCAGGCTTCTCAATGGGGTCGGTTCTGATAGTCTAGTGGTAACCATACTTGCCTCCTAAACCCAAGATCACAGGTTCAAATCTGGCCAGGATCGATGGATTTTTTCGGCGGTAAAAATTCTAAATTGGCTTCCTTCGGAAGGGAAGTAAGGTCGTGGGCTCCATGTCGTAGATTTACAGCATGAAAAAGAACCTCGAGCCTGAAAGAAGAGGCCCTTGAGCAAAATTTATCGGCCGTTTCACGCTCTGAATTGAATGGGACACTAATGACCTGACCAAATCAACAACTTTAACTGGTAGTTCTAATCCTGTCCGTTAAAAGTTATGAGGCTACCAAACAGTTTCCTCTCCCAGTCACACATGCACACAAGTTGCAAAGTTTATTAAAACACTGCGGCGAGTTTCACAATGATCTGAACAAAACTAAAACTTAAAGTGTTGGTATAATATCATCCCAGAAGAATATTCATACGTTTAATGTGTTTGTTAATATTTTTATATAAAACTACAGTCATTTGAATTATTGTTTAATATTAATCCCCTCTTAAAAAGGGGGGAGGTAATCCCTTCAGGTGCCTTGTTGCTCCGAATTCTGAATGTTACGACACTTGTGGAATACCATAGCGTGATAATTATTTGCTCGTCTATGAAGCTTCAAGGTCACTGGTATCTAAGCTCGAAGATGGGCTCTTCAAGGTGAGATTTGCACGAAGCTCGCATTTCCTTGTACCAGGAATATTATGATAACTAATTACGCGATTTCCATTAGAGAGAGAATGCCATACACCATCGCTAGCAAAAAATGACAGAAATTAACTTGATCATCTCTATATATTAGTTGACCGTTAGAGACAAGCAAATATAGGCGGGAGATTATGTTTGAGCGAAATATTATTTCGTACTTATTGCTTTGAATCGGATTAAGGTTAGGGAAGGTAATCAATTATCAATTAAAGATCTACGTATTCCAGCAGAAAGGACATATAGGGTCCTAAATTTAAAATAAAATGTTAAGTATTAGAAACGTGATTGCCGAAATAACATTTGTCGTGTTATAACATTAGCGTTTCAGGTTTTCGGAGTGTGTATCATTGTAGCATTAAATGCAACGACCGTGTTAAATAAAATATACCCTGTCTACTGAAAGTTGATATGCACTGTGAACAAAAATTATATCCTTCCGCGCTTATATTGGGTGTAACGCCAAAGACATTATGCCTACGTGGACATAAGTGGAGGAATTAAGGCGTGTACATTGAGGCAAATACCTTTCTACACAGCAGTTTCATAAACAATTAAAATGATTATTTGTTGAAAAGCATTCCTACAGCTATTTATCGATCATTTAATTGATTAATAGTCCAAATAACAGGCTGAACTGAGTGGATGATTCGTGAACTATTTACTTGGTCAACATTACTCACGCATCTCAGCTTTCATTAAACAGAGAATAATTATTAATTACTAGAGTAGATTATTTAATATCGGCTGGATATAAAGGACTCTTTTACCTCGCCTTTGATGTGCAACTTAGGAAAAGAATATATATATAGCACACAAGGAATAGTGACGTTTTTTTTTCTCTCATATTAGCCGCCTATTATTGCTCTGATACAGGGGAGTCATACAAATGATTGCAAATAAAAAGAAATAAGAATCGATACGAAATTTTGGCTACCACACAGGTTTACCAATAAGCAAACAAATATTGTAATGAACATTAAACTTCACTTTATTTTTAAGATATATAATGAAATAACGCGCCTGCAATGGCTTTCAAATACCTTGCAGGAAAAATAAATAACATATAATACTATGTGTGCGTGGTGCCGGCAAACTCAAGCTGATCACATGCCCCTGCAGTACTGCCCTCTTTCAATGAAATCGTGAGACGAAGTTAGACGAAGCAGAGGTCGCTGCGGCAGGCCAAAACTTACTCCGGAATGAGAAGAATGAAAAAATGAGCCTGCAGTGGTTTTCAAATATTATCTTGCAAAGGAAATAATTAGCTACAAATATAATATTATGAGAACTTTCAAGCCTATTTACTGCCATGTGGCCAAATTGCACAATTATTTTATCATTTCACCATCTAATGATTGAATTGACTTGTTAGGGACGGGGAAGGACTTCAGCCGTGTTCAAGGACTGGCCGTTTGTGCCTATGCAACAAGTGGAAGCAACTCCAGAAGGAAGGTATGAGAATAGGGCAACCGGGATCCACGGACGGTGTGGCACAGATGTAGACAGGATCCTTAAGAGGGGCCCAGCCTCTAAGGAGTCCTAGACCCTCAGAAGGGCCGCTTTCACACCAGACGCCGAGACAGAAACCTTTCTAAAGCGCGTGCAACAGCCCACCTCCCTAGCACTTTCGGTCCTGCAACAGAAACGTCATGAAATGAGGTGAAGTGGGAAAGTAAAGTTCCATCCCAGCATTTGCCTAAGCTACCAGGAGAAACCAGCGTTAAGATGGCCGATCCCAAAGAATTTGAACCCGGAACCTCCCGAATGCGAGTCCCAAGCGCCATTGTCTGGGTCATTCCGCTCAGTGACCGTCTATTATGCTAAACAGAGGACTAAACTTTCTCGGTGCCTTTCCGGAACAAGTAGCGTCTTCCGGGATATTACCTAAATAAACAAATGAAAACGTAACAAAACACATTTCAAATAGAAGCATAAAGGTTGGGCACTTTATGTTACAGACAAATGTTCTTCACAATAAAACACTTTTAGTATGAAAATTTGGTATTCAAAGAAACAGAACCACTAGAAGATAAGTAATCTGTGTGTTATCACAGATGATAAAACTGTAAGATACTAGAGGTATGTCCCCGTCACTGATCACAAACTGCAACAATTCCAACCTTTCTTCTTCACTTCTCGATTACATTTTACTATTACTTACAACCAACTACTTTTCTTCAAACCTTTCAGCACTCTATTCTTCAGAGATTATTTATTGTCTTTTACTTTCTGCACAGAAACAGCCGAAAATACTGGGGCTTCTTCTGGCTACAAAATTGCTGTAATTTCAATACCTGAAAATCAAAATATAATTTCCCATGAATTACAGATGTAGGATATACATCTTTTGGACCTAAGAGTTCCCATTTTTATATCCAAAGCATTTGTTTCGAAGTAATTTTCAGTTTCATTTTTTGTAGATAAAACATTAATAATTCTCTAGTGAATTCCTTTCTTTCATGTTTTCTACGTATAGATTTACATGCTGAATAATTCCTTACTCATATTTTTGTTATATAACTCAAAAATAGGCGCTGGAAACATCGCTTCAAGATCCCCACTGTCTCTGAAAGTTGTTCACTAGTAACAACGTCGAAGGTGAACATTTATTTTCAGCTACTTACTTCAACTATCACAGATATTATTATTATTATTATTATTATTATTATTATTATTATTATTATTTACCTCTGTGGGTGCATTTATAACAAAGTATTAGGGTAAACTACTAAACTGGCGTTGCTACAAAGGAGGGGAGTGTTTATTTGTTCATAATTTGACATGACAATTGCCCATTTTTGGATAGAGTTGTACTATATGGCCAAAAGTACCTGAACACATTCTTATTAACCATTTCCTTCTAATAAGTAAGGCATTATCATGTAGCTGATGCACCCTTTCCGGTTAATACCCCTGCTTTTCTGCGTAGGCTCTGCACTACGAGAGAAATGCTAGCAATTCTTCCACATCAAGCTCAGATTTTGGACGCAGTCAGCATTCATCCCAAATGTTATAATGACTCAGATCAGAAACTTCCAGTCAAGTTCTAGATATCAAATGATTACTGCGCAGACCTTGCTTTATGGTAACGATGGAACAGGAATTTGCCTATGCCGCATTATTGTCATAATGTGGAAATCATAGAATTGTCAAGAATTGCTTTGTATCCCTCATCTCCAGGGTTACAGGATCTAGAGGGTCTAGCTTATGCCATTAAAACCACCAGTCCCACGATCTTTACTTCTTCGCCAAAATTAGCAGAAAAGTGGCGTTATCCTGGAATTCTGGAAACAAAGATTTCGTCATTGTATTTTACAGTCAAGAGTCCAAAATCGCCGTGATTTGCAGGATTTATTACTCATTTTGAGTTACCGTTTATAATATTATGCTTAAGCGTAACTGCTTAGCCATAGAAAATTTGTGCCGTCTCGATGATCAGTTCTGACAGCTGAGTGTTCCATCTGATTACTGTCTTTATCACTCGTTGGTTTCTCTCTGTCAGAGATAGTTTGCCTCTTTGGAGGTGTCCTGTTGTTGCCCTCTAGTCTTTCAATTTCACAATAACATTGAAAATCCAGGAAATCATACTGGAAAGGTACGATCACGTCTACGCTCTGCAGATAATGGCTTACCACGTATATTTACATATGTAAATAAACAAAGCAGGAGTTATGGCGAGATAATGCTGTTCACGCGTTATGAGACAACTATATAAATAATTGTGAAATATTTGGGTAAGCTCCCCTTAAGGTTTCCTGGCTGTGATCAAATACTAATTCTCGACAGGATACATAAATTTGATACATACAACCTAACATAATTCTTCCACCTGTCTGCATGTTACTGTAGCCCACGCCGTGTCTGCATATCAAGTATTCCGGAACCGAAATATTCATTTCGACATTCCAACAAATCTCTCTGCACTTCCCCAGTGTTCTTCTCCCAGAAATGGAAGTAAATAAATAAATCATTCGCGTCTCCCTACAATATTTTAGGTGAAATTACCAAATGAAAATATTTGCAAAAACATGTTCACATTATAAAATAAAATGTTGTAACTCAGTAATAAGGTTTACCTATGCTAGAGAGTGACTAACGTTACTATGAAAAGCTTATTAATTAAGCAATACTAGCGGTACAACAAATATTCAGACGGCACAAAGTATAATTTTGAGTATAGCCAAATGCTATATTGCCTATTAAAGCAGTTACCAGCGCAGTTTTGTGAATATTTGTAACCCCGTTTTGCGTTAAGCGATCGTCAACTGTGCCAAGTCCAATTACCCACAAAGGAAGAGGGTGCTTTATTATATATGAGCAATATATACTTCACGCGGACTCTAAAACATGTTAACAAGGGAAACAACAGTTCCCTTAACTGTTTGTTGTTGGTCCGCGTGATAATATAGTGCGATTATTTTTATTCACGGCATCATAATTGTTGTTCTGCAAACGCAGTAAATAGGTAAACACAGAAATGAGAGCACCGATAACTATAGACCACGAGCAGATAATTGATTCTAAAATCGACAAAACAATATTCTCTGTTTGCTCTATCAGTTCCGCAGGAGTGTGGGGGGAGTGATTCTAAGGAAATGCCCAAAGTGACAAGTTCGTACCATTCTTAAGTAGTCATATGCATGCAATTCACATAAAAAAATATTCTACCAGAAAAATGCCTGTCTGCTCGCAACTATGAACTATTCAATTTCGAAATTTTTCTGGAAGCCATCGTTAGTTTTTAAAATTAACTTATGTCACGGCGGCGCAGGTTTAGTATTACTTTGCCCTTCCTGTATTTTCTCCTTTTACTGAAACCCGTTTACACAATACTTTTTTGCATTGATATTTTAATGTAGTACTTAATAGCTTTAATATTCTTTCTTCTCTCATTCTTTTCTTTTTCCTACCTCCCCCCAAAAAGGATTAACTTTGCTTTCACGGTTTTCATTGCATGTGGATTTATTTGGTTTACAACCTTAAGGCTCATCATCGGGCTTAATTGGTGTTTTTTGCCTCGTCTTTTATATCCTGTTTTACAGTTTATCTCACGGTGCTTTCTTTCTTCTGTTTAACTTGAATTTGTCACACATCACAAATAGATATAAAGCTAATTACATTAAATAAAATTACGGTAAACGGAAATTAAGCAGCCATAAATAATAAATTGTATTAAATACTGTTCTTAAAATAATAAATCCTTGTTCAGCTGCACAGAAACAGTATTCATAAACGTGTGAAAATATTGCCCAATGATAATTGCTAAATCTACCATATCTGCATAATGCAGATAATAACTGTAGAAAGCATATGAGTGAACAAATGCATCTCCGCTGAAACAGGGGAATAAAAAAGAAACAAACAGTTTACGGTAGATGTATTAAGCAAACAACAAAATGAAATAATTGCGAAGGAACGGAGGAAAGGGAAAACGCGATGGGAGGAGCAAAACAAAGAGAAAGAGAGGGAGAGAGACTGCATTATTTCGGTGTCTTTTAATCTATGCCTATACAAACACCTGTGAAAATTTTCATAATAATTGATAAAGTTAACGACAGTTTCTTAATGTGGCATGGCTATTACACAACGCATTACCATAATATATTTACGAATTTGGGGGCCTTGAATCTTTGTTTTATAACGGTCCAGTTGGCGACAAAGAAAGAATAATTTGGAATCGTCTTTTAACAAATATTATTGTCATCTGATATGGCATTACCTTTTACAGATTGTCGTATTTGACGATTAATGTCACAATTCTGTTGTTCATCTGTCTTTCCAATAAATAAAACGAAAATACGAGGTTAAGGCAACTTTACAACACGTCACACTGCCTACACTAAGTAATCACGTCTAGTTAATAAGTGCAATAATAAGTAATGCTTTACATATTTTTAATGGGATATCTAACTTTAGCCTAGTCCATTTTTTTTTAAATGATAGAAACGGGGCATAAAACGTGTCTTGATGTGCACAGTTTTAGCATCAGATTCAGGAAGGCCGGACATATTAACATAACCTATAATTTTAAACGTATTTTTAATCTCAATAATTGAATATAGATGTTCACGTGAGGAATATTTTTTCCAGTAATGAAAACAGATAAAGAATGAGCTGGTTATTTGTTTAAAAATAAGGATACGTGTTCTAGACAAATAAACAGAATCTCGGTTGCTATGCAATGCTATTTTAAGCGTGCATGCTCCTTTTAAAATAATTTAAATATAGGAATGTAAACTATTAATTTAAAAATAGGTAGTAAATGGCCTAATAAACCAGTTGTACTTTTAACGTAGGCATATTGACAAACATAAAGAGTAATGCCACGCTTTGAAAAGTGAAACAAAGGAAACTGTTAATCTCTACATCGCATCTAACAAGTTACGTTTCACACAATTTTGATTTTAAAATCGCAATAAAATATATGATCGACAACATATCTGTTCAGATGATTTTGATATGTTTTTTATACATGTTTTACTTGTAATACTCTAGCACTTCCGTGTAAATATTATCAAATCAATGACTTTTGCAGTAAGTATCCATATTTTTAGCATGCTGAGTATTTATAGAGTGTAAACATACACAGAGACCTTGGATATGAAGATGTTCCTGTTTTGTACTGTTGAATGTCACGTGCGTAGCTATTATATGTTACGTTAAATACACATAAAGCAGCTATTTAAAATCGGGGTTACTGGGTATATAAAATAATAATAAATTGTCACGTTCATAAAAAGCACAGAGAAAGAAGAGAATGGATGAAGAGAAAATGTGGCAAGCGCTGCAAAATGAACATCACCAATCACGACATGACCGCACATTTGTGTAATGTATATACGCTGAAGGACATTATCACACTCTGCTAATTAATGATTCTTTACTCACCGGTCGCTAATCCTCTACATCCTAACTTCTTAAGGAGATGTAGGCGCACTTCTTGGCTACTTTTCTTCACGTTATATGCACTATCACTTCCACAAAACGCGAATGTTTGAGATGAGGAAAATGGCTGAACGCTATCTCCTCCCTCCTGTTTTTTAACAGGCTTGGCACAAATGGCTTCACACGACAGGCTAAAGCAAATGCTAGCGGACGCCAAGCTTTTACTCCAGTCTAGTACTCGACTACGGACCCAGCAGAGCCCAGTTTGAGTTTGCCGGCTAAAGGGTGAGTGTGAAGGGGGGGATGGGATGGAGATATGAGGGGAGCAGAGGGGAATAGTAAAGGAGGGTTAAAGCGGAATGGCGGGAGGGGGAGGGAATAATCACCTGCTGTCTGTATGTGTCCTGTGCCGGGCAGCGCGGGGAAGGCTCGTTGCACATGAGCTCGAAGAGCAGGGCATTAGGAGGGCAGAGGGGGGAACAGCACAACACAAAAAATTGTGGAGCGCCGGGCGTACATACTCGGAACGAAAAGGAGGTGCATATACGTAGAGAGAAGGAAAGGCTCGGACATGTACACGTAAGAGGGGTAAGGAAGGACGGTCAGGCAGATGGTGAAAATAAAAAAAGAAACACATACAGCGGGGTGAACGCAAGCAAGCGTTGTTATTACAATATTGAAGATGGTGGCAGTGGCAAAACGAAGCTTGGATCTACATTGTAACGCGTTCAATTCGCCTACAAACGTCATGCACGCCGTAGCGAAGACAAGTACAAAAAAGTGAATCAGTGAAAACGCATCTAGTGCTGTGTCATAATTTTATGAGTGATACGATTTACTGCCGATAGCATAATGAAGTAGTGTGTTTGTGAGAGCAACCCTCGTTATGAGAACTTAAATTAAAGGTTTTCTCATCTTTTACGCGTGCGCTGCATGTTGTTTATTCATTTAATTACGCGTTCGCACGTGTTAATAAACGCTTCTACTTGACCATGTGTCATATCGCGGTGTATGCTATGTTTAACTGCGAAACGAAAGTTATTGTAACAAACCTTTGTATTATTGATCTTTAGCTTAGGAAATGCTTTGCTACAATCAAGGAAATGGTGCAGGGAGTTACTGGACAGATGATTAGTGCCATATTCGCTCCGATAAAGAATGTTTCCACCCCCATTCTTTTCTATTTTATATCATATTTCGCGTGTTACCTGTACGGAAATATTTTTATGCAGAAAAAATGAGTAAATAAGCTCATTTGATAACTTCTAAACAAAACTGTAATATTAGAAAAAACTAATAAACAACCAAACAAAATCTGTTATAAACTATGTAACATATCATAAGACGCATTGCAATATTTAATATGTTTGCCTTTTGCTAACAGTTTATGAGTATCGTTTCAGATGTTAAAATATTTGTAAATGATTAAATTTCATATTCTGCATTTTATTTTAAAAAATTGAACTCTCTCTAGCTCTAAACATGACCTTTGCACGCTGTGAATATTAAATAAGCTTTCCTCTTTTTGTTTTGCATACTTTCTCTAAATGTTATGCTTAAATCACGACAAAGATTTCAGAATCTAGCAATACGAAAATTAACAAAATAGCATTAGTTGTTATGCTTTTTCCCTCTGTAAGCTTATTTCAGCAAGGAAACCTTATGCCGCCATGGATATTTTTTTTTATAAAATGTTGAAATATTATAAACTATCAATTACAAAATAATGTCCCAGTAATTTTTGTACATTAAACTTGTGCATTTTGCAAGTGGGATATGGATAACTTCATTCTACAATACAGTTCCTGGCTATACTCTCTTTGCTTTGGTTATATGTTGATTTCTTAATTTTATGAACATGACAAATTATGATCGAACTTCTTAAACATAATTTATTTTAGATAAATGAGTTTCAAGAGTTTTAACAGTAAGTAAAGCCATGAAAGGTTCTTATTTTATAAATATATATTTTTAGATTCACAAAGCGATAAATAAATTTATCAAGGGAAAAGCAGAATCTTGAGATATTTCGATTGTATGTTTGAAAATTATATTCGTAATATTATTTTACAAAATATCAATACATACAGTAGGATTTTGCAATAAAGCGAATCATCAAATCTATTGGAAGCAGCTGTGCACAAGAAGGATAAACAAAATCTGAGAGTAAAATTAAAGCGATAAAACAATAGAGATTGTGATTGGTTGAAATAAAACTTTCCATACTTTGACTGGCCCAAAACAAGAACAAATTAGTAGCCTAATATGCAGGTTCAAAAATTGTTGTCTGTCAATTGTTGGAACTGGGTGCATGTAACAATGAGGATAATTTTCTGAAAAGGCAAATGCCAAAGGTCTCCAGGTTTGTAAATGCGATTATTTCATTCACCGATTCAGCCTCCTCCTCCCCCCGTCAAAAACATGTTTTATTTATCTCGACTATTCTTCCTTTCCTCTACATAAATACCATATTGTCTTTACATTTAATATATTCTTTAACAATGTTAAAATAAATACATCTGTTACTCTCTGACTTCTTAATTTGCGAATTTTAATTTAAATGTTATTTTACTTTGTGCTTACATTAGATTTTACCTTAAGCCACTATCATTAAATAACAGAACGTATAATTGTATATTCTTATAATATTGCTACCAGTTTTTCTGTCATTTAAGACATTCCTATTTTTATGTAGTTTCAATAACATTTTTTAATGTTTAAAAAAAAGGTTAGACAAATTGGAAAACATTTTAAACGAAATCACTGGAGTGCTTCGAACAGTTCACTGGGATGAGATTTATTTAACCCAGTAACTTGTTACTGTACTGCAATATGCTTATAGCTTAGAGGTTACCTGAAATAAACATTATGGCAAAAATGTAAACTCAATAAGCAGATGAACGTACAAAAATTGGAGTCGACACGAATTCGTAACACCCACTTGTGCTTTTAGTTCAGAAAACATGAGCCATTGCTGTAATTGTTATTTATTCCTTGGTATTACTCATGACCTCCCGGTTAATATTTTCAGCATGTTAATATAGAGCTTTTTGTATTTCCTTTGCAGAGGAGAATATATTCTGAATGTTATAAATGTCTACAATAAATAAACTCAATTTACATTTCTGATACTTTTAACTACCGAATATTATTTTAAATGGGATTCTTTTGTTCATGGTTCCATGGTGTGTCTTATATATCTATGTTGGTGCTACTTAAATAGCACAATTATTATAGCATCTCTGTCAATTTTGTCAAAGTTGCATTTTTCTTTAATCAGATTATTATCATTTTCATTTCAAGGCCGAGCATATAATAATAATAATAATAATAATAATTGTATTTTGAAATAAGATGTATGCTTTTTGAAGTATGTAACGTTAACAATCTTTCTATATGTAAGAACTGAGTAGAATAAATCAACAATTGCCATTTTTGTATTTAGGAGTATTTTTTTTTTCATTAATAGATTGTAAACAAATCTGTTTTGCTATTTTTTACCCCACTGTCATCAGTGAACTATAGCAATTCTGTCGATCTATATGTTCATATTTGTGCATTTCTGTGTTTGAATTCCATGTTGCATAGTTCACGAAATAAATTTGATAAATTATTCTAAACCAGCCATATCAAACCTGTTGCCCGCACTACTAATATGGGATAAGCCAAAAAGTAAATTTCTCCAATTTTCGTAGTTAACAATTAAAAATAGTCAAGAAAGGTAATATTCTTATTTCAACACCATTCCTTTATTTTTCATTATAATTACCAAAATTATTCATGCATTTGTCATAACGTAAAATGTATTTTTCCACGTCCATAGCACAGAAATTGGCTTTCTGCCCGCCAACCCTTTCAACTCTTCATCTTTGACAGAGTCGAAATCGCCCATCTCGCGGATTTTTATACTTATGTAAGACACACTAATCTGCATTGCTCAAGGACATTCGGGATCGCATGTTGTATCAACAGGATGGCGCACCTCCTCACTTCTCCATTGCTATCTTAAAGCATTTTAACCACACAGTCAACTGGCCACGGTGGATGCACTGCATGCACTCGCTCGATCTCACCCTACTATTTTTTTTTTTTTTTTTTTTTTTGATGAATCCGAGTTACGAAATTCTTTTTGAGGCAGAGAGGAAGTTCTTCACTCGAGTGCATTCATTTGCTAGTTGTGTGTGCACAATGCGTAAGTCTTTGAATGCATTGAAACAAGAAACAGTACATTTGCCCAGAGGTTGTAAAAAATAAATAAAGTATTATAATTGAAATTTAATAGCTTTATTGTAAATATCACCCAAAATCTTTTTCCATTTCGTATTCTTCACAGGTTAACTAATGTCTCAATTTCCAAACTTCTGAAAAAACTTTTGTTTAACTCTCTTCTATTATTCCTATATTTTTATATATTGAATTTAGGAAAACCCACATATCTGGCAGGAAAACATTATCCATCCTCGGATTAGCTTCATGTTTCCGTCTAAGCTTTTGAAACAAAATTGAATTTTAAGAAAGCAAAGACCGACATTCAAATGAAACTAATTGAACAGCAATCTGATTTAATAGAAAGAATGAATGTGATGATGAAGTTTCAAATGATTTATACTTGCCAAGTGACTGTAATGAAATACGGCCAAAATTTTAGCCGTGTTCAGCACACCTTAGATTTGTAAAATAGTGTTTCATTCATGAGGGCAAACAAGTCTTACCACGGATGAAAATACAGGAAAACAGTTTAATTGATATTGAGAATTGTATTAACGCAAAATGAATATCCTTATATAGTGAGTGAATTGTTGACTCTTTACGACAGCATTTTATTTGTAATACGAACAGAAAAAAGTTCAGTATATATAAAGTACATTTACGACATATTTGCACAACTTCATATAGATACTGTAAATGTTTCCACTATAATTTACAGCTTTAAATGACATTTCTTAATGGTTGTGATTAGCTGTGACATATGCGAACAGGATACTGGAATCGAGTATGGCGCCTGGGAATTTTATTGTTGATGCCTCTACATTGTCTGTTTGATGCAGTAGAGAGTTGAAACTCTCTTTTCATTTCCAGAAGTCGGGGGAAAAAAACTATGCAAGAATGAAACAAAGTAAACAAAGGCGCGTTCAAATGTACAGATAGAATTTTGAACATATTTTCTGCTAATGTATTTCCCAAAAGCTTGCACGAGGGTTAGAAAACAAAGTATATAGTCTAACAAGTGGTTTAACTTCTCAAACATTTGTTTAATACGTTATCAATAAATTTGTGCCGGTCTCAACCAAACTCGTGAAATGTGTAGAAAACACTTCAGTTTTGATAATTTTGGTCCTCACATTTCCAATTAATCTTCCGTAATCATTCCAGATGGTGTATTACTGTCATTTTACTCTCTTATTTATTAATTTCTTAGTGTTTGATATTTTTTAATTATTAAATTATTTATCAAAATATTTTTCACTTTATACTAGTTTAATTAAGACACTTGTTGTTTCATTATTAGGAAGGAACTTGTAAACGCGTGAAGGGTCTGAAGAATGTGGGAAATAGTGTAATATACAATTATCTACATTTTTTTCCTGCTAATAATAGCCATTTATTACCACGTTTTTCTATTCAAGTTCCATCTTTGTTTAATCCCATATAATAACTCATAATTGTGTTTATCTAATTGCTATGTTTACTTCTTTTGTCAGTCCTGGTGGTCTAGTGGTAATCATATTTGTCTGGTAGATCCAAGGTCGCGGGTACAAACCCAGCCATGGTCGATAGATAAAACCTGTATTGAATGATGCGCTAATGACAAGAGATGTTAAAGATCGTCCTCAAATAATAATAATAATAATAATAATAATAATAATAATATCTCTACTTTCAATTAACATCATGGTTAAACAACAACTCTTCCTAGTTTTTTTTTATGTTTTATTGCGACTTATGGTCTCATTGCGACTACCTCATTCATACATTGGATGACATAACAATTATAATGATAGATACATGGCTTATTATAACCAGATCGTGGGCTATGAAGACCTAAAGAATCGCAAAAAATGACATAATATCCCCCCAAAACTTGAAAAAATTACCTAAACGAATGAAAAAAGATTTAAAAATCATACACATTAACAGTTTTATAAATAAATAATGCAATTCGTAGCATAAAATGAACAGTTCTCAATATTGCAATAAATGAAATTGCATTTATGAAGATTGTGAAGAACCGACATTGTCGCAGAGGACATTCTCGTATATCGAGAAAACTTCTTTCCACTTCTGCACTAAGTGCAGAAACCAAAAATTTCTTCTGATCGCATTAACTCTTATTCTTGCCATATTTTCGTCTTAGAACAATAGAGTATATATATATTGTTACTCTCGACATCGAACGTTCGATATAGCAATCCAGAAAGCTATCTTTTAAACTTAAGGTTGTTTATCTACTTTATGGAGTATTCACATACACTAACATGCCACACAACTCCTTAAAAACTCGGAAGATGTGCCCGTTTTTGTGTATGAACTCTCGGCAGTGTAATATATATCACCAGTATTTTCCTTTTACAGCAAGCTATGTTCTCGCGCCCGAAATTATTGCACTGTCAGCCGCCTTAACTTCAAAAAGTGGCAAAACAACATTGTGCCATTCATTGAGAAAGCTTCCTCTTCAAAACAATGTTACTTAAATAAGCCGATTTTCTAGATTACACTTTTGTCATTTTGACATAAAACTGGGGAGCCATCTAGCCACTGTGAGATTCGCTGGCTAGTTTCCAGTCCAACTGAAGCACACATGTCCAGCTATGATGTCTGCACGAGGCCCCACCACAACCCGCTCGCTTTAACCGTATAAGTGACGAAATAATGTTCCCTCATATCAATTATTGCACCAATCTCTGGCATGCGTCAGCATGGCACTGTTGCTCATCTTGTACTACTATGTTCTGACTCTTAAGGGAGAAGTGTGTTTTCTCTAACAAAGGAACAGCGCCATTTTTAAGGACATTTTCTCTCAATAGAGCCAAAGTAAAACAACGTCGAGTCTGCGTCTCAATTGAGTCTGCACCATTAAGCCAAAGGTCGGAAAGAAAAACAGACATCTTTGCACACCTTGAAATCCTCGCAATATAGCTGCGGTAAAGTTCATCCCAGGGAAGCTCATTACACCGCCACAGGTGACCGAGGTAGTTAAGGTGCAGACTCGTGAGCGGGAGGTCTGCGGTTCGATTCCCACCAGGATCGTTCTCCCTGATTAAGGATTTTCCAGGTTTTCCTCAGTATTCATAAATGGCAAATGCCAGTAAGGTACCCTAAACTAGGTCTGGAAGGCTTCCTTCCTTTAAAAAAAACTTTCTTCCACAGTTTACCATTCCATTTCGTGTATCATCAGTGTCACCGCCTGTGATATCTCAGTAGTTAAGTAGGCATTAAACAGTATGTACGCAGAGATTGTGTTTTGACTGAGAATACAAATGCTGACCACGCTGAGAAAAAAGCGGGAGTATATTTGATTCCTTTTCACCGTTCAAAAACACCCTAACATTTCTAAAAAAAAAAAAAAAAAAAAAAAAAAAAAAAAAAAAAAAACAACAACAACAACAACAACAACAACATAAAAACAACCTTAAAATTGAAAAAAACTGACCAAAATAAATAGTACATTTCTATAAAACAGCTCTGTGTGGCATGCAAGGAAAAAAAAAAAAAGATGATTATATGCCCTCAGAATACACATCCCGGTTATCAGTAACTGCTGTAGTTACATATTATCATGTACACCATTATAACCTTAGTTTACCAGGCATTTCCCTTAAGAACTAAGGGAAAACTCCTAAAGAAAACCTGTTTGAAAACTAACCCAACCGGGAATAGAGCCGAGCCCGCCGCTTGAGAATTGCAAACTCTCCCGCAGGAGTACAGCGATGAATCCACTATACACATTTCTTAATACAGGTACAAACACATATGTATGTAATACATAAATTCATATTTAGATATTATTTGTAATTGCATGTAAGTAACATAAGACAAACAATTGATTCTTCATTCCCTTAGTTAATTATGTGTATTTTATCAGAGGTACCTCGTGAACTGAACGGTGTTTTTGGTTTTCCTGAGCTTCAAAGTGTCCTGTAGATCTGCACGTATATCATATAGTTTTCTATATTTGGCGTAGAAGGGATACTGGACTTTTACATAGTGAAGGTTTACTCTTTGTTAGGAGATGTGAATGCGAAGGTTTAGAATGACCTATTCTTAAATGGGAAATGATAATTTGGTATTTTATTTTTGAATATCTTGATGTGGGATTGCAATGGTTGAGTCACAATTGGAATAGTCTTGTAGTTTCTTTCGCTGCTTCATCTGCTGCTTCATTCTGTTTAGTATTTTGATGAGATGATATTCATGCTAAAATTACCTCTTTGTTTCTTCCATATATTTCGTTGTACTCTATTAGTATGTCTTGGATAAGTGGAAGAGATGGCGATGAACTATACAGAGCCATCGATTTACTAATATGGTAGGAATGTACAACAAATGTTTGTGTTTGATTGTAATACACATTCTAATACATTTTTTGCTGCAAACTGTTGACAAGAAAAAACAGAATAAGGGTAGTAACATTTATAGCATCAGGTGTTACAATTGCACATGTTTTCAGATTTTGATCCAGTAGTAAATAATTTTAACATGTTCCTGAAATTACTACCGGTATTGTTGTGTATTTTTGTTGCTTTTTTATTCTTAATATAGATCTAAATATACTCTTTGGCAGAATGGGATTAAGTTTGTTCTTTGTAGATGAATATTTATGCACTTGGAGTCACGTATGGTTATAATCTTGAATTGGGCGGGGCCATTGCTTTGACTGCATAGGTTAGAGTAATTTGTTTTTTTTTTTTTTTTCCCCGATTTCGTGTCATTTGATTCTATATAGGGGCTTTAACTGGACCAGTGCGGCATACTCCTATAACTATTGATTGTATAACGTCGAGTATTTTAAGCGCTGATGGTTTTGTAGAATTATAGACCATGCACCTGTATTCTACTTTGGTTACGCTGTGGCTTTACATGTGGCGTTGATTACATTGCAGTAGACTCCCCCTCTTGTTACTGATAGCGCTTTAATGGTATTCAGACGTCTTTTACAGTAATTTTTCAAGGGTATAAATATAGGATCCTGTTAACCTGTGATAATAGATAACTCTTAAGTATTTTTATGTGCTCTTCATTTCCAATTATGTATTATCCTAAAATTAATTCTATATTTTATTGCTTTCTATTTCTATTGAAAACAACATTTTTATATTATTTTCCTTTAAAGAATATTATAAAGTCATCAGCAAATAAATTTATTTTCAAAGAATCCTCATTTGAAACTATTGCTACTAGAAACATCTAAGGCTGAGTACAGGCCCTAAGTGACACTTGAAACGCTTTGAGTTTTACTTGCCTTATGGCCCCACGTTAGTCGACACAGTTTGAAACGTTTTGTGTGTGTGTGTGTGTGTGTATGTGTGAGAGAGAGAGAGAGAGGGGGGGGGCAACACAATTTGAAGCGTTTATTTTTATTTAATCTGATGTGGTCACCTACGTTTCATCGGTGAACTGCTCTCAGGGCACTTCCGCTGTTTTATGCTAACTGTAGGAGCAGAGTTCGAGGTATGGAAGGTACTAGTAAATACAACACACTGTTTGGAATCTAAGCTCAAATGTATATTGATCTGGTTCATTTGAAAAACAAGACTGACCGTAAGAAACAAGTTAATTATCCCCTTCGAACTTGACGTGGACGAATTAATGACATGTGTAGGCGGGACGCAATCTTGACTATCGGAACACGATACTAATTTTCACACCTCTACTTTCATTCTCACGGGAAAAACCTATCGCTGATACCCTCCGGTTAATTCACTTTGTCGGAATTTTACCACTAACTTGTGAGCTACTCCTTAACTCGCTTCTTTAATGACTTTCAACGATCCACGCCGTCATTTGCATTGCCTACTATTGATATGCGTGTTAATCCCTGCATTATTAACTGAATACCGTGAATTATCTCCTAACACCGATTGAGTGCACACTACACGAGTGAATCTTCCCGTCTGACTGTTGAATGTTGAACGATGACCGGTAACTGTATGACGTGTGAGTGCATACCAATAATTGCCTGACTGCAAATGAGCGTCAACAACTCTCCGAAGGACTGTGAGAAGGAATGGGTCAAGATGTCCCGCTTTATACACCAGTTTCCTTCGTTAAGAGCACGTGGACAAACGACGCTCCCGGGGTTCTCACAAGATAGTACACGGAAATCATGCTTCTCAAACCTTTTGAAATCGCGCCTTATCATTGGTTCCTTTGAATATATTTTCCTTGAATGTGCCCTCTTTGAAAGAAGTTGTAAATGTAGGTGACTCTGTTGTTAGTTATGTTATTTCTAGTAGGATTTTAAGACACGCTTGCGACATAATGTATCGCAGGCCTTCTAAAGATCAAGTCTTACTGCTGTTAAAGGGCTGGATTGGTGAAAAGCTTCACATATTTCCTTTACAGAATCATGAAATGGTTGGTGGTAGAAACTTTTATGTTAAATTTATTTTGTTTACTTTATTTTGTATTTCGTAACTGCATTCTTATTAAATACTTGAAACGTAGAAGATATCATTCATTATTTGATATTTTGCATAACAGTTTTTTATTGATTTATTTATGGACGCTCTTTAACATCTCAGGTCATCAGCGTCCCATTCAACTCAGGGTGTGAAACGGCCGACAAATTTTGCTCAGAGGCCTCTCTTTCAGGCTTGAGGTTCATTTTCGTGCCGTAAATGTACGACACGGGACCTACAGCTTTGCTTCCCTTCCGAAGGAAGCCATACTTAGGATTTTTACGCCCGAAAAATCCATCGGTCCTGGCCGGGTTCGAACCCGCGTTCTTGGGTTTAAAAAGCAAGTATGGTAACCACGACACCACCACGACCGACTTGCATAACAGTGATAACTGGAATAACTTTTCTTGTAATTTTTATTTATTATTCACTTATCCAATCGTGCTCTTCTGTTGCTGCTGCCACTTAGCGTACTAAAGGAAAAATTAAAGTCCCAGAGGATCCGGGAAACGTATATGTGGTTTGCTAAAAGGAAGGAAATAAGAACTTAAACAATATTTAAGAGAAAACAGTAATTAGTTCCATCCTTTTTATTATAACAATTAACGATAAAAAAAAAACCGAGTTCAAAAATTTATGTTCAGGTAAATTTGATACAAAATTAAGTTGTGTACTGCAGATAAAAGTTATGAAAGTTTTAAATACAATAATTTATGAAGCATTAATACGAATAAGAACTGTTTGTCATCTATAGTTTATATATTGAATACTAATAGGTGTAAATCTGTGGTTATGAATGGTATTCAATGAAATAAATGAATGATAGCACAAATGAACTCGGAGTCCTTGATCCATTAAAGCTAACTGGCATTCACCTGCTCCGGTTAAGGAAAAATTCCGGGGAAAAGAAAAACCTTATCCAGACAGCTTGGCCAGACCAGGAATCGAAACCAAGATCTAGAGATCAATGGTTGCAAACTGTATACCACTAGGCCACGAAGATGACCAAGAGGTGCTTTTATTTGTGTCCGTGAAGGTGGAAATCCTGTTTTGGATTTGAGTGCTCTTGATTTAATTTTCTTCTCCGTACAATGTGAGTGGAATTTCGTAAGAGTTCAAGGGACTTGTGGAGTCAAGTTTACTACAGTGTTGATTTTGTCAAGTTCTGAAATAAACTTTGAAGCTGTAGGAATTTGAAAGTATCTCTATAATGTTTTTATCTAGGGAGAATATACCTCTTTCGAATATTTTTAATTTTTATAATGTTTATAGTCGTTAACTTTGTTTCATTTTCTGGTAAAAAGGTATTATCATTAGTTTCTGACTTGTTATCTGAGATGGCGTCATCACTAAGAGTACTTCAACTACATATATTCTTTAACCGAAGAGAGCGAAGTGATCTCATTCATTATCGGTGAACTCTCTGGTGCTTTAGAGTATCCATGGCGGCTCGAGACCTAAACCATAGGTGAAGTTCTTTTCACACAACTTATTTCAACGTTATTCTCATTCTTCTCGGGTTGTTTTAATTGCAGTGCACACTTAAGATGTTCGGCAGAATCTGAATGTAAATGCACTGAGAGGTTGATGTTCAGTGTGTCACAAAAAGAGATCAGAATTTCACACTGTCTTTTTCATTCCAAGCAATTGACAAGACCAAAAACAGTTTCTGCAAGTGTAAGCACTGTACCAAGTCTACTGTATCATCTTTCCTTTTCGCGTTTTGCACTGGCATATTAAGAATTGCTTTGGTCTTCTCGTTAGTAACACTCCCCTTTCAGCGTCCTCAGTGAAACTTGTGTTTGTGGCACATCTATACACTATGTCATTTTGCTATCATATCACCAATGGGTTTTTAAAAATTTAGTTGTTGACGAGGCTTTAATTCCACACAACTCATAACAGCTAAATTTAATACACTGAACGGAAGTGACCAAAAGTGGCGCTAAGAGGACGAAAACTATTCCAGTATTTAAGGGAGAGGGTTGGTTGGCATGGTTTACAAAATGTTGTA
Source organism: Metallyticus violacea (assembly GCA_030762175.1). Classification (NCBI taxonomy): domain Eukaryota; kingdom Metazoa; phylum Arthropoda; class Insecta; order Mantodea; family Metallyticidae; genus Metallyticus; species Metallyticus violacea. Next base: position 99,721,210 of record CM060832.1, read on the forward strand.
AGAGTGTCAATGAACCACTGGAAAGCCTCTAAAAGGGGCCTTTCTGCACCCAAAAAACTACGGTCCTGGTGGTGTAGTGGTTACCATACTTGCCTCCTAATCCCAAGATAGCGGGGATTTTTTCGGGCGTAAAAATTCTAAATATGGCTTCCTTCGGAAGGGAAGTAAATCCGTGGTCCCGTGTCGTACATTTACGGCACGATAAAGAACCTCAAGCCTGAAAAAAGAGGCCTCTGAGAAAAATTTGTTGGCCATTTCACGCCCTGAATTGAATGGAACGCTGATGACCTGAGATTTTAAAGAGCGTTCGTAAATAAATGTAATCAATAATAATAATAATAATAATAATAATAATAATAATAATAATAATAATAATAATAATAATAATAATAACCAAAAAACCTAGGGCGATAGCTTCACCGTGTCCTCGAAGCAGGTAGCTTAACAACAGACATACAACCCAAGTTTTATTATTAGGTTGTCATGGCAACCAAGCATACAATGTAGCTGAACATCAGAGAGCAGAAATGATCTACATCGGCCTTGCACCTGCATTTGGACAAGCGGCTTTACGTCTTGAAAGAAAAGAAAAATTTCGCTCACTACCCTTCCATTCCCTTGTTAGAGAGGAGTGGTTCATCTTTCGCTGACTGTCGCGATAACTTCTTTAGGACTAACGACTTTCGCTGTCGACATAGTGATTCCAAATTATCCTGTATGAATACTAGGACATTTGAAACTAAAAACGTTAAAATAGAAAATAAAATGATGTTCAAATGTATCTTCAACTGAAGAACCGCCCCTGCAAAGTTGTATGACATTGTGTGTATACACCTTGAGCCGCCATTGGCGATAACTTAGATAACTAAAGTCTCGTTGCTATGACTACAGGCAACGTTTGAATCTCAATACCGTAACTGAAATTTTTGTTATTTGTGCATTTTTTGCTGTTGACCTGCTCACTATGCTCCATTTTGTACTTTTTATTGCGATTTCAGCTATAAAAGTAAATGCACTTTTTGGGGCGAGTAGGTTGGGATATTAGCTTTTAACGGAGTCACACCATATTCTAATAACGTCTTAATTCAATCTTCTGTTATTCTAAAAACTTCTATTTGCATTGCATACACATACACAAGTTTCACTAAACGTTTAATACTTGTGTGCAAATGTTTACTTCTGATAATTTACATTGCCTAAAAGGATAAAAAGGGAGTTAACGAAGAATTATATTATAGATTTTGCCACTTCTTAATATAGGATTAGTTTCAGACTAACAATATGCAGATATTTTTAACAGAATGAGTGTTACATTCGAAATGTTATCAGGATACGATGTCTACCTTTAATTTCACTGTCTGTACTATTATGAATTTGATAATGAGCTAGATATAGCTTAGTTTTACAGCCAGCAAAGCCTTTGAACACAACAAACATCTAAAGAGCTCTTCTTCATCTTCCTCTTTACAACAACAACAAAAGAATAGCTCCTCCCATTCTTTCTGAAAATACTCTTTCCCCCCTTTTGTTTATGAAACGCCTTAGATAGAGACATGCCAGTGTGATAGTGCTCTCTAAGAACAAACATGTCCAACAGGCTCGTTTAAGCCGTTACTTCTCTACGTTCACTTTGAAGGTGAAAGCATTCTTTGCTTATTGAAGGACGCTTGTCCTAAACATCTCGCGACTGGTAGATTGGTCGTTGTGATGGGAGAGAGTATTTCTGTGTCAAAGTTAGGTGCCTCATTTGCATAACAGTTTTAACTTACTCTTCTCGTTTTAATATTAAGCAACATTTACAGAAGTATCAAAACAAAGATTATGGCAACCACTATTTAAACCTCATGGTTCGCAACTCAATACTCATACCATCCTTAATACTGAACAGTTTATTGACATACAGTGATGAATATGGTAAAATCAGGAAAGACATTAAAGTGATTTGCAGATCACACTGTTTATCTGAGAACCGCAAAGAGACGATATTTACTTGCAAACTTTTTCTTGCATAAATACTCGTGTTACAATCTTTTATAGTTTGGTAATTTTATGCAGTATGTAGTTTGCTTGATATTCATTTTTGAAACATCGTTACTGTATTTTTAAAACATTTTTAAGGGCAGTTCTGGCTGTTGTATTAAGCGCATTAAGTTGATTTCCCTGCTTCTCTAATCTCTAGGATCTTTCTGTGACTCACCTGGGCGAGTGTTGTTTGCTTGTAATCGGGCAAACTCAAAGCGATCCCTTTTCCACGAAAAGGCATATTTTGAGCATTTGTTTAACTATCTTGTATTCTTTCTTCTGCTCTTTTTGTTATCTTTTAAACATGACGAACTTCAAGTTAAAAACCCCAAACCACGTTCACTGTCCTGTGATTTATACTTTCATTTACAGTAAAATTATCACAAGTAATATCACAAGAGGGTCTGAGATCGCCGATAAATTCATGAACGTAGTGAGTGAATTTATCTGGGAAGCTCAGACCCTCGAGTGATATTTATTAGGACTGTTTCACGAATAAAATAAAAAATTTAATACAATTCCCATAAACTTAGCTTATAATATTGTAATAATTACATATTTGTCTTAACCTTTTCAAGCAATCTTGCAACAAAAGAATATCGATTGTCAGTAATGCCAAAAAAGAAGAGAAAAATACGGGCGTTTAGGACTATTTCATGAATAGAACAACAATAAAAATAATTGAAATTCGCGCAAAGAATACTAACAATTGTATAAAATGTTATACTTATGAATATGTATCCTATTCAGAAACCGTGACACTGAAATGGACAAAAGTCGACTATTATAGTCGATCAATCGATTTTCTAACCCAACTGAGGGTGGAAAAAACACACAGTGTCTCTGTTTTTCTTTGTATTCTATAGTTTAGAATTCCTAATGATAATATCAATTTGCACATTTGACACATCACAAAAACGCTTTGAAGAACCCTCCATTTTGCGTTATGATTGTCAATTGTCCATGCTTGTGTTGCTATCAATGCGTACATAACCAAATTTTACACTGCATAATCAGGCAGCATTCCACACTAAATGATACAGTATTTGTTGTAAGCTACACCGTGAACTACAGCGGCAAGCGTTTGTGCAGTCTAATCTTATATAAGATTATATAAGAGATTCTTCACAGCTCCAAAGTACCAAAGCCTGCCGAGCCGGCTGTCCCCCTAGCGGGAGATCATGTCTTAGAGCTTCCCTCGCAATATTTTGAATATTTTGAATAGTTTTTAATGCCCGTTTTCACTGCTGAGGCATCACAGGTGCTGTACAGTGCAGACACATGAAATGAAATGATAAACTGAGAATTTTTTTTATTTTTAAAGGAAGGAGGCGTTCCAAATCTTGATTTAGGGAGCTCCCCGGCATTTGCTATTATGAGAACTAAGAAATCCCCATCCCCCCCAAAAAAAAAAACCCAGTCAGGGAATCCAATCCCAGAGCACTCACTCACGATTCCGTGCATTAACGACCTCGGCCACCTCGGATTTCTGGGCTCGTTTACTCAAAAATTAAGTAAAGCTGGGCGCTGGAGAGATGGCTAGCGACCTATGCGAGGAGAGGGCTTTATCTGCCTAGTAAAACGTTACGCAGCGCACTGTATCTTCAAATACTTAAGAGTCGGCCATCTCTTTGCCTTAACAAAAGCAGAATATTAATAGTAAACAGTTGAACGCATCAACACATTCCTCTGACTAGCCATCTCTACAGCTCCCAGCAGCAGTTTCCCAACTGTGTTCTCTGATACATATTCATTCTTTCGGAAATTTTTTCTCAGGCAGTTAGGCTGATAAGAAACTTTTACTTGTTCTACATTAAAGTTTTATTATTTTCTTTTGTACTTGTTACACATTTTAGTTTTTTAAATTGAAAAATTTAATGCATGTTTTAATTAAATATTTTTATTAGATACATAGTAAATATATGTCGTTGGTAACAAAAAGAAAGTTATATAGATATATTTTAAGAGAGTTAACAAACACTTACCTATAATTAAGGCACGTAACATAGAGAATTAAAGTATCTGCATTTGTCCTTTTATAAGTAAATGATAAAACATTTGTTCATTTGGCACTTTTCTGTATACAGCTTGTTCACAAAGTAACCCTTTCGTTAACTTATTACACCAAGAGTATAAAACACAATTTTTTTTTCAGGAAAAATCTGCTGATTCTCACATCACATTGTGTCAGTGGTAATCACGCGCATATTCGGCAGATATCCGCACGATACTTGAATTCTTGCCATACCTTTCTTAGCATATTTTCGCGACAGCTTCTTGTATCGTGCGCCTGAGTTCTGCATCTTGTGGCAATTCCTTAATAAGCCCCACATGAAGAAGTAGCGCGGAGCCAAATGGATTTCTTTCTTTGGGTATGGTTGGTTATAGATGAAGTATATGGAAGGAAACCACAAAATGTTGAAGAGCTGTCTATGTATATTAAGGAAGCCTGCCACAATCTAGACAACAACATTCAGTTGTGTTTGTGTGTCAGAGTTGTTTCAGGTAGACTCCAACGATGCATTAATGCAGAAGGGAAATAGCTTGAACATAAAAAGAAGTGAAATCCTTTGCTAACTGAAATTCACTGAGTGTTCACTTATTTTTTGAACATAAAAGGAAGTGCAACCTTTGTTGACTGAAATTCATTAAGTGTTTAGTTATTTTTGTGCCATTCTGTATATACAGATAAATGAACAAAATTTAAAAGCTAAATGTAACACTTTAAATACGACCCAGAATCATGAATACAAATCAAGAAGACTAATTTAGAAACATAAAAAATGTATTTTTTGGGGAAATGTAGTGATAACATATAAAAAATCGAAAACAGGTGTTACAGAATTTTTGGATAATTTTAAAGTATCATTAAAACATATATTTGGGAAATAGTGACAAAATTTAGCCATACAGAGTATAACAAAGATTATTAAAGGAAACAGGACTGATAGAAAGTCATAAGCAAGATGGTTAGAACTAAACTTTTCGAAGGATGAAATTCATATTTAAATTGGCAATCTATAAAAATGATGGTGATTGCTTTTTCAGTACTGAAATTCTCTGCGAAACCTGCTAGTTAATTATTTGGCAATTGTGGCGAAAAGTAGGGCATTGATTTGCAGCTTAACGTAGTATTACTGTTAAACATTTCATTAACTTTGCATATTGACTGCGTAAATAGTTGTGTGTAATTCACTAACGTCATAGCTGGAATTAATTTTTTTTGGCATATTTTATTATAGTTGTTGTTGGTGAAATATCATGCCTTTATCACCCCAGATCAAACGCAATGAAAACAAAAAGTTTTTTTTATCACTAATTGCGAACTTTAAGCATTTAATAAGTAATTATAACTATCTTCTGCAGTCCCCTCTTCCGCTATTGTCCTTTCAGTGACAAACATGGGCTTTCTAAGAACCTATACCTATTAGGTGATTTTAACTCCCTTTGAATTTACAATGTATGTTATGTTGTTTTACTCTAATAAAATTGCTACTTATGGAGATGATCACTTTCGGCTGGCAATTGACTTTCTTGAATTTTTCTCAAGAATAGGCAGTCCTTTGTGAACGATCGCATTTACAATATATGCAAGCTGTATGAAATCATCACTGAAGACAACCCAACGGGAAAAACTCTTCCATTCTGAACTTGAACAACTTTAGTTCGCGTAAATGACACTCAAGGAGTCTATCAACTTGCCAGCCAACATAAAATTCAAGTTGAATTCCTTACTGAAGTGAATGTTTATCAGACGAAACATGATAATTATATTTAGCATGTTACAAGCTTTGAAATTAATAGTAATACTTTTATTATTTTTTTTTTCATAAAATAATTTATACAAAGTGACCCAATAGAATATGACGGTTTTCAGAGTCTTCTTGTGAGACACTCATGTGAATTAAATAAAAATACAATTTCAAGGAACAAGTAGCACAATGCAATTTATTAATCTTAACTTATTTTTTAAAAGTGACAAGACCCCAATGGCATATGACGGTTTTCAGAAAGCTGCCGTTTTTAACTATTAGGCATTACAGTTATGGTATTGGTTGTGTAACTATACAATTTATTCTGTCCTTTAGTAAGCAATTGTATTGATAATTAGACGGTTGAAAAAAAATGTATTCGTTGTTGTTACAAGATTGATTGAATCTAAGTCAATCTCCTACGTTGAGAGAAGATTTAGGGTAGAATTTAATGTACTAGAAATGGTGGCAACACTGATAATGATGCATGATTAATGATGAAAATGAATTTTATTCCAGCAGGATGGTGCCACAGCTCAACCGCTCGTGAAACAATGAACACTCTCCGGATCCTGTTTCGTGGACACACAATTTCTTGATTTGCTGATGTTGTCTGGCCAGTCCGATCTTACGGCTGCAGAATATTTTATATGGGGATACTTAAAAAGTAAAGTGTGCTGCAACGGGCCACGAACCATCATACAGCTAAAACAAAACACAATTCGTGAAATTAGGGACATTGATCATGTTTTATTGCAGCGTGTTATGGTAAACTTCCCGAACCGATTAGACGAATGTGTTCATTGTCATGGAGCCCACTTAAATTCAGATTAATAAATTGCCTTGTGCTACTTGTTCTTTGAAAAAGTATTTTATTTAATTCTATACGAGTGTCCTACAAGAAGGTTCTGAAAACTGTCACATTCCATTGAGTCACTCTGTATAAAGCATTGTATTAATAAAGTAAATGTTCCATAGCCTGGTTATAGTGTATGAAATATGAACTGTCTGGGAGTAACTCAAGAAATGACACCTGAAACATTCAAATTATAAAGATGTAAATCATATATAAAATAATGCTGATAATGGTTTTATATACATAACGTTATTTAATTAATTTATTAAAATTATTTTGTCAACTTCATTGTATCCTAATCAGGAAAAATTAGCAAAAGTTGTACAAATCATAAAAAGAACAAACATACACATCTATTTCTCTTATTACGATTCATGCCAAAGTTTTTACTTTGAAACCTTTATTTGCACTCATATAAACCAACGTGGCTTTGGAAACAATCAGTGCAATTATCAGTGAAACTTTTCTTGCTTATGAAGTACGAAAAAAATTTTGCTTCCCATTGCGACTTGGGTAGTGTTTATTATTGAAAAGCTCAATTAATACGATTGAGAGAACTTTCTTTTATTTGCTTAAGCAATATTTAAAGAGTAGAAAACGGGTGGTTTAACGAAAAAATATTTGAAGACATTTTCGTATTCCTCAAAGCACTGATTTGATTGATGATTATACTCAACAGGTCATCAAATTATTGGAATATTGTACTTCGTCTTCGAAGTGAATGCTATTCTTAATGTTAATTTATCACTTATCAAACAATGATGTTAAGCTGATGTTCATGTTCCCAACGAAACTACACTTGGCTTAATGTGATGTAAAACAAATGCTTTTATTTTACTGTACGAAATTTAGCATTTAGCTTCAATTTGATTGTTTACTTAAATTCGTACTGTAAAATGTTTTCAAGTATATAGCATTACGGTTTTTTAATGGTGTTTAACGCCCGTTTTTACTACTGAAGCACCACAGGCGGTGAATGCGCAGTGATTTCTGGTCGAGTTCATTTTCTGTTTATGCGTTTATTGAGGAATCAAGTTAATATCTCTTTTACTTCCGTACTGAACACATTGTAAGGACGGTTTATTGCGCTATGTACCGCTCTCATCTTTCTCGCTTGTAATTATTTGTTACATTTATGCAACTTAGAATCTACTCCCACCACCAATTGTCTCGCGCAGATCAATACAAGGTCATTCATCAGGACTATTAAAACTGCAGTATTTCACTCATCCTATTTCCTGGTATTTGTAGCCCGAGATAATCATTCGTTTCTTTCACTAATGAAAATTCTGCTATTTAAAGAGCTTAATTTTAATGGGTTGAGGAGAAGTTTTTGACTGATTGAAAAGGAAATAAATATATAATAAGATTATCGATATATATTGTTGTTAGGTGAAATGCCATTTAATTTGTATACTTATAAAATTATTTATGTACTTTTTAAAATGCGTAAATAATTGCAGAAAAATCCATAACGATCCAACATTTGGTTTAATGTGGTGCAAAACAAATGCTTTTATTTTACAGTACGAAATTTAGCATTTAGCTTCAATTTGATTGTTCACTTAAATTCGTACTGTAAAATGTTTTCAAGTATATAGCATTACGGTTTTTTAATGGTGTTTAACGCTCGTTTTTACTACTGAATCACCACAGGCGGTGAACACTGATGATACACGAGATGAAATATTGGGAAAGGATATTTTTTAAAGGAAGGAAATGTTCCAGGCTAAGTTTAGGGTACCTCCCCGGCACTTGCCATTTATGAGGGCTGAGGAAAACCTGGAAAAACCTCAGTCAGGGAGGACGATCCAGAGGGCATTCGAACACCAGACCTCCCGCTCACGAGCAGGCGCCTTAACGACCTCGGTCACCCGTGGCGGTCTGTATTACGGTAGCTTGATTTAAGAACTACGTGTTTATTATATGAGTGTCAAACCATAATGAGTTGTTTTGTTACCAACGTTTGTTAACATTATTAGCCACCTTATGCCTATATATCCTGTTTATTCTGCTCTCTTTGGGTCAGTTTTACTTCTGGAGTAATTATATAAAATGAGAAATATTTATTCTCACAAAAAACACATTAAAATTGTAAAGTCCACAGTAACTTGTTAGCACATTGTAAGTCATTACTTTAAAATTCCAAATGTCCACAATTTACACAAATATACTTTGGTGTTATAGTACAGCTGAAAGCAACACATTAATTACAGATGTACACTTAATAAAACAATGTTATAATTCGTTTTTCCAAAACTTTTTGCCATAAATTAACTTTTTAACATACTTTTATTTTATTATCATTTTAACTTACTTGTAAGACATAGGCAATTGTAAACATTTAAGGAATTAACAATGGAGTTATTATTTGCATGTTTATTTTTAATTTCTCTATTCCACTAATTTCCGTTTATTTTATTTATTTATTCATTAATGTAAGTCAATTTATTAGAGAAAATAATGAATTATGATTAATATTTCGCTAAATTATGTCGCTGATATATGGTATTCACATTTTCGATCTCGCTATAACTCCTACCCAGATTTTTTTCACATTTTGCAGCGTTATGTTTCAATAAATGTTTCATCCCAGTGACTCCAGTGCAGGAGACCGAAACAGACATAATATTTATTTTTCTCTTTTCTTTCGTTTGATAATTGGAGTTCTGGGTAAGAGAAAGTTAGCTAAAATTTAATGTTAGAAACAGATAAAAGTGGAACTTTCTGGATAGTTTCTTGTTGAAAAATAAAGTTGGGCACGTTTTGTTCCATTACGGTATTTCTGGGGGAAACGAAGTTGCTTGAGCGTTTAGATTTCGGCCCTATGATATTGTGACATTAACACACAGCAAGTTCAGTTTATGGGAATTATCTCATTGCGAAATGTAAATATTTCATATCCTTTACAGTAGATTTCCCTTATTCCTATGTTGACCTCAGATTGTGCTGGCATAACAAAGGCACGGTTTTAAGCTGCAAATCATGTATTCAGGATGATAAATTGTTATCAGAATAATAAAAATTAACTTGTTTGAAAAATAATGCATTTATTTATGATACAGTCAGCGTTTTAAAACTAAGCAATGTTCTAGATATTCACATAATAATAAATAATTGAAATTAGGCATCTTTCCGCATATACTTATATTTATTCAATTGTTAAACCTTTTTCAAAAAAGATGAAAAACAATGTTTTAATTTGAAGATTTTTATTCACATATTGCTCTAAAATGTTTTAAGGAGCTGTGTATAGGTAAGATAGAGCAGCGGTCCCCAAACAGGGGCTGCTGAATTCTATCTGCAGGGTCGCGGTAGATATGGGAAAAGTATTTTATTTAAGAATTTATCCATCATCACGTTCGCTCTTATTAAGAATTAACTAACTGTTGCAATATGATCATTTTGACCATTTTGACTGATTGAATAGATGTTCCATTGTTGCAGCAAGCGCGCAAACTTGAAACTTAATTATTATTGTTATTATTAAGCAGCGAAGTGAATGAAGGAGTCGGCAATAATTTCATTCTCGAAAAGGGGTTCGTGCATGCAGGAGCTTTTTTTTTTTTTTTTTTTTTTGAGTGGTGTTTAACGCCCGTTTTACTACTGGTAACGGTAGCAACAGAATGAAATATGAGAATGTTATTTACAATAACTTTCGTCTTGGTTATGGCGCATCTGGTGTTGGAAACAAACTTTTTATGTAATTCTGACGTACAATTTATTGATTTATATGATTGTGTAAAATGACACTTCGCCTCCATTGCACGAGCTTTCTTTTTGGGGAATTCGCGGTGGTTGCCATAAAAGATTCAATATTTTGTGAAGTGCTATATATTCGAACAGATATTCTGTGTGGGTTTTTTGGTGCTAATGTGCTCAAGATTTTCATGGTCCTTTCATATGCACTACCCTTGACTTTATTTTCGGTAAGCATTTCTTTGAAATGCGGATACTTCACCGCCAGATTATTTCTCTTCTTTTTCGCAACATTGTCACAGCCTGACGACATCTTAGTTTCCAAGTTTCTACACAAGACACTGGAACAAAATGGCTAGCATAGGATCACTTTTCTGTTTTCACGCTCACAGCAACAAACGATTTACAAGACTGCCAACTGCTCTTAGATCTTCTCGTTCACGCGTTTGAACACGGCACAATTAAAATAACATTTTAAACTTTGTGGATCAGGTTGCTGGTTTGATGATTACAATTATTTTAATTTCTTTCAATCACATCTATACCATAATTAATCATGCAAACCTTGCATTAAACCTCCTTTACTATTTTTGTCTTTCAGCTTAACTTACCTTATTTGTAACAGTTAAATATGATAAGGTCTATTCTAAACGGAACTTGCAGCTTAACCCGATTTTATATGAGCATTTATTCATCTTTTAAAAGTAACGGCCCATTATTGCGAAAATGTTTATATTTTAACCGCAGAAAACACTTAAATCCAGAAGGAACCGAAAACAGGAGATGCCAACACACACGCGCGCGCAAAAAATATTTTTTTAAAAAAAAAATAACCTCCTATGAGGAATATTGCTTTTTTTTTTACTTTTGGTTCTTTGTTTTGCACAAAATCATTATTATTATTATTATTATTATTATTATTATTATTATTATTGTTACATTAAAACATTAATATTATATATAAACAACACAAAACATACTGTGAGTGTCTGCTATTGGGTGTCCTCCAGTTATTTCCGGGTAGGCTGATTAACCCAATATATCCCTTCCGAATTAATTTTCTTTCATATATTGCAGATAGTATTTGATTTAAACTTTTATCCACATTATCAGTAAATGAAATGTTATGAAGTTTCCTGTATTCTCTAGTAGGAAGTTTTAAGAACTGTAAATCTCTATGAAACCTAATGTGGCTGATAAACAATGGCGCATCAGTCGTAAGCAATTGTTTTGTGTGGTCTGCATTCTCCTGGTGTGCTAATTAGCCGCAGAACTCCATGTACTGTATGAATAAGCGCAAATATGTTCGAGAATTTTTTATTTGTTCCTTTAATATTCCATATCCTGATTGTAGTTGAGATAATTCATTGTGTAATACACTTGGTAGTATTGGCACAATGTGCTATCTAGAGGCATAATTAGATATATTAATAAGTGTATTTTACCCAATACTTTATTATTACTAGTTCCTTGATTAGCTGCGGAGTGCACTAACTGAACTCTCTTTTAATTAGTTCGGAGTAAACCCGATTTATCTTTTGTCACAATTAATTTAGTTGAAGCTTGTTGAATACCTCTATTAATAGTATTGTTTTTTACTCTTATGGTAGGTTCTTTTGAAAGTTAAATATTTTTTTTTTTGATTTGGTTTATTTACGGGCGCTCTTTAAAATCTCAGGTCATCAGCGTCCCGTTCAAACCAGGACGTGAAACAGCCAATAAATTTTGCTCAGAGGCCTCTTCTTTCAGGCTTGAGGTTCTTTTTCGTGCCGTAAATGTACGACACGGAACCCACGGCTTTACTTCCCTTCCGAAGGAAGCCATACTTAGGATTTTTACGCCCGAAAAAAATCCATCGTTCCTGAGAGGGATCGAGCCCGCGATCTTGGGTTTAGAAGGCAAGTATGGTTACCACTACACCACCAGAACCGACTTTTGTAAATTGAACAATCTTTAACCATATATTTCCCTTTATAATTATCAAATATTGATAGTGCTTGAGGATATTTTTTATAACTGCAGTTTTGTGAAATTTATCACATTTGATACCAGGAGGTTCTACCATTGGGTAGAAGAATCACTTCATATTTACATTTGACTTCTTACATCTTGTCATTAAGATTTAAGATTGAGAAAAAACAGGGCCTGTAAAGAAACAATCTTTAGGGCGCTGTACGTATACAATAGAGAAGGAGAGAATATAATAAAAAATATCGTAGTAATACACATATTTAAACAAATATATCCATTATGTTGATTTTTATAGTAGCATACTTGTCAATGACCTTTCGATTAAAGCCTGAAACCTGGAGGATGAAGTTTCTCTCTACAGAAAGCATTTTAAACATCGTTGTTAATGAATTCCAAAGGAAGGAATGTATTGGGGTTGTATCCATGAAAAGATTTTGGAAAAAAATTCTCGATCATGCATTACTAGGCACCGAAAATGATAATAAAATAAAATAAATAAATAAATTGTATAATATGGTTTGTGTCTGTTCACGCTCTAATGGCCACAACGTTTGTTTTCTCAACGAAACTCTGCGTATAACCATCGATTAACAAAGGATTTATCGAATTCGTTGACCAGCAATATTGGACCATTGGGGGTTAACCTTAAGCGAAAATATGAAAATCGTTCTAGCAGCTGTAATTTTAATTTTTCCTCAACGAAACTCGGTACATACCATTAAAGTAAATTGAAAAAAACAATTTCCGAAAATCAGCAAAATTGAGCTGTTAGGAATGGTGGCTTACCTGTAATCCATAATTTAAAATCCCTCTAGTGACACCAACTTTTTTCGTAAGGAATCTGGGTATATACCATTTAAATAAAATAAGAAAAATATTTCCTGAAAATCATGGAAATTGAACCATTATGAGTGGGGGCTTATCTGACACCCAAAAGTTAAAAATCCCTCTAGTGACACTAACTTTTTTCGTAACGAATCTGGGTATATACCATTTAAATAAAATAAGAAAAATATTTCCTGAAAATCATGGAAATTGAACCATTAGGAATGGGGACTTATCTGACACCCAAAAGTTAAAAATTGCTCTATCGGCACTAATATTAATTTTATTACAATAAAGTTTCGTATATACTATTTAAATGAAATAAGAAAAATAGTTTCTGAAAATTAGAGAAATTGGACCATTAGGAGTAGGGGTATATTTGAAAACTGAAATTTTAAAAGAGCTCCAGCATTTAACTTCTCATTATGTGAGATATATGTTTGTATGTAAGAGCGTTCCGCAATAACATTCAGAACACGTTGGTTACTACTTTTACTAAAATAAAAGTTTAATTAAATTTCAAATCTACTGAAAATCAATGGAACTTTCGATTGTATATTGTTGATTGTGTATATTATACTATTAATTTTTGTGATTTATCTTAATAATTATGATGGTGATGTTGACGATTAAATGTGATTTCTCTTTTGTAATACTTATAGATTGCAAGAATTACTTTTGAAAATTAGAGTAATTTCACTATGTACATTTATTTTCAAGTGATTTCGAAAAAAATTACTAGTTAAATAATGTATTATAGTTCAATTTTTTTATTAGTTAGCTTAGTGTTTGTCAAGCTAATTAATACACAGTACAGCCATAACTTAATTAATTAATAAAGAGATAATTTGGTTTTTGTATTATTTTTAAAGTTATTCTAGCGCTGAGGAATTCGCTTAGTTTACGTACTTCCTGCGCGATGGACTTTTTTGAAATCACAGTTTGACTTAAATTAATATATGGAATTAGTTTAACCAGTTTTTCAATTTCAAATTTCACTTCCAATGATCGCAAAGAAAAAGCCTTAGAATGCAACCTTTGTATTCTTATTTTCTTTATATTCAATTAATACAACGAAATAAAGCAAATGCTTCACGAATTCCCACGAAAACCCAGTAGCCTGCCATTCAGCTACTAACGAAAGAAGAAGGCAGTCTGTATAAGAGCATTCATTGTTGCTTCAATTATTTGATATTGAAATTACTGCAAGTGTTCACACATTATGTGTGTATTATATGTGTGTGTGTTTTACCATATACTGTTTCAGTATAATTATCTATTACCTTTTAACATATTTATTTCATTCAGACTTTTATCGCAAAATCAATCTGTATAAAACTACAGGCAAACTTTCCTGAAAAGGCACCTGAGCAGAGGGAGATGTTTCAAGTGGTGCATGGCGGTCATGGGAAAGACGCTCCTACCTCTTTTTTTCATTTCTTCTGGTCAAAATACTCCACTAATTACGAAAACATTTTTTGCAAGGCTGCAAACCAAGTCCCCCAGAGATAATACCAGCAAATAGAAATATCAGGGGCAAGGTAGAAATCTCCTATTGTTCCATCAAGCAGAATTTATAGGAAAATAAATTTTGAAATGTTTAAGATGCAACCATTTCAGTTCGTCGTACTTTTATAGTTAAGTATAACACAATTTTTGATACTTAAATACTAAAATGATTTAATACACCAGTGGTAAAAAGTTTACGATGTTAATATAAAAAAAAAAAAAAAAAAAAAAAAAAAAAACAAGATGAAAATGTTCTGTGGAAATACAAAAGCACAGAAGTATCTTCTAATATGCAACAGCGATTCAATACGAAATTTAAAAGTATAAGTTATATACATAACTATTTTACTAATTATAATACTTTTCTTGTTTTAAAGATATTTCTCAAAGCATACTCAAGATTGTGTCTCTACCAAGGACTTCATCCGGAAATTCCACTGCCTCTGGATTCTGTTCTTACATGTGGGAATCATACTTATTGGGTGTTAGTACTTGTGCAGTTTGCTGAAATACCTACAAATTAGATTTTTTTTTTTTTTTGATATGTTATAGATCATCGGTGCAATGGGAAAAAGCTACAGCGGTCTTCTGGGCAGCAAAGGATTGCTTCCATGAAGAATGAAAGCAACTCTTCTGGGGTAAAATGAATGTTAGGAACATTTTTGACTTCATTAAGAGTCTTGGAACTAAACGAATGCCATTGTGAAGAATATACAGCAGTATACATTTCCCAAACACACTGGTGAAGCTATTAAGATGAAATAAGACACATGCTATCAAAAATTAAGCAAGCGTTCGGTATTCTGCTTAAGGTGGAGAAACTTTAATCAATCAAATTTGCATTGCGTACACTTGGACTTAAGAACTTCGCAAATTTACGATTAGCATTTTTCCCAAGTACATCACGTGGTGTAGGGCGATTTTCAACATTTAAAACCAAGCTTGCAGACAACAGAAATGTCTGACTTTGAAAAAAAGATGTGTTGTAATATTAAAAGGTAAAATGTTAATGTACAAATCATATTTGTTTCTTGTTTCTGTAAAACATATTGCAAATAGAACAGAAATTAAGAAAAATTGCTTATTTATTATTTAGTTGATTTCATGATTAAATAAAAAATGGGATGTTGCATTTTGCCCTTCCTAATCACAACTCGGAATATATTGTAACATTTTTATTTGTGTTTCAAAACATTTTTCTGTAACTCTATAGCCATAGATTATATTGTTTGTTATGATTAAAAGGCCCACAATTGATTGTTACATATAATTCAGGAACTGGCTAATGTTTGTAATATTAATAATAAATATAGCAGGGTATATATCAAAATATATTTGACAGATATATTTTGTCAGCAGTGATATTAGTACTTACTTCCGTTGACATACTTTCATTGGTTTGTAAAATTACAAAGAATGCTCATAAGAAATTGTGAAGAATTTTCAACCTTTCGTTTTTTAAGATGCTGTGAGTCCATTGAGCCCTACAGAAATACAGTATGTTAAGTAATATGTATTTTTAAATTATATTAAGGAACAAAGCATAATAGAACTAAAAATGTTATAATAATTATTTATGTTATAAGAGAGTAAATTACGATTTTGTTCACTAGTGAAACGTTTAGTGCTAGAGGCTATGCCGAAGGCGATAATTTCCACGAGAGCATGAAATCTGTGTACTCTCCCGTGGCATATAATATTGTTCCATTATTAGTTTTTTAACCAAAGATATATTAATATTTAATATTAATGAAATATGTGCATTTAACATTGGTTAAACGGGAGTCCAATGTTATCGATGGCATTAATGTCAGTTGATAAGGAGATTACATTGAAACAGTTTGATTTGTTTATAAAAATATAAGCGCTGCAAATTAAAATGTCAGAAGAAAATTCCTGAAAAAGTTTTATTTGATGCAAGAATTATGTTATAAGTTCAGTCTGTATCAGTATATATTAACCTAAAAGCACATTTATTTTCCTTTAACTCTCATTATTTAAATATACTTTTAGGAATTAATCAAAACAACGAATAATTCACAATAATGAATATTTTTGGTTGCTTAGGTCAATGAAAGAGAGACAAGTTTAATTACTAATGATGAAAAAAGCACTTATAATAGTATCCCAACTTTCCATCATAATCTGATGAAGGTTCCAAAATTTCACAGAATCGCTTAAAATTTTATAAGAAAAATTCCAAAGAATATTTTAGGTATATGTTGTCCGGATAGAGATGCTGTACAACTTGCGAGTACGCTTTGGTTGGATGTATGAATAATTAATAATGCATATATCAGCAAGATAATTAACAGAAATACAATTAGGAGGGAGAGGAAGAAATATAGGAAGAAGTGCAACGAAAATAAACCTGATAGTTCAATGTTTTAATGTCAGAAGGATATACCAGAATAAACATAAGACAAGGAATAAAAATTACTTAAGTACACACACACACACACACACACAAAGGAATATATTACTTGACTCGAAAAGTCTGCCCTGGTGATAGTGGTAACCATACTTGCCTCCTAAATAAGGCAAGGCAATAACTTGGTTTATTTACGGACGCTCTTTAACATCTCAGGTCATCAGCGTCCCATTCTATTCAGGGCATGAAACGCCGACAAATTTTGCTCAGAGGTCTCTTCTTTCAGGCTTGAGGTCCTTTATTGTGCCAAAATGTACGACACGGACCCACGGCTTTACTTCCCTTTCGAAGGAAGCAATACTTAGGATTTTTACGCCCGAAAAAATCCATCGATCCTGGCCGGATTTGAACGCGCGATCTTGGGTTTAGAAGGCAAGTATGGTTACCACTACACCACCAGGACCGACGTAAGGGAAGTAAAGCCGTGGGTCCTGTGTTGTAGATTTGCGGCACGAAAAAGAATCTGAAGCCTGAAAGAAGAGATCTCTGAGCAAAATTGATCGGCCGTTTCACGCCCTGAATTGAGTGGGACGCTGATGACCTGATAAAGAGTGTCCATAAATTAAACCGATCCGCACCAACATTGACTTATCACCTTTAAGCATGGGTTCAGTCAGTAATATTAAGCAAGAAGTGATAATTTTTGTGAAAGAAATTGGACATAAGTGTAAAAGACATCAGAACTTGGCCGGGTCGTTAAGGCACAAACTCGTGAGAGGGAGGTCTGGGGTTCGAATTCCATTAAAACCGTCCTCCCTGACTGAGGTTTTTTCCAGGTTTTCCTCAGTCCTCATAAATGGCAAATACCGGAGGTACCCTAAACGATCTCTTCCTTAAAAAAATCTTTCCCAATATATCATTTCATCTCATATATCACCAGTATAAAAACGGGCGTTAAACACTATCAAAAAAAGAGCGTCATATTACTAAATTGAACATTAGACTTCTTGAAATGAAACTTGGAAGATCAGTGCGGTGATTTATATTATGAAGCTTTCCTTCGTCTTTTGCAAGCACTGGACGGAACAGCAGTTGGCCGGAAGGTACTCTCCGAAAGAAGTGCAAGAGAATTTCACAACTATGAACCTCTTCATCGCCAAGTTTTCTCCGTTTGAAGGACATGGCATATCTAATATTGAAAAACTTATGATTTGAGCAATGGTCAAGAGTATCTTTTTTATATGTGCAAAGGCAGTTGATCAGGAAGAAGTGACTAACAGAAAGCCTGAGCCAGTAGTTCATTCACGATTGTTAACAACAGCCAGTCAAATTTTAAAACTATACATTTCATCAGAAAAACAAGAATTTGTAACACTTGCAACATATATCATGAAAGTATATACTCCATTAAGTTTCAGCGTGAAAATAAAACGGCACTTCATTAGCGGAGTTCAACATTTGTGGCAATTTATATCTCGACATTTACCTCCAGTCTTAAGGAATGCTGTTGATAAAGTAATGCAACGGAAAATAGTATACTAATCCAGATATTTTATTTGCTGTAATTAAAGATGACAGTTGGCAATAAGAAGAATGATTGCAGCATAGAGTAGTGTGGCGCAAAAGTACGTGCTGGGTAAGAGTACGCTCAAGGGATATTTATAAGAAACCGCCGTGCAGTTGGTAGCACTGCTGTTGGATAGCTAACATGGCCGATAGCTTCTCTTCTTAGTTTCGTCGCGCTGATGTATTTCACATTTAAACTATGAGGTAAGATTGAATATCACACATCTCGATGTTAATTTTAGGAGTTTTGGAAGTGTGTTTGGCCTATGTAAAATCTAAAATCTGTAATGCAGTACTATGCCAATTTATTGGCTATTTTCTGTAATAACATGTCTTACCTTAGTCATTGAATGAACATAAGTACAGATGGCAGCACAACCTGGGAAATGTTTCAGAAGACAATGGGGCAAGAGTACGAACTGTAGGGTGGGGCAAAAGTACGCATGCGTACTTTTGCCCCACTCTTGTATTTGTATGTGTAATTACAGAGTTCATAATATGGATGAGTCAGGAATCAGTACTGTCCCTAACAAGACTCCTAAAGTTGTCTCACCTACTGGCAAGAAAGCCGTTGGAAAAATAGTTTCTGCAGAAAGAGGAAATTTAACAACTGTTGTTTGTGCAGTCAGTGCCATTGGAAATTATGTTTCCCCAGCCATAATATTTGCTAGAAAGAGAGCTAACAAGAACTTATGCATGGAGCTCCACCAGATGCAATCAGACAGTGGATACATCAATAGTGATTTATTTGTTGAATGGCTGACGCATTTTCAGAAGCATGTAAGGGGAAACATTGAGAACCCAATACTTCTAGTGCTAGATAATTACACGTCGCATTTAAACTTGCAAACAATACAGAATGGGATTCATCTTCTGTCTATTCCTCCCCATACCTCACATAAGTTGCAGCATCTCGACAGATCGTTCTTCAAGCCATTAAAAGACCTTTATTCTGCAATGTGTGACAATAACCCAGGACGCGTCATAATGCAATTTCAAATTGCAGAGTTGTTTGGTGAAGCTTATGAAAAATGTGCTACAATTGGAAAAGGAATTAAAGGATTTAAGGAGTGTGGGATATATCCAGTGAATAGGCACATATTTTCAGAGGAAGATTTTCTGCCCAGTTCTGTAACAGATGAAGAGCCTTCAGCCGTTATTACAGAGGAGGCAACAGACAGTGAGGAGCAGTTTTCAGTTGTCAGGAACAAAATCTCCGATGGGACTGTGGAATCTTCCACTCAAGGAAATGACTGTTCACCTAAAACAAATTTTAAGGCCAAGGGAAGTATTCCTTTGCCAAAAAGGAAAGACAAACAAATAAGAAGGAAGAGAAGTCAAAGATCAGAAATGCTGACTAGCTCACCCTTTAAAAGGAAGTTGGAAATTAATCAAGCCATTAAATTATCCAGTGTCTCAAAGCGGGTCAAGTGTGACTTAACAAAATCACATGACAATATGAGGTCCAAAAAAACCAAATGGCATTCAACGACACCTAAAGCTTCAACTTCAAGTTTGAGAGACAAACTTCACTGTCCAGGATGTTGAACCACCAAAAGAGGACTGGATTCAGTGCCAAAATTGCGGAGAATGGTGGCATGAAGCCTGTTCCAGTCATGAGGGAGGCAACAAATTTTTCTGCGACTACTGTAGGAATGATTAAGACTATGAGAAAATACCATATTTTTCATTCATATTGTTTAGATAGGTAAATTAAGTTACTATAATCCTTTAGTTTTATATTAATTATGTTTAATATAAGTCAGACTATGGTGCTTTGATGTATTCTTATATTGTAATTAAAAACATAGTAATAAGCAGCAAAATTAAAAAAATGTGTTTTCTGCGTACTTTTACCCCATATAATGCGTACTTTTGCCCCACATATGGGGCAAAAGTTCGCATTTGTCACATTTTAATTAAATATTTTTAAAATGTTCTTTTGAATGGAAAGGTATATTTTAACCACTGTTTCTGATAAAATATAGAATGCAAATTTCATAATAAATAATTCACAAATATCAATCAAATATATACCATTGGAGAGGTCTTCAAACCTTAAGTGCGCACTCTTGCCCCGCATTACTCTATATGATAAAAGTATTAATGATAATCAGATCAGAAAAGTAAAGTTTTCTGTTATCTTACGTAATTTTGAGATTATATGATACGATAAACTCGCAACACATTTCGAGAACAATGCCTCCTCTACTAGGCTATCTCAGTCGGGAGGAAATTAAAAACAGAATCAGAGGGAAAACTATTGAAATTGAAAATTTAGTGTGATCCCTGCCACACACAAGCAGTTGAAAAGTGTGTGAAATTGGTCACTGAAGCTTAGACGATGATTTGTGGTGAGGAACAATTAGATGCTTTTATAAGAGGAAGAATAGAGTCGAGGAAGGTTAAGAAAATAATTAATACAAAAGAGAAATATGCTGTTTAATGATACAAACTGAATGATTTTGGACATTTTTAAACGATTTTATAATACAAAAATTTTCAGCGTAATTCATGACATAAATAATTATAATAAAATTGTACATTTATATTGTACATTTGTGATAAAATATTATTTAATGAAAAATTACTTAAGTACATTTATGTGCTGCGGCATCTCAAAATAAAATATTAGAAACATAAAACTTATTTTACATATTTCGGGAATCAAATGGTAGTGTTAAGCTGGGGCTGAAAACCTTCTTTGCCAATTACAATTGGATTCTTAAGATTTACCATAGCGTTTATTTCTTCTGTCCCCTTTTTAATGCACTATAAATTGGCTGTGTAATTACCCAACCTGGAATTAAGTCCTCTAGCGAGTAGACTGCTATTGGGGGTTGTGGAGAAAAGCAAAGGGATATAACGAACAAAACACCATTGCAAAAATCTTACTCTCTGGACTTGAAGAACAAAGAAATGATATTAAAATGATTGCGAAGAACACTGCAATAATTACATAGTGAATTTTATAGCGAAGATGTTCTCCAAGGAAACACCAGCTATATTAGTCATGGTATTTGCTTGCCACCCGTAACAATTCTCCATTAACAGATTGCAACTCCTGAATTGGGCCACCTATTATTCCATATGTGTTGTGGACGCATATCTTCTTGTAGCAACACATCTCTTGCTTTTCCTTTGCTTAGCGGACATGCTGATAATTGTACAGCTGTAATAGATATTCCCTCGTCCAACGTCGCCAAAAATCCTCCTACGCCTGTTGGTGCACTCGATATTCCTTATCAGAGGTTCAGATCCAGTTGGAATTGCGTTCAATAAATGTTAACGACATGCAACAGGCAAACTCTTTCTTCTTCTACTTGTATTATCTCTTTTTTCGAACGTTATTCAAATTTAAAGCTCATTCCTTTCTTTTGAAAAATGTTCCACGTTAAAGCGTTTGATATTTTTATATTATAATTTTATGGAGCTATAAGGGACTGGATATTAAAGGGAGAATTCATGAATGATAAAGATACTATGAAAAGGAAAGCCAGTTTCTCACTAATATCACAATAATGCAACAGCTTATTTCAGGAGTCTCTACATTGTTCCCTGAAGATGAGAGCGACGTTAGCTTTTGAAAGCTTGGAACTTTTTCCAGAATTCACCTGACTGATAGCCCGAGAAATGTTATTTTCAGCTTATTTCATTAATTAATAAAACTATAATTTTATTTAACATTCAAGTTACTCTACTAGGTGAGGAATTAGCTTAGTGTAAGCAGCACTTGCCTGACAGACTTTTTAATTCTCTTATATTGCTTTACAAGTTTATTTTTCGAAAAATATGTTTTCAATTTTTGTTCTTTCCAAGTAATATATACTTCTCTTTAAAATCCTGTAGTTATAATAATTGATTCAGAGAAACGAAGAGACACGAAACCTTACGTGTAAAGCCATTACCATACTTTCTTACTCATCGTTTCAAGCATTGCAAGACCAGGCGGCTCGAAGTTTTAATAAGAGAAAAAGAACACTGTCAGTCATTAAAAAGGTGCGTGCTAAATACACGTTAACACCCCAAAGTTCAGGTTAATGATCTCACCAGATTAGCAACGTCCAGACATTCCTGCTTCATTTTTACTTCTCTTATACGATTTTATCTGCACAATGTCATATTCTAATAAATAGAGCCCCACTACATTAACGTTTCGTTTACATTTCTACATATACTCTGGATCCACAGAGATAACATTCTGCATTTGTTAACGATAGTCATGCTAAATGTAAATCGTTTTATTTAGCAAACTTGCATTTTAAAAGCTAGTAAAATATTAAAGTGTGTGTATATTTCTTTATGAAGGATCCCACGCTTATAATACAATATTCACATTTAAGATTACGTTTGCTGTGACAACGTAAATCAAAAACGAACATGCCTGGCTCTTTCTAGGTCATTGCAGTAGAGGGTATTTATCAATGAGTATTTCAATGATTCTTTCACTTTTGACACTTCAACTGGTATTATCTTTAGCTTACCACTTGGCTTATGATTCGATCCCGACTTGAGTTTATTTAGTTTAATTAACTGACGAAACTTCGTTAAATATACTTCAAAATGTAGTTTAATATAAACAACAACATTAACACCTGTGTGGTTCAGCAAGACAATCATTTGTTAACCTTAGGGACTTCTGTAAACGAATTATTTTCATTGAGGACATTTGCAGCACTTTTTTCACACAGACTTAGCTTGAAAACCGAAAAGTTATTAACTGGGTGCTGCCAAATGTGTGTCGTACTTAAGGGCAGTCATGGCATCGTAAAGAGAGCAGGTGAGGAAAGAGTAGAGAAAATAGAATATTGTAACCTGATTTTGAAGTATATTAATAAAGTTTAAACAAGCAAATATAAGGTATCTATGAAGCAAAAGGAAGCTTCGTAGGGGGAATTTGCTTTTATTAATGGAAACGAAATGTAATAATAACAGTTGAAATCATTTTACGGCAAATAATAAGAGGAAATTAAAAAAGTATATAGTTTATTGACAGCTTACAGATTATGCTGCTTTGTTTATGGGAAATTTAATATACTAAGTCCACACGATTGCTATAACCTCTAAATGCGCCAGCATTGCTACTTATAACAATTTAGAAACTTCTGTTGTATAGAATCGTGATGCCATAAATGACTGCTAAATGAAGTAAACAGATGAAAGGATAAAAAAGAGAGCACCTGAAAATAAACTGTTAATTTAACTCGTGCACCTCAACACTGCAATATCTTGCGACCCGTTTTCACTCACCCTTCTCACAATTTAAACACCGGCTCGAATAGCAGTTCCGTTCTCTCTACACGCTCACCCTAATCACTAACTTTTCTTCATCCTTTACAGTTGTCGCTACTCGTATCTGAAACTCTCTGTAGTCTCACATCAAGAACTGCGGATCATAACGTAAATTTGGAATATTATTCGAAAAGAATATTTTTTTTTTGGAGAATGCAGCAAATGAGTAACATTTCCAAATTGTTCAAATTGCCATTAATGTATTATATGTATTGTGACAGTAATTGTCCCTGGTGAAGTAGGAGGGAGGATCTTGTGATCTTTAACTTCGTCAGGAAAATAAATAATAACTTAAAGATCCAACCTCAAAGCACGCATTTCCTCCGATCTAACCGATAGGTCAAATGAGGTAAATTATGCATTGTCGTCAAGGCGATCATATTTTATAGGAACCTCTGTCTCAAAACTTTACTTGTGAATGCAGATGAAGATGAAAAATTTGGAATATAAGATAAAGCTTTTAAACATGATCTTCAAAGAGCTAGGCTCCTGATAACTGATAAGTTTGCAAGTTTCTTCTTCAGCTTCGTTATCTGCTTACTCTTCTCGTATGTAGGGTATACACGCTCTGGGACTTTGACGTCAATACCCGGGTCACTCACCTGTCCGGGAGCCAATCATCTCTGGATAAACATTACATACTGAGGAACTCCCTAAATGGGTGATCAGTTCAATGTCAGAGCGGCCTTGAAGACATCACAAACACCGAAAGACACAGGCACACACAGATGCAACGAAGATGAATAACAAAATGGAAGATGAATCCGTGGCAGAGAAATAATAATCTGAAAATGAAATGAAAACCGAGGAAAACTAGTTAGTCAGGTAAGTCAGCAGCAGTATTTCAACTTGGGACCTGCTGTCTGAGCTAATTAGATAATTAGCGTTTTTAAGGAAATTAGTTAATTACTTATTAATTTCAATTCCAACCTTACAGAAGAAAGGTAATGTGATGTAACAAAGGCCATACTTTGAAATTAAGACAATGTAATTTTAAAATAATTGTATTCATATAATTAGGACATTTTATAGATATTTTTTCAGTTCTTTAGACTTTTAGCCATTTTAGGTTCTTTTAATGATCTTTTTCAGATATTTTAGGTAATCAAAATCCGGAACTTGGGTATAATACTTGCAATAATTTTGTCTCCTTATGTTCTTAGGATGATAAAGGACATAAGAGAAGTAATGCAAGCGAGCTTAATAATTCGCCTTAATATCAACATGGACGGAGGTTGTTGGTGGAATTCTTGGCTATAAATTTTATAATAACCTCACGTATTATCAAGGAGTTTAAGCCCGACAGAACTCTAGCGATATGTTGAATATGTTGATTAGCAATTATACTTTCGTTAAAAAAATATATACTAGTAAATATTGTTTTAAAATGTTAGATTAAAAAAGAACTAACCAAACCCTATTTTGTTTTCCATTGTTTGAAGAAAGACGAATACAAGTATTTCTCAATTTTATGTTAGTCCGAATAATGATAATTTACTTTTCTTAGAAGAAGAATTTCCAAGAAAACATTTATTTTCTATCAACTCTTATTTCATAATACCCATAAGTTCATATTTTTCTACAGAGTTATAATTTAAGAACTAGCCTTATTTTGGAAGATGTTTACATCTTTTAACATCTTTTCATTTTTAATGCTCTTTTAATATATCAGGAGGATATTTTTCTATCCGAATTTATAGACTTCCAGCAAATACAAAACATCATTAGCTTTTCATGTAATTATAAGTCACATTTCATTGGGAAACTTTAGAATTTTAGGCTTGCAACTATGAGCCAAAGTTCATCGTTTTCTCCCTCAAACGTCTCTGAATTTATTCTTGTCTCTGTCTCTTCCCCTTTCTCTCTCTCTCTTTTTCTTTTACTTATCTCCTCACAAACAAAACACACCTTCCAGCTGATGTCTCACCGAGAGTGGTGAAGTAATATTCACAACTTCTGGCTACTACAGTAAAATAATTATTGAAAGGGATATAAAAATGCTAGCTCAATTCTGTATCATGTTGTGACATAATTAAAACACATACTGAATGCTTTGGAACTGCAAAATTTTAATACAATTCAGGTGACTTACAAAATTCTATATTTTCATGAATATGGAGCCTAAATTTATATTTTTCTTTTTCATAAATTTGACATTCAGATAGAAATGTGCTGCAGCTCCCTCTGTCTCTGTGTGGACCGGTACTGGAGTAAGATTCGGGGGCACCATGGTTGGATAAGAATTAAGTAGCAATACAAAAAGAAGCAATAACGATTCGACCGCAACGCAGTATATTAATCGTATTTGGGCTATAAAATATTGTATTCCTGTTTTGATAGCGAAAATGTTTGCACTTGTGTTTTACTACATTATCTTATAATATGTCTCATTACACTAAGCAATCGGAATTTGTATACACTAGTAGAAACCGGCTGTCCTTCTGTGGAAATACGATTTGCAGTGTTTAAATTTTGCAAAGAAGGCAATTGCACTTGCTCAGTCGTGTTTATCTAAATGTTTCAGAGGAATTTCTATAGGAAGTACGTGTTAGATATTTCTATTGAGTATTTGTGTATTGAGGAGTATGTAAATGAGATATGCGCTATAACAAATAGTATTTATTTAAAATTGTAATGTAAAAAAGAAATCGTACAAGTTCTGTAGTATGAATTTCGTGCTAAATTTTCAGGATTTTCTCCTTCGTGAAGTGCAATTTTCAAATTGGTAAACTAAGTTGGAACCCAAAGAGTTTTCTTGAAAACAACCCGAGACTAAAAAGATGGGTTTTAACAGAAGAGAAGTTTGATGAAAGAGACTATCGAATAGAAACTTCTCCTGAAGGTCTCTGACATAACCAGAAAATTGGTTTTTCAGCCATGCATATAAATTCACAGCTGCTGCATTTTCATCCTTTTAAAATTACAGCAATGACTGAAATAAAGTCATGAAGGGACTGAATCATTATCCTGGGGACAGTTCACAATATTCGGGAAGATGAGTTGTGGCGAGGGTCTCAAAATGTTTTCATGTTCTAATGTGATGGTGAGTAATATTAATTATTATTTCCTAGTAACAGATAACGAAAGAAACAAAAAATAAATGCTGTTCCGACCGCACGACAAGATTTCCTTCAACAGGTTGTGGACAAAGTCAATTTCCATTGTGAAAACTTTGGTAAGAATAGACTTTGCAATACTTGAGAGTAGGTCCTGGTATGCAAATCTTTTATCCGTCTGTATTCCAGGAGTGCAAAAGAGTCAGTCATCTGTACTATATAGAAGTAGCAGTTCTTTAATTGCGTTGTTTATCCACGGAATCATTGCATATATATGCACTCGAACTGTAGTCTTCGATTTCTGAAAACTTTAAGCTGGTTCTTTGATTTGTGTTGCCTGCGATTATCTTATTGCGATTTATCGTATTAATATTAGTTACTATCGCATTAAGCGTGAAGTAATATTCATTACAGTTTCTCTTGGACAGATGTCCTTAGTTGCATAGTCGCTTGCTTTTGAAACGTTTGCTGATAGATGGCCCTAGGAGTCGCTTTCCTGTATTATGTACCTAGATTATTTTTTTAATACGAATCTCACAATGTATCAGTAACTAACATTCCGGTAGTTTCTACTGTCAGTTGTTTTATATGTAAACAAACAAAAACAATTGCCTTAAATCTTGCTAAAGCGCAGTGTTATGCGACATGTCCATTTTCAGAGTTATGTGATTTAGTTCAACAATTAATCCATTTCAGAATTTCTTCTATCTATTGGTAGTAGACGAAAACTCTTTAAACACGACAGAGAGGAACGGTATGATGTCCTGGTAATAAAGGACATAAATATGACGGAGAGAGAATGTAAATCACCTTGCACCGTTAGAGGTGATAGCGCTGATTTTGTTTGGACCTTAAAATAACTTTTGGTTTATGTAGCTGTGAAATGAAAGTTACTAGTACTTAGTACTTGACTAATCAGCAAACAAACAACGTTTCACTTCCTGTTGTTTGTAATGGAGTCAATTTTCACTCCCAAATGAAATTGTAGCTTCAAACATCAGATATAAAATAGTTGTCAACACATAAGAGAGCATGAAACATAAGCAAGTGTTATTGTTAAGCAATCGTTTAATTAAATTTTACTAGCTTATATTGTTTATTTTTAGAAACTTTACAATCAAAGTAAAGGCCTAACATCCGAACCTCCGTTTTTCTTTAAACAGTATTTGATGCTCGTTTTAACTGCAGAGACATTACAGGCGGTGGACACTGGTAAGACATGAAATGAAATTATAAATACATTTGGAAGAAACTTATGAGGACTTAGGAAATTCTGCAAGAAACCTCAATCAGAGAGGATGGTTCTGTTCTGGCGTGAATCGAACCCCAGATTTTCCACTCACAAGTACGTCCCTTATCGACCTCGGTCACTGTGTCGGTCCTCCGAGTCCTGAATATAACTTACTTTCCATAACAAGAACAAGAACAACAACAACAACAACAACAATAATAATAATAATAATAATAATAATAACAATAACTGGTTAAATTGTGTTCACTCAGCTATATTATGTCTAAAGAGCTGAGGCTATAGTTAATACGGACAAAAACAATCATTATACTTGGTTTATTTATCAGCAAAACTGCAATTTGTGGAGAAGGGATGTGAGCAAAACAAAGAACACAGGATTTCCCGCATGGGTGATCTCTAACAGAATGTTGTACGAGCAAATTTGTACCAGAACATTTTCCCTCTAGGACGACGGTTCTCAAACTGTGGTCCACGGAACCCCGGGGCGCACAAAACACTTATAGTACCGTTAACAGCATTTTTTAAAATGAATGTACAAATTAAAACGATGAATTACAAGAAAACTAATAACGATACAAAGTTTAAATTTGTATTTATTCAGGTAAACTAAATCAGAATCGAATTGAACTTGTTCCGAAGAGAGCTTTAGAAAAACGACCAGATGTACTCACGTTTCCCTGGCAACAACGCCCTTCTTTCGGACCAAAAGTAAAGACAACATCCATATAACAACTTTATTTTCATTGATGGAGAGCAAATTCACATGCCACTTTTCGACACAGACCCCGGTTCAGTGATGCATTCAGGCATTGTTCAAAGACCTTTATCTGCACCGCTTGCGGGACTGAATCATCAGAGCTGAATCTGCGACCATGTAGTGTCTTGTTCAAGGGGCCCAAAATGTGACAATTCGACGGAGCCATATCTGGACTGTACAGCTGCTGTATGTGTTCATACATTTTCGTGGAGCAGAATTCCTCGTCGTTTACCACCAATTTCAGGTTTCAATTGGTCTTGCAGTAAAGCAAAATATTGTTCACAGGCTCACATGTGCCTGGAGCATGTCCCCGCGTATCACAAAAGAACTTTATACTAAGTTTCTTGCAGGACGGTTGTCATTAGAATTTCTTGCTAACAGGAGATGGCGGATATTTTCAACCTTCTTGCTCAGAACGGAATTCCACCAAAAGATTAGTCATTTTTTATTACTGTAGGGTTCATTCACGTAAATTTGATCCACAACATACATGGAATTAAATAAGTATTCTTGAAACTACAGTGGAATAAAATTAATAGCCTTTTTAGATCTTGGACGATGAAATTAAATTGCTTAAACGTCATAACCTAATTCCTAAATCTAGTGCTTCATTAGTAATTAAGATGTTCCCAGTGTTGACAAATATATCCTTTATAGTAATGATTATTCTCTATAAACTAACCAAAGGGCATTTTTGACTATAAGTATTATTCTGAAATAATGGAGTTTATCAATCTACTATTTTGTATTAGTGGATTTCATAATCACACTAATTAGGCAAAAAAGAGGAAAGTAGAAACAGAAGCATAGTGATATTGAACTATAAACTTTGTATGAATTTGTTTTGAGCTAAATGATTAATTATTGCAAATACATCCATATGTATCCTTTTATGAATTAAAACAACCATGAAATTGATAGGCAGGCAATGGAAATAAATTATTTAACGAACATATACTTGTAAACACAATGAAGCATAGTACGCATTTGGACTTAAAAATAAAAGCAATTGGATTATTTTAAATGTACAATTATG
This sequence comes from Metallyticus violacea, assembly GCA_030762175.1. NCBI lineage: Eukaryota > Metazoa > Arthropoda > Insecta > Mantodea > Metallyticidae > Metallyticus > Metallyticus violacea. The sequence continues at coordinate 99,751,174 of CM060832.1, forward strand.
TGGAGAATTGTCCTTTTGACGCAATTTATACAATGCAATCTCAATTAACTTAAAATAGCCACCAATAAAGATGCCGAAATGCTAGTTATGGAAATGATTTTGAGGAAAGCAAAACAGTTTCATTTCCATATAGTTTCCTTTGATACTGTGTGTCAACACAATACATATAATGTAATGGATATCGAAAAAATTTCTCTTCAGATACGCGCGCATTTGCAAAGCACTTATTTGCGAGCTATATATACAAATGATTTCAAATTATGTATATTGCAAGTTATCCCTTTGAAGCACGAACACAAGAAAGCCTATTTACTGCGCAAGAGCTTTATGGTTTCCAGGTATGGGGAAAAAATTTATAAATACATTTTTAATTATATAATAACTGCCAAAATGTTTATTTTTACTTATGGAGTAGAGCCTTAAAATTTCTCATAATTATTTATTATGCTTGTGCCGAGGTCGTTCTCTTATTGACCTTCGTCTTAGTTGAGGAACGAGTAGCAACAACAGTAAACATCCCTGATCAGACGCTTGGAGTAACATTATCAGATGGCGCTCGTGCAGCTTTTAATCCTGTCCCCACTTCAGGAGGGATTGGAGCAAAAGCGCCATTTGACGGTAGAATTAACGTTAATCTAGTCGGCTGATCTGGGGTCATTTTGAAAGTTTTTATTGATCGAAAATATACATATTATTAAACAGTGATTAAAATATTAATAAAATGGCGGTTAAAATTGTCATAAAGGTTATGTAGGGAAAGACTTGATGGGAAAACTATGAACTAAAAACGAGAAGAAGGAGCCAGGACTAGAACCTAAAAAGGTGAGATAGAGTTGGTGGCAAAACATGAAATATGGAATGATTGGGGAAAGACTTTGTGGAAAAGCTAAGAACTACAAATGAGATTGATTAAGGTAAATTGTGCGGAGGTCGAGGAAGTACTTGATGGTAAAAATGGGAACAAAAATGTTAAGTGGTGGGGATAAAGACTTTCTGATAAAACTGGGAACTAAAAATGTGAGGAGGATGGGAAAGCTTTTGATGGCGAAATTGTGAACTAAACGTTTGGTACATACTCAAATATATGTGTACATATACTTACAGAGATTAAAAGTAGTAGTAGTAGTAGTAGTAGTAGTAGTAGTAGTAGTAGTAATAGTAGTAGTAGTAGTAATAATAATAATAATAATAATAATAATAATAATAATAATAATAATAATAATAATAATAAATGGTAACGGACGAAATTTAAACTACATTGGTGGCTAAAGTAGGAATGAAAAAAATATACTTACACGGTGATTTATTAACACTAAACATAAAATTGTGGCCGTGGTGGGAATTTGAATTACAATGGTGGTGATGGCAAAATTATGAATTAAAAAAGTGCTATGGGGTAAAGGAACATACATTTGGTGATATTATGAATTAAAATATGCAGTAAGTATAGGTAGGGCAAGACTTGCTGCAAAACTGTGAACTAATTGTTTCATCGACGTACGTTGAAAAAATAAATTTTCATGTTGTGTGGAAACGTGTCTAAATGTAAAATAAAATATGTAAACCAAATGATAGTGAAAAAACATGTTTATATAAAAAGGTCATAATCATTTTCAAAATTATTATCACTTTGTGATATACTTTTATTAAACAAAAAATTAACATTTAAATTTAAAAACGTTTTTCAAATGTTAATATTGCAAAGAAGTAATAAGCTTTGTTTAAGAAAATTGATTACGCTGGTAATAAATTTGCTAAACTGTGTAAATATTTGCTAATTTACTGTATAAACAAAAATTAGGCGTATAAAACAGTTTTAAAACTTAACAGTAAACAAAATATTGTTTGTTGTTAATTTAATTTTATTAAAATAAAACAATAATATTGCAATTTAAATAAAATATTTATAATATAAAATTTAAAATATTACTATTGCAAAAATGAAAAAAAAAAAGATTTGTTTAAAACAATAAAGTTGTTAAGCTGTAATTAAAATGCTGTTTTATCGTTTGCAAAATAAGTTGTTACATTGAAAAAAATATTAGTACTTGCTGATATAAACATGGTAGTGATAGCGGCGAATGTTTAAATTAAAATGTGTAAATGCTTTTATGACTTACCGCAACTGAGGTGCCGTGAAGGTGTTTTGATTACGAATGTCTGCCAGTCAAACCAGTGGAAGCTATCCACTTGTTGTGATGTAGTTTTAAGTGTTAAGAGGTTGTTTATGAGATTGTTGCCAATGTTCGCGGGATGGTTTTGACAGGGCATGTCCTACGTAGGTGTGAGTTTTACGACGTGTCTCCAGTAGCGGTTTCTGAAAAATTCCTCGATTTGGTACGTGATATGAAAGGCAAAGCAGTTGAATAGAGTTGAGTTGAATAAATAGTTTACTATCTCTGGAGAAAGAATGTTGAATCGTGTAGGTAGAAATACTTCTTTCCCGTTCCTGAGTTGGAAAAGCGTTCTGGGTCAGTGCTTGATGAAGATGGTCTGCATGCCCTGTACCACGGATAGTACTCTCTGTTGGAGCATAGACACACTAACATAATAGAGTTGCACTGCACTTCAGCTAGTAGGCGCAGAGCGTCATGGATCATATAGCCTGTTCTGCTAGTTTTGCAGCACTGCCACTGATGCACGTTGAACAGTGCTTTGCACTGCCAGTCCAGGAGTAACAAATAGATATGTTGTAAACAGCTTGAAGTCCATATGACGTCACACGTCTATGTACGTTACTGTTGGAAAAAATATATTTCATAACCCAAGCTGTGAAAACTCGAACTGCGTAATGATAGAAATAGAACCTAAAACATACATGATGAAAAGCGTTGGATTAAGGTAACTCCAGTCGCATAACTATGGGTTATTAATAAATTTATTGACAGAATATATTTACACATTGATTAACAATTAATTCTAATTATAAAATGGTAGTGAAAATTGGAACCAAAATGACGGTGGTGGTGGGAAGAACTTGGTGGTAAAACTAGGAACTAAATTATATCAGAGATGTAAAATCTTTAAACTAAATGTTAAATAACATTGCTGAAAAATAAAACAAAGTCTCGCAAAAGTGGAAGCAGAGACTGTGGCTAAAATTGGAACTAAAATATATGGTGGTAGAAAAAACAAATGCTTTAAAATTTGTAAAAGAGATTATAACCATTTAATAATCGCTACTTTTGATTTAAATTTATTAAAAAAGGTTACAATGAAATTAAAACATATTTTTAAAACGTTAATATTGGAAAAAAATTATAGCATTTGTTTTAAACAAAAAGGTTGCCACACTGTAAACAAGCATTTCACTGTTTAAATTTGTTATATTTTTGTAAAACAAAAATTATATCTCTAAATAATTTAAATATTTATCATATCTGTTACACTGCAATCAAATATTATTTACCGTTGCTTTATTTTCATAAAAATATATTTTTGGTGGTTGAAACTATATATATATATATATATATATATATATATATATATATATATATATATACACATATATATTAACAGTTACTAGAAAAGCAGAAAAATGTAAAACACTAAGAAAAAGTAACAGATTTGTAATCGCTATAGGTCGAACTACTAGAAGAACTCATTACAAATCTTTGATTTTTTCTTATTGTTTTATCCTTTTCTGCTTTTCTAGTTACTGTTAATCTAGTTACATTGTTAATAGTGTTATATATATATACTGATGGTGGGAAAAAAGTGAATTAATTAATTCTAATGCTGATGAAATGACTATTCACTGTTAATATACATTTATAAACAATAGTTAATAATATGGTGATCATAACGGTGAAAATTTCGATTAAAATTTGCAAATAATAATTTTAATTTGCCGTAATTGAGTCCACCTGGAGGTACATTGAGTACGAATGCTACCACTATTGAGGGAAATTGATATATGTAAGTGATAAAGAGTAGCATAGAAAGTCAAGTGACTGATCGATAGGTTCACGAGATCATAGTTAATGAAGTGAATGACCATATTTACATTGAATACTATATATCATTACAAACTTCTTATAAATTTACGAGTTGTTTCTGTTGAAAAATTATTGTGAAAATTTTTTACTATTCCTATAAGGCATTTTTGTGCACAATAGTACATAAATTATGCACAAGGCTTTTAAACATATTTTAAATATAAGTTATTTGGTTGCAGCTCATACAATGTGCATTTCCATCTTTAAAACTGAAGTAAAATAACTATAAATAAACATGATGAAATCTTACTTAGCTCTCATGATTTTTTGGAATACGAAACAATTTGGTTTCCTTTTGAGCACCTTTGGTGTCTCAGCCCACATGGAGCACGAATAATTCTATAAATAATAATGCATTCGTGCGCACTGCATATTATGTGGTAGCGTCTACGATTCTCAACAACCGCGATTGCAACACACTACGTAACATCGCACATTTCTTCGTTTCGGAAAATTAACTGCAAATAACCGCTTCCAGAGAGATTCCGCATAAAATTATTCGGTCTTCCTTCTATTTGCCAAACCTCTAAAGCACATATCAATAAAAAGCATGTTTCTCTTAGACGAGGAAAGTAGGATATAAATGTCCCACTGTCGCGTCCTCAATTGAAAGACATTGTAATTGAAAGACATCTGCGGAGTGTTGAAGCAACTGCACTGAGCTCGCAGCACCATTTTTGCACATTTCTTAGCGGGAACTCTAGTGTGCATTGAGGCTCCAAGGTCACATTTCCTATTGTAGGCGAATGTAGGCGAATAAATAACTAAATGTCGGTCAGTTAGCTCAGTTGGTTAGAACAACGTGCTAATAACGCGAAGGTAGTGGGTTCCAGGTACCAACTTTTTCCCCCTCGCTTCTAATCTTCATAATTTGTCTACCCTGTTGTCTTCTCAATTTCCAACTTCCATTTTTTTAAACCATCAAAGGATGATAAATGTAGTTCTTATGATTTTACTTTTATTTCTATACTGATTCTAAATGCTGAAATAAAATAAGTTCAGTCATTGTTAATGACTAAATAAGCTGCAAGTCATTGTTTGCTTTCTAGCTGCTTCCTTAACATAACAATCTCGCTATGGCGTTTTAAGTTATTTGCATAATTGAAATTCTTGTTGCAGATTTCGCAGTAATAGGCTATGATTGTCTTTTTAGAGGAGGCGATAGCATTAAACTTTTCGGGTAGAGTTGGAAATATTTCCACAAAGTTTTTATGTCACGTTTAGTAGAGTTCTTCTATAATGCTTGGGTTTCAAAAATGGAAGCGCCAACAATGAGACTCTATTGTACATGGCACGTAGACAGAGCGAAAAAAAAAAAAATAATAAAAAAAATAAATGCAGCCTATGCCAAGGAAAACAAGCAAATATTTACAGGATTGTAAGAATGTTAATGGAAGAGATAGATGCTACCGCATTTGAGACAATGCTTCCTGCTGTAATAGACAAATTGAAATGTGACCCTGACTCCTCTGAGTTTACTTCATACTTCCAGCAAAACCAAGGGAGTAATGCAACATGCTGAGCTGACTGTCACAGGTTGCAATACTGGCCTTAATACAAACATGCATATCAAGCGGGTGCATTACACTCTAAAATATCTGCAGGGAAAACATGTAAAACGTTTGGATAAAAGAGGACATCATCATTAACGAAGATGGTGGCTGGAACATTCCATCCTCCTCTAAAGTGCCCCAGTTGTATTTTGTGCAATATAATTAATCACTACAAACGGAAATTAGTCTGCAGTGAATGCAATACATGCCTACACAGATACTCTTGCATGTGCTTCGATTCCAGTATTAAGTGGAATCTGCGTATGCACATATGTCCATTTCACTTCCGCTATGGGACATTTGAAGATATTAATGTCTTTATAATAGACAATGAATGAAGTTTCTGTTGTCATTGAGAAGGAGGAAAATACTCCCAAGGCAGCAAACAAGAAAGTCATCTGTTCCATGCCCTTATCAGCAAAAAAGAAACAATTACTTCCACGTTGTTGGGCATAAATATGAGAATTTCCAGAACAAGATAACTTGAAGTTGTGAAGAAACACACGGCATCCTTAAAAGCAACATTAGCCGTGGTTCGCAACCAAAATGAAGTACCCACGCCCAATCTAAAGAATGTCTCAAAAGTGGAAAATTTGAGCTTTTGCTTTAAAAAAATATCATCACATTCACCTTGAAAAACCTGATACAACGGAAGCCAGCCCTAACGCCGTTTTTTTTTTTTTTTTTTTTTCCTTGCTGCTAGATGGAAAAGAAGCCATTAGCGCCACCTCAAATTAATAAATGTCTCACTTATACAGTTCGGAGCATATACAAAATATATTCGCATGTATTTTCCCATATCATTATTTTCTTTGTGTGTTACATTGCTATATACAGTTTCCCATTTGATTGCGCTGTATACAGATTGTGATTAAATACTATTATACTTTCTACAAAGTTAATTTTTTGGCTTACGATTGTTTCTTTTTGAGTGTTACGAACGTTATATCCGCCTGCATTTGTTCAAGTCACACTACCACCTCCGCATAGATGGTCATTCCATGGAATTGGGTTTTCTTCGCAGCTATCGTGAAAGCAATCGTAACTATTGCACAAGAGACGTCTGCTTGTAAGGGAAGTGTACCATTCCCTTACTCACAGACGGATCTTGTGCAGTAAATATGCCTCTCTTCACGAATGGCAGCGGAGAATGCTGATTTCGGGTAATGTGGCTTCAACATATGTAGGCAAATAACTACTTTTTGACCATGTCGATGTGATAACTCAGTTGGTTAGAGCTTAGTGCTACTATTGGGAAGGTAATGGATTTCATCCCACTAAAGGCTAACTTTTTTTTTTTTGATTTTCATATTTTGAATAAGCTGTCCCAATATAATAAATTATACTTTTTACTTTTTTATGTTAAAACTTTTAGTTTTAAAACAACGCGTAGGTTGCAAATTTATATAGGTTAGGTTAGCTTAAGTTAAAAAAAAAAAAAAATAAATAAAACTTACAGGGCTAAAAGCGTATATTTTCTCTCCTTTGATTATTATCTAATTTACGTGTTACATTGCATCCCCTTAGGGGCTAACTTTTTTTATCTTCATAATTTGTCTGCACTGTTCTGATATAATAAATGCTACTTTTTATATTACAACTTATAGTGTTAAAGCAATGGATAGGTTAGGTTACCTTAGGCTAAATAAAAAAAAAATTATATCCAAAACTTTAGTGTTATGGTATGACCTTTCACCTATGATTATTATTTACTTTACGTTTTACACTGCTACATTTCATTCTTATTTCATTTCGCTTTATGCTGAATGTAATTAACTATTAACAAACATCCTAAAAGGCTAGTTTTACGTACGATTGCTTGTTTTCTCAAATACCATTAAGTTTTCCCGTTGCCGTTCCTAAACGTCGTGCTCTTTTTAAGAGTAAATTAAATGTATCATTCATAACTTTCGCTTTAAAAAGTCAATTCTGAACTTAAATACTATATACATTATACACATTTATGCCTATTTCAACAACAACATGGTTCAAAATACACGGCATTCTTAATACACTTTTAATCATTTATATCTAATCAGTTACTATGTGTAGAATAAAATATATTTTAAAATGACTCCATATATCGTTATTTATAAATATGAAAAAATTGTAATTGTAAATAATGAAGAAATAAATACGTATTTTTAAATAAATTCCACCACATCACATGTCACAGTTGGAAGAAAGCTTTAAAATTGGATCTGCAATTTGATCTGAAGCCTGAAGCGTTAAGTGCGCTCTCTCGGTAGGCTTTTGAAGTAGGTGCAAGCTGCTGTAAGCTCCGGTAACTCAATGGACCATATGGACTTTGCATTCGTTTTTTCATCTTTACACACACACGCGCGCACGCGCACGCACGCATATATATATTTGAACAGTGTTTAACGCCCGTTTTTACTACTGGGGCACCACAGGCGGTACATTCTGATATATATTCTTTTTACTCATTTTCTCGCTTGCTAAGTCGCTCCATTCGATATACATAAGAAACATGGTAATTACATTACTAGTGATGAATAATTGTAGAAAAGTTAAGATTATGATGGTCAACTGCAAACTGAGGCCGTTAAAGCACAGAGTGGCGACCAGGAAATGTTTGTTCCTATTCCATTTGATTCTATTATACAATTAAAAGTGCACAAATTAGGGGTTTGATAAGTTTGGCGACAAGAATAATTGGCAGTTATACATATTTGCAAGTTCATTTTAAAACGGATCACGCCAAAATATTATGGAAACGCTTTACGAACATCAAAAAACTGTTTATAAAATCCAGAGCTGGCACAAGAAAAATATGTGCTCTAGGTGAACGACCTGTATGGGGCGCTGATAGAGCTGAGAATCCTGTAAGGTGACTTATTTCATTGTAGAATATTGTTCTTCTTAATCAGTTTTAATTTATAAAGCCTACGCCACAAATAGCATCTAAAATGAACATTTACATTTACCAACGTAATTTAAAATTTAATTTAGCATTAATTTCTTAGACACCGGTCTTCCAAAGAGTTGCAATTATTCACTACCCAGTTCACAAGTCTATAAATCAATCTGTTTCCAATATTATGAAATATTTCAGAATGTCTTTGGTAAATTTGTTCTCCAATTATTGAACATTTTTAAGAGCTTTAAACGCTTTAATTCAATTTATCATGGACAGAATCTACAAGTTTAAAAACTCCCAAATTAGAAAGTTACTCTAAACTATTGTTCGATCAGTTCAACTTTGGTTTCCAAACGCATTGGTTCTGTTTCTGTCTCAAATGTACCTGGAATTTCCAAATTTTCAGATATTATTCTTGTATGTGTCAACATATTCTCAATTCTCTAGTTATTCAGTTTTGTGTTGCTGCTCTATGGTAAAGGTGTAGTTTGCCGATCAAGCTATTATTGCATCTATAACTACAGACGCAACTCACTTTAAACTTGTTATACTCTTAGCCTCAACCCGTGACGGTCATGTAAACTTAGCGTATTGGTTAACGTTCATGAATGCGTCAATTTTGTTATCCAGTGGATACCGAAGTCGTTCCGATTACCCGTCTTATCACCACTCAAATAGTTTTAGTTTTAGAGAAGGCACGTGATGTACCGGAATTTCAATTTCGAGTTGACACAAAGCTATACCGATATAAACTATGCACCAAGAAAGATATGCTGGTTAGAGAAAGAGAACTGCGAGATAACACACAAAAAAAAAAAAAAAAAAAAACAACTGTTTGTTAATATTTAATAATCCTTGCTGTACACTGCTATCTTTGCCTTGACAAGACATAGCTCATATCCACGTACACAGAAATACTCGAACTCACGGTCTTCCACTCCAGGAGGGTTACAGACTATGACCACGAGAACCGATGATTTTGCTCTTAGCATTTTTCCCAATGCCACATCCTTGCTATTTCTGTAACTACTGACACATGAGTATTGTTTTGTTAGATCAGCACTAGATGTTATAGTATTGGATATCTGTTATAGTTAAAAATATGAAAGACGATTGATTGTCTTGCTAATCTGGTTAAATCGGCTGTGCAGTTTACAATAATTAAGAAAAAGTATTTTGCTGGGCAAACAGAAGCATTTATTTTTCCCCGCAAAGTAAGACAAACATGAATAAATTCGTTTTAAATATATTTACCAGTCTAATAAATACGAGTCAGTTTCTCGCGAACTTTTCGGAAGTGTTCAGTCATGGCAGGTATGCCGCAAATCTCAGAACATTTTCATTGCCTGAAATACAGCACTAACACTTGTGTGTTTTGAGTCTTCAATATTAACACGAATAATATTTCCAAAATTTGGTGCTAGTAATTTTTCACTTGCTTAATCAAATGCACTTATTACAGTTTTCTTCAGTCTAAGCTCCACCCCCTCCATTCTCGAAAGTTTTCAGCCCTGTGTGTGTGGGGGGGGGGTGCTTTGTTTGCTAATAATACAGATGTATTTTTCCGGTGTTTTATCTCGTTCTCATTTACAGTTGAAAAATTGGGTACAACATCAACAGCTGCTAAAACACCTTAAAAATGAGCACCTTCTTCCCCAGTATTAGGTATGTAAACAGAATATTGTGATATTGAAATCTTAGACATTTATTATTAACTTACTACAAATAGTTTTTTATTTAGTTAGTAACCTAAGTTCCTTATTCTTCCTCAGACAATGAAGAATTAAAATTAGCTGCGGCAGAAGGAACATTTGCCTACCACACTGTGTCACAGTCACACAGTCCCACAGTTTGCATATAAAAATTATTAAAAAACGGTATGTTAACTAGGGCTTCCTACTGAAGACCTTAATGAAGTGGATTTTAAAAGCATACCAGCAATCGTAAATCTACTAAATTACTTCCTATCATTGTCAGACATTTCAGACCTGAAAGTGGGGTACATCAAAAGTTATTAGATTTGTGTTCTGTCGAAAGTAAAGCATGAGATATTTTGTCAGGGCTTGTACAGGCTCATCATTTGGTGTCAAATTTTGTGCTTCTTTTAGCTGATAATACGAATATTATGTTGGGGGTGGGGTTAAGAGAGGAGGTAAATGAAACGTTTTCAGCAAATTGAAGTAAGTGTGAAAAAGTCTTTTTAGGTATTGGTGCATGGCATATTCACAACCGTGTAGAAAGAGGAGTAGGAAAGTTATTAATTGATGCAGAAAACATTGTGTGTAAAGTATTTCCATATATGTCTGTTAGGGTGGAACAACTAAAGGAATTCTATGAGGTTGTGAATGTTGAATATCGGCAAGCGTTGGTTACAGCAGAACAAGACGGTTAGCACTATTGCCTGCACTCGAAAGGATTGTGAAATTAAATTAGGTGCCCTGCTGCTTTGCATTATGTTTCAATAATAAGCAATCAGAATACTATTTATGGTTTGTGCAGTCAGCTAAATATCTTTCAAACAAGCATCCCTAGAAATCGAAAGGTAGAATTTATTTATTGTAGAAGTTTTAGATTGTTATGAACTTATTAAAACAAAGATAAAAAATAGGAGAAATAATCATTTCTTGAGTTTCCAAGCTAAATTCATGTTATTGAAATTGTAAGAGTGGGACCGACCAGCACAAGATAGATTTTATTCATTTTATATTCTATAATGTGTAATAAGACTATCCACAGTTTAACGGAGTTGGAACCACGTGGTTAGATGTGAAAGCCAGTATTTCAACAGTACAAGAAGTAGGTAATGTACACTCTTATTCGATGGGTTTTTATGGCTAAAACCACTGTAGCAGAAAAATTATGTGAATGGAATGCTAACAATGTAACAGTAAAGAATGGGTGGGTTGCAATTTTTAAAGTATTGAAGGAAAAAAAAAAAACCCTGCAATAATAGTCTTCCCTAAGATTACGGAATTCATCTTTTGCCTTCCAGGCTCAAATGCGCCCATAGAATGTATTTTTTCAAAATTGAATAACTATTAGTGCAATGAAAAACGAATATTTTGGGATCTACCATTGCAAATGCTTTAACGCTACAATGTAATTTCATTTTCTCATGCACAGAGATGTAGGACAGATTGTTGAGTCGCAGAAAGATTTGTGAAAACAGTCCTTCCAGTGAAAAAACGAATAAGTGAAGGAGATATGTTTTATGCATGATAAGATTTGTAAAATAATGAAGTTTTTTTTTAAATATAAAACTGTTCTTTCTTTTAATTGCATTGCACTAATTTTACATAAAAAATAATGACTTTTTTACTATCCTCGAAGTGCAATTTCTTAAAAAAAAAAAAGTCGGTTGTAAAAGTTTCCCGTGTTTTCAAGAAAAAAATGACATCTATATCACATCCGGGAAATTCGCGATCCACGAAACCTCCCTTCAGAAGTCACCAGTGGGTCGGGACTCACTGTACTAGACAATTTGCTTGAACGTGAGCATTTTAATAGTTTTGTTTCAAACGTATTTTAAGTTCAGAAAAACTAAAATACGAAAACTATAGTTTTCACTAATATGAAGAAGTGTACTGATACATAAAAGATAAATATTTTATGTAACAGTAATCGCCACGGGTTGCCGAGGTTATTAAGGTGCGGACTTGTGAGTGTCTGGGGTTGGAATTCCGCCAGGACTGTCCTCCCTCACTAAGGCTTTTTCCAGGTTTTCTTCCGTCTTCATAAATGGCAAATACCGGGGAGGTACCCTAAACTTACGCCTGGAACACTTCCTTCCTCAAAAAAAATCTTTCCTCAACATATCATTTCCTGTATTATTAGTGTCTATCGCCTGTGGTGCCTCAGTAGTAAAAACGGACGTTAAACACTATTAAAAACAAAGTAAGAGTATCTGTTCTTTTTAAAACTTTATAAAATAAAAAATTTCAAAAAACAAAACTACCTGTTTTATTATTCCTTTAATTTGCTCAAAAGTTTTACTTTGCTTTTATCAATATGACGACATTTGGCACAAAACCTACGTCATCTGGAAAATCTCCGCTCTTGTCTTCTTTATCGTCTGGAATTGAGAACCTACATAATTAAAGAAGGACCCACACAGATCGTTCGCCAAGGGCACATGTTTTTCTTGTGCCAGCTCTGGATTTTATAAACAATCGCCTCCCAGAAAACTGGACCAATAAGATTCATCTAAGATACCGCATCATACATCTAGCCTCCAGCGATCAGCCCAGAACACCATGTTGTGTCTGTTTACGCCGCCAGTATTGCTGAAAGTACTTTCATACGATTAAAGAACTTGACGTATGAAATCTGACTGTTGTTGGAAATCGTTGCTTTGCAGTAGGTAATTGTGTTTTGCTAACGTTTGAACGAAACCAAAGTTTGAATGGGTGCTACTTCTGTCCACGGAGAATTCCATAATGGAAGCCTTGCTGAGTCTTCAGTTGATTGCGACTTATCTGATGATCATGGGGGTTTTCGCAAATTTCGCCAGTGCATCTTCCAACAACGCCCAACATGGTGCACGGTCTAGTGGAGTTCCATGCACCTTCAGTCGCGCGGACCTGTGAGTGGGAAGTCTGGGGTTCGATTCCCACCAGGACCGTCCCTCCTGACAGAGTTTTTTTTTCAGGTTTTCTCAGTTCTCATAAATGGCAAATGCCGGGGAGGTACGATAAACTTAAGCCTGGAACGTTTCCTTCCTTAAAAATATCCTTTCCCAATTTATCATTTCATCATCAGTGCCCACCGCCTGTGATGCCTCAGTAGTAAAAACGGACGTTAAACAAAAAATCTTCAGTTGCTAAAGAGTGCACAGAAACCGTCGCTCATAAGGCAGAAATGTCTCCTTCACCTCACAAACTATTTGCACCATCGCTGTGTATTCTCTGTCTTTGTGCATCTTCCGACAGTCAATTTGGTTCTCCTGGTTAGCAGCTAATGGTAACTACTGGTTCCCAGTAGCATGTCAATTATTAAATTACTTAAGGAATTATTTGATTCTCTGTTCTATTTAGTCATTATTATATTTTCTTTATTATAAATTACAATCTTTAATTTGAATTATATATAATGAAATACTTTTTTTAATAAATGATAAAATCTGGAATAAACATCCAGGTATAGACAACAAGATGCCTGCAGTTTATACTTAGCATTACAGGGTTAGCTTTAACACTTACTGTATATGAGTGATAAGCGTATATCATCTTCAAACGGAATGGTGTGACTAGATTGACGAGTTTTGGGGACAGATTGGCTTTTAATTCGGTCCATTCCTCACTGAACGATTGAACGTAATAACAGAAACATTTTTTTCGGGAACCCAGAATTATTTTAAAAAAGTACGATTGTGTTCTTATTCCATTATCATATGAACACAACTAATTAAGAACCGCAGAGAATAGAATTTACATATATTTATAGTCTTCTTAGATTTCCAAACGGCATTCGATAAGGTATAGGTAGGGAATTATTGTGGAAAATAATGATAAACAGAGCAATATTTGATCAGAGGTATACCAATTTCATATATAGAAAACAATATTTGCTATACTATTTTCAAATATGAACAGAAAAACTTGCTCTTAAGGTAATAAACCCTATAACAGCTGAAATAGTTATAAAGATTACATTTATATAGAACAATTAATACATTTAATTATATGGGTTATAAAATCCCACGAATAAATGATACCAATGATCTATCTGAGGCACTCTCATTCCGTCACGGAACATGGAACGAGGATATACCTCTTATGTGACAGGTTTTCACTACTAAAGAGAATTTAGTCACACTTATTTTCCTACAGAGGGAAGAATGACAAGTAAAAATGATCATGTGTTAAAAAATAAATAAGTTCAATCACATATATGGAAGTATTAGGAAATCTTGAGATAAACAAGAAGAAAAACACACCTTAAGTTTTACAAAGTAGTGGCCAATCTTACTCTTTTATGCGGGTCTGAAAGTTGGACGTTAATTGAGAATCAATCCAAATCAATAGAAGCCATAGAAATGAGATTTTTTAAAGTATGGCAGGCTATACTCTTTATGATAAAAAATGAATGAGGATGTAAGATAAAGATAAAGACAAAGATAGCCTATTGTTTGCCTTAAGGGCAAAAGTCTCTTAACAAACAGGGAAAGCTCGCTTTTTCCTAACGTGGTGAGCTATTCCACGCTAGTTCGTAGTTGAGACACGCTGACTGATTTGTTCTTAGGTTACTCCATTTCTTACTGCACTAGTTGCTTCTCGAGAGGTTTCCATTTTTCTTTTCCTTTCTTAACCAGATCCAGATTGGTTAAGAGTAGTCCATCTTCTCCTGGGTCTGCCTTGTGTCCTTTTTCCTACGTGACACCCCGTTGCTATATGTTTTTGGTAGTTATTTGTGCGAGTCTGTTGTCTGAGATATCTGGCTTATTATACTATAGTATTTTGTCCTTAAAGTTATTCCCAGGATCTTGCGTTGCATTTTTCTTTGGCATATTTGAATTTTGTTCTTTTGTTTTTCTGTTATTGACCATAAAGTAATACAGATATACACAGGTTTCGTGCGTCTGAAATCTGATTTTCCTAGTGTTTGGTCTAACAATATAAACCTAAGGGCCCAAAATGTTCTCCAAGATAATGAGGCCCTTCTTTGTACTTCTTTTTTCCATTTTATCATAGAAGGCAATCTATTGTCCTATGTATGTATATTCGCTCACATATGTGAGGGCTGTTCCGCTATTTTATCGGGATTTCAGGTTCGGAAGATGTAAGACAAGAACTAAAAATAATTAGTACATTAGAAAAAACTACAGAATAAAGGACAAAATGACCGGAACATTTAAATAGGATGGAGGACTGCCATAACTCAAAACAGAGATCGAAATATAGACCAGCAGGAATAAGAAACGTGGGACGTCCGAAGAATCATTAGATTTTTCAATTCCCATCTACTAAAACCTGAACAACCAAATAGGTTTGTTTGAGTTAAGGCTAGTTCAAATGCTGAAACAAAGAACAAATGCCTTAAAACTCCAAATTTGAAGGCATTACTTGTAATCACAGGAAGAAATGGCGCGCTCAAAGTTTTGTGACTATGTTATTTGGTGTTATATTATGTTATAATAAATCGCGGATTTACACTGTTTCGTAAAGTGTTTTTGTCTTGATACCTATAAAAACAGCATGGAAAAAATAAATAACTCCATTTTAGCTTTTCTAAATAATCGCTAACGATGTATCGGTGGATTTGAATTTAACTTCTTTTAAAAGTGTTCGTGAACATTTTATGCACAAAAGTAAACAAAATGAAATAAAGCCGACTATGAAAAATGCACAAGATTGTAACATATTTATCCCTGTATAGACATGATTTGCAACAGTAAAATAAAACATGAACAAAGAGCTATATACCTACTTCTCAAAGTGTTCTAAAGTGTTTTTCGAGCAGTATACGATATCCGTAACAAAAAGTCAACTATACCAACTTATCATCTCTACTGTTTTTAATTTATAAACACAAAATTTACAAAAAAGAAGGATTATCAGTAAAATCGTAGGATATAATGGTGTTAAGGTAAATTATAATTTCTAAATTTGTTGAAACAGCAAATTTATTTTTAGCTGATATAAGCAAAATATTTTTCTAACGGTAGGTTAGAAGTTTCATTATAAGAGAACATATTTATAAGAGTAATCTAAAGGTGGTTACTAACGACTTTTATCCTGAACAGCAATAATTCCTGTGGTTTTACCTGATCTTGCTCGCCATTCTTTTGGTATGCGGTTTGTCATCTCTTTTATTAATTTCTTTACTATATTCTTATCAAATAGTTTGTATCTTGGAAACCATATCCCATAATTTCTATCGTTGTTCTGCTTTCAGCTCCTAAAAAGAGAAAAAAGAAATAAAAGTCAAGGTGTGGTGTTTATTTGTCATAATACAGGTAAAAATGTAATGAGAGACACTAGTTTCTAAATAATGCGAATTATGTAATGAAAGACACTAGTTTCTAAATAATGCGAATTATA
The DNA here is from genome assembly GCA_030762175.1 of Metallyticus violacea. Classification (NCBI taxonomy): domain Eukaryota; kingdom Metazoa; phylum Arthropoda; class Insecta; order Mantodea; family Metallyticidae; genus Metallyticus; species Metallyticus violacea. Next base: position 99,767,645 of record CM060832.1, read on the forward strand.
TAATGAAAGACACTAGTTTCTAAATAATGCGAATTATGTAATGAAAGACACTAGTTTCTAAATAATGCGAATTATGTAATGAAAGACACTAGTTTCTAAATAATGCGAATTATGTAATGAAAGACACTAGTTTCTAAATAATGCGAATTATGTTATTTACGTATATGTACTGGAACGAATGAAAAGCTTTCCAGAAAAAAAAAAAAAATGACCGAGATCATGGGAATCAAAGCTCAGATTTTCTGTTTAGTGAGGCAGCTCTATGTAATTCTTACGATCGTGCATCTAATCGGCTTTAGTTTGTTTTATAGAGTTTTCCCATTTTTTCACATTTCCTTGATAACTTCTGCTACAAATTTATTTTAACTAATTTTATAACTGTTGCATATTTTAGTCAAACTACCGAAATAAAGCCAAATATCCACAAGGTGATAAGAAACTATTACAGCAGCTCAGTGAATTCTTTAATTTTAAAATCCTTCACAGAAATATGCTTGAAAGGGGAAGCCACTTATACGACACCTATATTTTATTTCTTGAAATATAATGCATTAAGTAAACATAATATCCGTTGGCCTCGTAGGACTAATAACAATTATGATCTTTTATCATGTCCAATTATTCAGTATACAGTGTGCTAGTAATTTGATGGTTTGCCTCTAGATAGCAGCAAGAATATATACTCAACATGGCCTTTGCCAAAGATGCAGTCAGCGCAGCCGGGCAATTTAGTATCAGAATACGCCGCTAGATAGCAGAAGCGCCTGATCTAGTCTCTTGAATTGGAGGCTTCTTTCGGCAAAAATATAAAAAAATATCCAATCTATTTCAATTAGCATCAAGAACAAGAAGAACATAGGAGTTGAGAAAGTTCATACACCCGACAAGGATATGTGTTGCACGCCATTCTGCAAAAATAAGAAACATGTTTTCATAAGAACGAAATTGTAATTTATTATTTTTCACTCATTTCAAATGTATGTGAATTAAAACATCTTCACTGAAGCATCTAACAGCTTAATTGCTTAAACTTATGTGCAGTCTATACCTATTGAATACTGCTTAATGAGTGATAAGCCTGTATCATCTTCAACATTCATTAACAGGATTGGGGGCACATTATATATTGACGCTCAATGCGGTACCCAAAAGTGACGATAAGCCTTTTTGGAAAAAAAAAATTCCCTTTTAATTAATTGTTTCCCTCATTTCAAAATAGAAACTTGAGTCAGCTCTAAACAAAATCAACTTTTTATATTTCAGAAAATGTTCAGCATCAGCCTAGATAAAGCGTAGACCAATGTGACATTTTTAAAGTAGTTGTCTACATTTAAAAGACACACATGCAAACATGAGAGACTCAAATATTTTACTTTGTGAAAATACCTCGATAATAGAGACATCTCCCTTGTTGCGTTTAATGATGATGATGATGATAATGATAATAATGATAATAATGATAATAATAATAATAATAATAATAATAAATATTTCTATATGATTTCATTACAGACAAATGAGCACGTTTCACTTCTATTCAATTGATTGGAATACGACTTGTATCTTATTACACAAAGAGCATTCCCATAAGTTGTTGCTGAAAACACGTTCTGCATCGGTATTCCTGTTAGCACTAGTTTAGAAAGATGTGAAATGTTCCAAAACTTAAATTTTTAAGTAAAATTCTTTTTCATTCCAATTTCAATTCCCAGTTACATTAAGGCACTACAAATATAAATGCGATCTCTGAAAATAACGACAGAATATGACATCATCTGAGAATATAATTTGTCTAAAAAACTGGATTGTTGTTAATGCACTGTCATTGATTCACAAAACTTCATTCTTCAATGGGGATCGTCCTCTGAAAGTTCCTTTGTTTTGTGTCAGGTTCTCACACCCACGCAAACCCGAGGGTGAATGTATTTAGATAATTTAAATAGTAACAATTATTAAACATTATATAGCCTGTAGTAAGAAGCAGGAACATTTCATGTATCAAAAAACGTATTCGTGGTTACCTGGACGATGCCTCTTTAGCTGTAGGGAAAAGGCTGACTATTGTAATCTTTTATGCTCTCACTTACTGATAATGCCTCCAGCAATGGGGTCTCTCTGTTGTGGCAAAAGCTAAGTGCATGCAGATGACCAGTATAAGCCGAACAATAGGTCTTTTGTATCTTTAGTTGCTGAAGAGGCGCCGAAATTCGTTAAAGTTAGAAAGGGAACAGGTGTTGACGATGACGTCAATACATTGAATGATCATGAGCTGCTCAATGAGCAGTTAAAGGGATGATGGATTTAAAATAAGCGCATTTGGAAGCACAAGAGATCAACAATAATATTTGAATGTTTTGAAGGCTCAGACTCCATGGGAGCTAGTATGTGGACCCCGTGAGTTCTCTCGACAACTTGGGGGCACTTTGAATTTAGTATATATATGGAAAAGACGCCGTCCCGAGGTTCAGACAGACAGTGGAGGACAGATCAGACAGTAGGGGTCGTCGCAGTCCCAGGCACCATCTTCATCCCTACCTACAGCAGAGAACAGGGCAGTAAATGCATCTCCAGTCAGTACAGTAAAGTAGTTACCAGGTCGCAGTCTCAGATACAGTAGAAAAGTGTAGACAACAGGCACACAGATGCAATTTCAAACAATTTATAAGTAAATCAATTGCAAAATAATTTTAGATACACTAATAAAATACCGAAGGTTACAACTAACAAAATAAATTTGCAAAATTTACCTTATACATAATAGTACAACATTAAGCATTCACTTAAGTCATATCAAGTAAGTAATAAAGTAGGTTTGTACTTATGAATATACATTAACCAAAGATAGTATTTTGACTATAGTAGACAATAAAATAATTCCCATTGAGACAGAGTTCTAATAATTAAAGAGCAAAGTAGAGGAACTTTCAATCCTAGTCTTCTGGGTATGATATCAAGACCTGCTCGCATATGTATGGAAATGTAAGCTGCATCAGCATCTGCTTGAATACCAAATTTGTTTGCCTTGTTATTAGAGTCACTGACCAGATTCTAAAACATATATTCCTCTTCGGACAGTTCAGGACACTGAAGTCGCTTAAGTAGAACGCAAAAACTAGTCCGTTTCCGAAAGTGACCTTAGAGGAAGAATGAAGTGCTGTAAACATGCTTAGCGTTTTACATGACTATGTGATCGAAGGAAATTTTACGACATTGAATTGAAGAAAATTGTTATATTTCAAATTTGTATATGTGAATTTATACCTTTTGTCATATTCATTGTATCATAAATAATTTGTACATATATTTACATGATTAAGCACCGAAACTTCTCTGATTTGTTAGCCACATGCTATTTAAAATACTTCCTTTTGCATAATGCTTGATACGTTCTTTTCATTTACGAATTAATCTTGAGATTTTTTTATTCAACATATCGTATGGTTCCTAAAGTAACTCGAACAGACATGGAATTAAAAATTACATGCTTAAATGGTTTCAAAAGCGCTTAACGACAAAGTTTATACCTTGTTAATTTTTTACAATAACTGAAGGCTGCGTTTCACCTCTATGGGTACATTAAAGACCAAAACAGTTGTTATTAAAGCGCGAAAATCCGCAGCGAATATTCGGTGTAACTCTTATTTATAGAGCATGATTATTAATTAATGCTCTATAAACAATTATATTAATAATTTGGTCTTATTTTTAATGCAATAAACTCAGAAAGACACACAATTTTAATTCATTCTATTTATTGTCAAACCGAAAGAAGAAAAAACTATTAGGTGTTCTTTATAAGAGACAACGTCACTGCATATACATCTAATATTTCAATGACTGCAGTCAAATAGACAGTAACTCATAATTTGTGCCCTCCGATGTGAATCCATGAGTTCTCTTATTTATAAGGAAAGGTTAAAAACAAAATATATTGAAATCAATTCCTTGTTTCAGACGAACTGTAAGAAAATACCTAAATCATGCGTGATATTCGTAACATTTCAAGTGAAGAGTCAAGAACATATTCAGAAGAAAGGAGGCAGGTGTGGTCATTATTCCGAGAATATGATGGAAACAAAAATATGCGCTATTTTATATTTATGTACGAATTCGAGGTAAAACATAGCGGGTGGACCAGCTTGGCACTTGCATTCGGGGAGCTTACAGTTCAAATACCTTGGGACCAGTCACCCTGACCTGAGTTTTAACGCGGTTTTATTAGTAACTTAGGCAAATACTGCAACAGTTATTTACTTTCCACTTATTTTGTGCTCTTCTACATTTCAGTTCATGCCATTCCATATTTCTAGTTGCAGGGTCGAAGTATCAGGCGACGCGGTGGTGTGGGGTGTGCGGCGGTGGAATTTTCTCAGTAGAGAGATTTCTGCTCTGACCTTTTCTGTTCAATCCAAAATAAAGCGACAATTGTTACACTGTTATAACGGGCAAAGGTGGTGGACAAGTTGCATACTATAATAACTGGCATAATGTCGTCCTCTACACATTTTTTCTTTCTGTTTGTTATTGAACCCTAATTTAAATTCGACCTATGCTCCAAGCTGTAACCTGACAATGTAAAAATACCCAACTTGGTTCACATGAAGTCGAAATAATTGCTATAGTGTGAACATGGGAAGCGAGTGCATGGGATTATAAAGTGGGTTGTACGTCTATAAAGAAAAAGAGGAGCCTGATGCTAATATCATAAGAATAGGCAATTGAGAGAATAGGTAGAAGTGGTAAAACACAATAGTTACATATTTAGGCAGATATTATGAAGTTTATTATATTGCACAACATGTTCATGAATAATATCATTTCTGTATTGTTTTTATATAAATTTAATTCTTCATATAAATAAACATTTCAAAGATAAAGGACCTTATTCTTTGCATTTACTGGACGTCTTTCTTCTACATCCTAGTAATGTCAGCTTTCTAGTTGCTTATGCTGGTTCTGCATATTACGGTAATATTTGTCTTTGCTGTCACAGGACATTTCATAGACATTTAAACATAATATTCGCAAGGGAAGTTATTTTTCAAAAAGTATTTACTTCCACTGGTTTCCCATCAATATGACGCCCCTCAATTAGTATAGTGGAAACTAAGTTGGCTATTTTGCCCATAAATAAGCAGCGCACTCTCTCCAGTACTGTAAATAACATTTTTAATTTTCTCTTTTCAATTGTTACTCAGTTTTGAGAAATCTATACTTGATCTATTTAAATGTAGTAGAATGCTTTAGAAGAACTTATTGCTTGTTTATTCCACAAGTCAAAAACGTACCGGAAGACAATTTGTACCTAGTGTTTTTCAAATGGGAAATATTTATGACACACAGTGAGACTTTCTACAATGTTGCCAGCTGTTTCACTTACTGCGCTTATCATTTCCTCTCACTCATTCAAAGCAATATTTAGGTATACCGACATGATTTCGCGCCATTGCACTATAATTAATACAAATGATATAAACGCAGCGATAAGTGCACCAGAACGGAACTACGATAATATGAGTCGATACAAAACTTTATATATGTTTAATCTTGATACTCGATACATACATACGTTTTATCAAATGAAATGCAATGTTATCGTGTTATTATTTTGAGAGTATTAATATATCAAATAAATACCACTGAATTCATGCCTTACGCATAATTTTATTATCAGGTGTTTTAACACCTTTGAAATGATATGAACCACTACATTATTTCAAAGTGCTGAATAAACTTTATGACAATGCTAAATGATTTATCTTTGCATAATTACCAAGTACGCTGTTTTTCTGCCAATTATTTTTGATCGATTATTTCTTGGTTTAAATCTGGATTTACTTCCAGAAGACTCCTCGGGCCGGGCTTGTCCACTGCCTTTCCTTCACTTGTTACACTTTCGCTGGAATGTTTTCAGTTAAAACAATTTTATGAGCTAAGATGACATTTTTCTTTAGATAGCTGGTGTTGTGAGATTCTCCACTTCGTTAAAAAATCTTTTACAAATGCGACAAATGGCGCGGTTACCATTCACAGCGTTCATTGAAAATCATTTCAAAATTCATTCAAATTGTCCGAAAAAGTGGGTCATGAAACGTGTCATATTCTTTACTTCAAATGAATACCTAACTCGAGTAAAATAATCAGGCAGAAATGTAAAGCAGCTTTCATGATAAAGACGCCGAAGTGCGGTATTGTTACAATAAATTACTTGTGATTAGATAGTCAAACGGATCACATGCCATATTTATAAAAATTATCTTTCATTTTCGGCCAGACTTAGAACTGAGTTTGTTTTGTAGGTGAAAAAGTGAAAAGTATATATATATATATATATATATATATATATATATATATATATATATATATTGCAACTTAGCGAAACTGTTGCCAGATTATCTGCAGTAATACAAAGAAGTGAGACGGTTTTTATTCTGGAGTCAACGGTGAAGTTTTGAAGCGCAACCACTTTCTCGGTATCTGCTAACTGCAATTCAGAAACGTGAAAGTAACGCGTGTTTGTTGCGGCCTCTTTAAGATGTGGCACTTGTGACAAGTTTCGAAAAAATATTAGTACCATTCGATATCTGTACTTCATGAGTATCGAGGGTATTGAGATAATGAAATACTTTTTTCTTATAGTACGGGACATGCTTTGATGACCTTTTTTCTGAAACTTAAATTGCAGCTATTCGTGTACCTATATATGTTACGCGTGAGAAATAAGGTTAACGAAGTTCTTTCAGGAAAACAATATTGTCATGACTCTAAATCCCTTTCAGTATATGTTTAGTACTAACATAGTTTTGGCGTGGAAGTGACAGAAAGTGATTTATTCAGTAGTTGTTTATATTAATTAAGGTACCTTTTTTGATTTGTTTATTTACGGACGCTCTTTAACATCTCAGGTCATGAGCGTCCCATTCAACTCAGGGCGTGAAACTGCCGACAAATTTTGCTCAGAGGCCTCTTCTTTCAGGCTTGAGGTTCTTTATCGTGCCGTAAATGCACGACACGGGACCCACGGCTTTACTTCCCTTCCGAAGTACTTAGGATTTTTACGCCCGAAAAAATACATCGATCCTGGCCGGGTTCGAACCCGCGACCTTGGGTTTAGAAGGCAAGTATGGTTACCACTACACCACCAGGACTGACATTTAAGGTACCGTAACATATACTTAATAATATGAGAAATACGAAATATCCATAGTTCCTGTTCAATCTTTCATGTGCGAAAGTAACAGAATTCCGAAGTATCTGGTGACAGTGTGTTACTGTTTAGACGAAAGCGATAATACTATATACTCAAAACAAGAGATTACCTAACTCACTAGAATGGGGAAAGATTATTAAGATTATCGGCATGGCTTGTAAAATACATGGTTAACTTATGGACATTTTGCTGGCCTAGTGAAATATTAGCTAACACAGAATAAAAGCAGATCCGGATTTATATCAACAGGCGACATTGTGTGGCAAATGACATACTAGTGAAGCAAGTGTAAACACAAAACATACACGAGTAAAGTTTTGCAGTTACATTATATGGTGATTTACAAAGTCAGTTACTATAATGTTAATGCAAGGTTACATTTAATCGTTTTGCGTATTAGAAATGTGCCCTCTGCTTACCTAATAGAGTACTCGAAGTAAAATTAAATTTTGAGGTAGCTTACATTGTTTCAGCAGATCACAAAATTCTCTGCAACGGATTACAACCTGAAAAGTAGCACGATTTGGATTGTGCGATAATCCTCGTGATCATAAACACTTCTCATTTGAAAAAACACTTCAGTATTATAGTATGACACAGAAAGATGCTTTCCCGGAACTCGACCACAGAAAGAGTCGCTGAAATTGTTCCTTGGAGTTGAAAATCTGCATCACGTCAACATAATGGCTTGATCTTGGTATGAAATACTTAAGGTCACTAATATGTATAACATGAAATGTGTTTAGCGAGTTACAATGTTTAGTTTCCTTCATCTTCTTCTATTATAAGACAATTTCATACCGAAAATAAAGTATACAGAATCCATATGAACAAACCACAGAGACTGCTTTCCAATAACATCTCAGATAGTTAGAATGAAGAATGGAAGAGATGACTGTATTTATAAGCATATAAAGCGATTGGAATGAAAAACAAGTGTAGAAAACAGCGAAATGTAAACTTTTACAATCAGGAAATAGAACATTTAATATAAAAAACCAAAAGTCTCATCAAAAATGGCTAATAGTGAAAGATCATAACAAAACAAAATCGAGCAAAGCACTAATGAGGAACGCACATAAGCATGAATACACCAAAATGAAAACTACATACCTGCCTTGAACTGCTATTATAGTCTACTAAAACCTTTAAATTAACTTTGCATTTAAATATAAGTAAAGCTCAATGGATTGAACATTACGAGTATTATGATATCAAGGTCAAGAAAATTCGATTTAAATAGCGAGAAGAGGAATATAATATACGCCCAATATCATTAAACTTTTCTTAAAAAAAACTAAGAAAGGCAATAGGGTCGAGTGACGTTAATATGGGATTATTAAAAGATAATATCCGACTTTTCTATCTTATACATGATGCTGGCAAAGAACTAAAATATACCGAATTCTGTAAAATAGCTCCACAAAATGATATAAGCAGAAACATAAGTAACCACTCCAGTCAATCGGTTTTCGCATCGCATATGGCACAAGCTGGAATTATGAAAATGCATCCTATAATAATAAAATAAAAGGGAAATACATACAATTAGCATTAAATAACTATTTTTTTTTTCTCATTTGACATTAGTGGGTAAATCGTATTGATAATCAATTTTTGTTTATTTCAGACTCATGATTTATGAATAGGTAGGTATTCAAAATGTCAGTTTAAATAGTTCATACAACTATTAAAAAATTGAACGAATATTACAAGTATATTATTTTCATCTAATTTTATTCGTGAAATAGTCCAAATAAATATCACTTGATAACCTGAGCTTCCTAGACTCGATATGAATTTATCAGTAATCTCAGACCATATTGTAATATTACTTTGACTATTTCACTTATGTAACGTTATCTTAAAATCGACCAATGAAACGAAAAAAATATTTGAATTTTGCACAGTCACAGCTGTATATTGCAGTGAAATTATCGAAAAAATTATCAAATTCGTTTTATCACGTGACTTGCATTTGTCTTGTGGTCAGTGTAGTCAACTCTTTACCTCCACCTATACCTCTGTTCCTGAGCACGCATCACTGACAACTTTCCTGTTTTCAGTAATTGTAAATTTAACTAACTTGATGTGTATTCACTCAAGCAATTGTATATGTGTATTCAGCCAAACAGTCTGAAACCATTTTATAAATTGTCACAATATCTGCCTAAGCAACCATAAACCATAATAAACACGTTGTTCAAAATGATAAAATGTTTTCTCTGTTTTGTTTTTCTCAGTTGGTATTAATAAATCGAACGGCAGCGACTGTAATAGTCGACTTTCGTCTATTTCATTCTCACGGTTTCTGAATAGGTTGGTATTCATAAGTATAGCATTTTATGCAATTGTTAATAATCCGTGCTCGAATTTCAAATATATATTACTTTTATTCTTATTCTATTCATGAAATAGTCTCAAACCCATTATCGGCTCCTCTCTATTGACATTACTGATAATCGACATTCGTCTGTTGCTAGATGGCTTGAAAAGGTTAAGTATTCATAATGCAAATGTAAAATTATTAGAATATTGTAAGCTAAGTTAACAGAATTATATTAAGTTCTTATTTTATTCGTGAAATAGTCCTAAGAGTCCTAATAAATATCACTCACTACGTTTGCGAATTTATCGGCAATCTCAGACCCTCTTGTGATATTACTTGTGATAAATTAGTCTGCTAAATTAAGTTATATAAAATGCACAATCGATCAATAAATAAAATAATGAGCAACATCTGTATACTTTCTAGGAGAAAAACAAAATTAATTTCATGTTTGAAGATCTACTGTTGATAATTTTTTCATTACACACCAGATAAGTGAAAGAAAAAGAGAATGGCCCACACGGGTATTCGAGTTCATTAAGGTATACGGACTGTCCTTCCCTCACTAGCATTTTATCTAGATTTTCCTCAGTGTCATAAATGACAAATAAGATGCCATAATAGTTATAACAGACATTAAAAATCAATAAAAAAGGAAGAAAACATAATTTGGAGACACGCGTTGCTTTTAAGGACTATAAGCATTTGATAACGTACAAAAAAGATATTATGTTAAATTGAATTAACGTTATCTTACACGTAATAAAATATTGTAATTATTTAAATTCTAAAATAACAGAAACTACAGAGGAAACGAAAACTGATCCTGTACAGAAGATAAAGGATGTCCGTTATCATGCGTCCTTTGTAAAATACAGGATACCAGAAACCCTATGGAGTTGATAGACGACCTAAAAAGAGACGGGAAAAACACATAAACTAATTTCTTTTGGTGTTTGAGTTATAATCAGTACTTTTGTTGTAGACATAACAAGCCACATTTTGATTGTTAAGTTGCTGCTGATTTTTATTCAAAACCAAATGGTGACAGTTACCATAGCAGAAAAACAAGCCAACAATTGAATGTACAAGGCTTAGAGAGCAATTAATAAACTTAGGATTTATGCATAAATGCATGAAATTTGCAAAAAAAAAAAAAAAAAAAAAAAAAAAAAAAAAAAACAACCGGAAAATATGCAAATAATATGCCATATAACGTTTTTTTTAATTGATTCATGCAATTCAATTCAACTAATTAATAAAAATCCATCCTTCTTCATTTATTTTTACTTACAATTTGTTTTTACAGAAAAGTGATTTATACGTTAACATTATTGCTGTTTACGAAATAGCAACCGACAAAAATTTGTGATGATTTTCAATAGAGATTCTTTGTCTGATACCTGCAAGTCTGAAAATAATCGCTCTGCAATACATGGTGTATTCGGCAATATGGCAATGCACAAATATGAGAGTTTGTTAGGTACTTGTGTGAGTTATCCAGAATTAATTGCCATAACATTTTTTTTCCCTTTAAGCACGCCACTATACCAAGGGTATCTTGTGTAATTTTATCTTAGCAACTCCATCAGTGAGCCCCTGTGCTTGGGAAATGTATGCTGTTAAGGTTCTTCTGATTCAGACAATGACATTCCTGTAGTTTCTAAACTCCTAATCTTCAACTGTTCAAAAGGAAGGATATACTTTTCTGAACAGATGTGAAATGTTGGGACTTGGACTGAAGCCAAGATGAGCGGAATGTATAAATCCTAGTTCCCCCTGTCCATCAAAGTTTCGTTGACAGCAATCCAAAGTGAAGCAAAAAGCTAATACCCAGAGTGATGTTGTGATTAGTAATCGAGTGTCGGTTGGCTAGACTGTCTAAGCACAATATTATTGCACATCTGTGTGAACAAAGTAAGACTGTCCCATCCTCAGTACAGCCCTAATCTCAGTCCATCCGACTTTTATCTCTTTCCAAGTCGGTCCTTGTGGTCTAGCGGTAATCCTGCTTGCCTCGTAGACCCAAGATCGTGGGTTCGATTTGGGCCAGGGTCAATGGATTTTTTTCGGGCGTAAACATCCTAAGTATGCCTTCCTTCGGAAGAGAAATAAAGGCGTAAGTCCCATGTCGTAGATTAACGGCATATAAAAGAACCTCAAGCCTGAAAGAAGAGAATTCAAAGCAAAATTTACCGGCCATTTCACTCCTTGACTTGAATAGGACGCTGATGACCTGAGATGTTAAAGACCGTCCATAAATAAACTGATTCAACAAATTATGGGAGAAAGAACTGCTGTAACTTCCTGTAGTTCACCATAGAAATAAGAAAATTAGGACTTTTATAGTTACTATGGGGTTCGAGAATATCTTATTGGCATGCAAAAGAGACTGGGTGTCTTTCAAGTTTAAGGCTACACTGCAATATATCGCCATACATAGAATGTTGTCGGATGAAAAACGGCAAGATTATACAAATAATTATTTATATCAACAACGGGAAATATTATGGTATGTGGCTCACGCCATCCGCAATTGTCTTAGAAAATGGAATGCTCGAGCCTAAATATTCCTTCCTGGAAAAAAAAAATGTGTAGTGCAGTAGCGAAAATTAGAGTTCCATTTAACTCCCATCTGCACACAGAGGCCGGCCAGACAAATCCTGGTAGACTGTTGGACGAGATCAAGGCACATTTAAAGAATACGAAAAACAATATAATGTAATTCAAAGTATATTTGATTTGGGAAACAGAGGCGAAATAATCAGCGCAAGTGATGCAGGGGTTGGTTTTTTCAAATAGTTGATTATTTGCACATAATTGAGATGTGGCATAACTTATTATTATTATTGTTGTTGTTATCTGACAATGTGGGTAGTGTTATTTCATTAAGTATTATACAGGTATACAACAAAAACAATAAAAAAACAAAACAAGGTCCAAGTGGGTTGCAATGTTCCCCGTATCGGGAAAGGCAACTTCTAGGCAACTTGTTAGGAGAGTTGAATTCTATGCCATCTATTAACTTCTCTCGAGCTGTACTGAAGCTTTTAATTACTTTTTAAATTTACATATATCTAAAACTACTAAGGAAGCATACGTTATCAGAAAGCATGTTTTACTCACATACATTATTACTTGCAATATATATTATTGCGAAAATAAATACTTTTGAAAAGTTCTGCTTTTTCGACACATATTAATATTAAAAATGTTTAGACAGTAAATGTAAACGAATGTTATAACATAACACTGATGTTATTTCTTTGAACCAAACTTCATTTTCATGTAGCAGCAGCAGAAATATATAAATATGAACTATGAAAAATCCGTGAAACTAGAATTCATTCCTTGCCTCGACGTAGTGCTTTCGGAATTCCAAGAGGAAAGATGATCTCGATATTTCAAGAACTGAGAAACGTGGTGTTCTATATTTTTGCTCCTCTTGTATACAGATCCCGGGACGGATCACGTGGTAATAGCATCTTACTGTCCCAGCAGTCTCAATATTCAAGTGATAACAACGTGACGTATTTGTTCTCCCCTCCTTTCATAAGCGAACGACACAGACGGGGGAAACTGCCAGTCAGTGTATATAACGAATGATGTGAATACGCTCACACTTTGGACAAAAAATATAGTTCTTTCAGGTACGTACGAACTTTCTTCTTTTCCTTTTTCAACATATTTCCCTCTTTTTGTTTGGGAACATGATAACTATTTTTCTGTAGGATAAATAAGGTGTCCCGATTGCAAGAATAAACCAAGTAACAAAATACTTTAGATAATTTGCAAAAGTAGTTAACAAGCTGGACGTATTGTGTACATGTCTAGAGCATACCATGTGTTACATTTGTGTATTGGAAGGGTCATAAAAAGGATCAACTTGTGCAAAGAAGAACACAACGTTATTTTATAGTGATTCATACATGCGTCTATAAGTGCGTAATAATCGGAAACTTGCTTACCCTAGACATGCGCGTATTGGAGGGCTAGAGTACTGTTATGTTAAGTTTGTGAAGCTACAGCTGCAAACTGCACTTATAAGTGGTAAAATCTTTTTCAAAAACCCTTTTGCTGTGAATTTGGCACAGAAATAGTAAAATTTATTAGCATTATTATTACCTTTTTTTTTTTTTATCAAGGAGTCTACGAAACATTCATAAACGAAAACACTGTTCGGTAGGGACACTCTTTTCGAAAAAATACTAAATAAAATGCAGGTTTATAAGAATATTTTAAGGCACGCTATGAAAATAAAAATGGGGAAAAAAGTCCACGCAACATTAGTCTGAAGATGATGCTTGGTCCAGTTGCAAATTTCTAACCTTCAACCACGAGGCTTATTTTCAAACAAAATCCATTCACTTATGTCTCAACCCGTTTTTAGAGCTGACATTTCTTTTAGTGCCATTTAAGTAAATTGTTCCATATTTTCAAAGCGTCTTATTTTCCTAAATAGAAAGTTAGTTTTATTGCCACGGTATCCTCTCAAGTAGGGTTTAAAGACTCAATAATAACACTGATAAAGTCTCCTTCAGCAGTAGATAAGCTGCAATTGGCCACCAATGCACGTGGAGCTCGTCAGCTGCTAAATGATAGATTGATATTGACTGAAGTTAAAATATTATTAATACGTCAGATATTCTCTAGCAAATAAACATTTGATAATATTCAAATGCTGTCCAGTTATCAACGAGGGAAACGAGGCCAAGTATACTAAGCATGAACATATTGTTAAGCGTTTACTATATTTTGAAGTTAAACCCCTCTCTTCAAGTTTAGTAGAATGGTTCTGAGAAATTATTTAATAATATAGTATTTCCCCTTTGATTACACAAAATAGAAATTATGTAAATATTGTAACTTTCTCATTATTTAATATTTCTACAGCCGATTGAAATTTTGGGCTTAGCAAGAAATTATTCTGATATACATACACTAGATCAAAGGGGAATTTGTTGAAAATGAGCATTTGTCTTGGAATTTAGAATTTGATTTTATAGGCAAAAATTAATTCGCTCTATAGTTGGATGGAGAAAAAAGATGTTTAGTTTTACTGTCCCCCAAGATCGGATTACAATTCTAATCTAAAAATCAGCAGAACTTTAAGAACCTAAACCACAAGTATAAACTTACATTTTTAAGACAATTAGGAAAGACATCAGCAGCTATAGTTATGAATGCTGTGGGTATTACAACCTACTGTTTTTACCTCATGTCCCACTTTTTCTGACACAGTTATAAAAACATTTCAACCTATTTTGCCATACATACAAAATTAAAACCAGTGTTATCAGTAGAGCCTGGATTTTGACGCACAAAGAGGTTTACGAGATAAACATGTATAAATATTTTAATAGATTTTATTTTATAAATATTTCATATAATATTTCTGCATAATTTTACATGTTTTAATATCATTACTAATTGCTGTCAATTAATTTTGTTATAGTATGGTACACCCTACCACTAAGTGTAAATTTTTTCATGTTATTGCATTATTCTTCTTTAGATTCCAAGCGAAATTGCAGGAATCGCCAGCAATGATTGCTTTCTTGTTCTTAGAGCGAATCAGAATGTGTAACAATAACCATAACAATAATTCATACCTTCAATATTGTCCAAGCTGAAAACATGGATTTATATTGACAGCTCATTCACAACCGACAAATATCGGTAATGAAAAAGGTTTATATCAACACTGTATTTTACTTGCACGGCTCATGTTTTGCTGCAGACAGATCAATTACAGGAATTAAATAAACTGATATCGCCAATGCTCTCGATCTTGAACAAATGCACAACGCTATAAGTTGCAACTACTTTATTTGTACCTCCACAACCTGCCATTTCAAGATAAACAACCTAGATTAAAGCTGTGATTTCTGCAGAAAGCACTTCGAAACGAGATCAGATGGAGATAATTGCAGAGTTTATGGGTGAATCCTTGCCGGCATTGAGCCGTTACAAAGAGCTCAGTTCAGTTTCATACACAGTTGGCTTTCCGACAGTATCAATAAACTTTCAGACTTCAAGCCTGCATCTTTAGGAACAACAGAAGATGCAATTCAGAAGGTTAGTGTTGTACTAAATGAATGCGTGGTGTAATTTCTATTATAACGTAAACTGTGTTGGAAAAGAATTCTGGATATGCAAATTATCTTGATTTGATTTAATTTGATAAATAGGGGTTTGTCGACCTTCCGTACATCAGCCTAAAAAGGTTTATTGCGCTACCCCATTAGGAGAGGCGCATTTATTGTTTCCCAAAATCTGTTCCCTGAAGAAGTTGCAGTATTTTGGTTCGTCCGCGTCCATTTAGGTCTTCTCTGGTTATTGAAAGAGTAAATCTCTTTCTTACCAGGAATGGGCACTGAAACTGGACATGCAGGCAGTCTCCTCATCCTGTTTACAGATTCCACACATTGCTTCAACTTTATAGAGTCCCCCTTTTCGTAGATGTTTTCTGGTGACCGTGTTCAGTAATTAGCACAACTAATTTCCTTAAACATCTTCTGTAAATTTCAAGAGATAAGGGCCTAGGACCTAGGACCAATTTCCTAGCTTGTCTTTGTTCAGGATAGGTTTGTCACCTAAGTTGGTTGGTGTTTTCCCCTATCCATGTTTTACCGCGGTTTTACCAGTACCTGTACGTTCTTCAATTTATGAGCATACATACAATGAACTAATACTAAATATTATTTATCTATAATGGCAGAAATTAGTGCAATGGATTTAATCACTCTGTGTCACATATTAAATGGTGAAACTGTAGACCCCCTGAAAACATTACTGCTACACCTTGTCAACAGAAAGTTGACATGCACTGTCAGTAAACATATTCTTTGGCGCTTATGCTGGGGTGAACGGTGGAAAAAAGGAAGAGAAAACGCACTATGATGGGACATGGACAGGAGGAGGAGGGAGTAAGGCGTGTACATTGAAGCAAACACCTCTCTATTAGTCCCACAATGGTCATGATGTATTATTATTATTATTATTATTATTATTATTATTATTATTATTATTATTATTGGTAGTAGTAGTACACAATTAAAATCTCTATTGCTTGTAAGACCTGTTACAGCTACTTATTCATCATTTTATTGATTAATAACATAAAACCAAGCTGAACTGAGTGAGTATATTGCGAACTTTTACCAAAGGTGGAATTCATTGTGCATCCCCTTCAATATAAATGGGCGACATTTGCGTTCAACACTTTTTGCATTCATTCCGATAGCAGAAGCAGTCGGACCACAGACTATTTTGAAATTACATGTAGATACGAATATAGTTTCTTTAGCTGTAAATTGAAGAAAGTTAAAAAGGAAACATCTTTTCTGATACGTATAAACTTTTAGATAATAAAGAAACTAAATATTGCACATTTATATACATTTTTAAGAATTTTAGCAACATATTTATGCGCATATTTCTCAATTGGATAATAAATTAAATCGGGCTACAGTTATCAGCACACAAGCATGGAATTTTTACTTTTCCGTAAAAATCAATAACTTAGAAATGGCATGTGCTGCTTCCGTACATAACATTTGAATTGTATTAATTTAACAGCAGTTACTCAACGGGAATAAAGTAATGACCAATATAGGAGATCATCGAACAATTTCGTGTTTTACTATCGTCCTCCTCTCCACCCAATTCAGATTTTAAATGCATTTTATACTTCTATGCTTACAGTTAAACAAGGCATCAAGATGAAGTTCATAAAACGCCTGTGGCTTCGAGACCAATCTTCGGAGGAAAAACCACCGAAACTTTTGACGGTAAGTTAACGCTAACTTCAAGTATCAATAGTATTAGTAATTCCTCTCTCGTAAGTTTCGAGCATAATTACTTCCACACATTTTGACAAATTATTTTTAATAACAGAGACAAATTTCACAACTATATTTATAGCATTTAATTTGTTTCATGTATTTTTTTTCATAACAAATAACATTCATGACTAGATATCAGTTATTCAAGCATTAAAAAACATTTTTAAGCGCCCAAAAGTCTGTAAAATTATAATAGAGAAGAAAAGCATACTAAAATGTACCATTTAGGCATCCTAAAAACCAAAAATAACAAGAATTACATTTTAAAATGCACAATTATGAGTTCATATTATAAACTATTTAATAGTTTTAAGATATTATTGGCTGATGCAACTAAAATTAGATGGCATTATAAACTTTTAAATGAAAAACAATGAACTAACATTACGTCGTTTTTAATACCTTTCTGGTCTGATTTGATATTACTAAAACTAAAATCTATAGAATAAAATCTTCTTTTTTTTGTATATCTGCATATTTCATTCAATTATTCTTTTATTCACATAGGTTACATTCTAGCTTGTTCATTTATTTGCTCTATAGTATATTCCTAACGTCTTTTCAATATTTTCAGTTTTGAATTTATGACATTTATCTGCAAACATTAGCTTAATTCTAATAAAGCTGTCTCAAAATCTACTGATGTAAATGGCATATTATTTCAACAAAGCAACAATTATAGCACTGAAACCTCAAGGGAAATAATTTCTGCTGAAACTTGAGATGTTATACACTGAATTTACTATCGTGAATTCTGGATTATTTCTCAAAAATTGCAAGCTTTTCGCAAAATTGTCTACCTTTTTCATGTGGCACTTTCTTCATTTAACTTTTTGCTGGAAGAAACACAGACATGGAAGTGCAAAGACACAAACCTCCAGTTTTCAGTCTTTAAATTATGTTGAAACATAAAGTTGGAAGTTACATAAGCCAGATTATCCTTATCCTCTGTATGGAGTCAGTATTACATTTTCCCGTAATATGTAAAATAATAAGCCCTACCCCCAACCAAGTACCTCGAGTAACAACTTTACGTATAAGTTTATTGGCTGTGGACAAATTTTGTCCAACCTCTAATGTTATACATGAGCCATACAGGTGAAATTAGTTAGCTTTGGATGAAAGGGTTTCAAGAGCTCGCTGCATCAGAGAGGAGCAGATGAACCAGTTTATCTTTTTTTTAATTGTTTTATTTACGGACGCTCTTTAATATCTCAGGTGACCCGTTCCGAAGGAAGCCATACTTAAAAATTTTACGCACGAAAAATCCATCGGTCCTGGCCGGGATCGAACCCCCAGCTGATCTTGTATGCCATTCGGATTCAAAAGAGTTTTAATCCTGCGTTTAAAAAATAAGCACAGTTTGTTTTCACCAAGTCTTTTGAACATAGGTAATGGTGTTTACCTGCTTATTGTTCACTCAATCTCCCAACAATTAAATTATAAATAATAAATATATAACCCTTATAGTTGTAGTTCCATAAATCATTAGCCAGATGTGAGGTTTACCCATATAACTGTTAATTGGTGCTAACGTAGCTTTGTACATTAGATCCAAATAAATTCTTCATAAAGTTTGAAAGAATAATCTCTGCGATGCTTTTCCTAGAAAGCGTTAAAAACTGAATCTTCAACGGTATCCATGACATTCATTAATGCATGTACTAATAATACACTAACGCAGGTGTGTTGTTGATGGGTAAGGCTAACTAAGAGATGTTAGTCGTAATTCTGCTTTAGCTTGGTACTAGCACGAATACTTCAATTTCCTTCGTGTCAGGCAAGATGGTGGTTCTTTTTCACAAATGTCTAGGATGAGAAAAAGTTCTTAAACCTCGCCAACTTTCATATAACTATAGAAAATGAATTTAAAAGTATCTTAATGTTACTTGCAAGTAATTTTATTAAGTTTAACTTTAAAATAGCTATGAAATTAAATTATTTCTCCACCACATAAATATATAATAAGCACAATTGCCAACAGCAAAGACTAGAAAAAGTAAAATATAGTAAAAATATTATAACTCTTGATTAATTTTGCACGAATAAAGAATACAGAGAATTGAATATTAAACGGGGTTTCCATAGTGTAAAAAGAAAATATTTCACCCTTTAATAAAATAAGGATGTTTTGTTTGATTTATACTTGAACATTATCAATAATCATTTATTAACCTTCGCAACTTATCTGCTCTAGAACTGCATGACACTTATCTGGGGATGTGTCGACTCCAAACATATTTAATGTAAATATTTAACACTTATTATAGATCAATACACCTAAATATCATTTCTATAAAATCAAAATACAGTATTCTTATTACATCCAGGATTAATTATTATTCATTAATTATTAATGGATGTGTGAATTGAGGCAACGTAGGCTTTCACGGCCGGAGCCACAGATATAAATAGATGTATTTTCCGGGCTGTTATGCGGTGGTCTGCTGGAGATAAAGGGTTTCAGACGTTTCGTCTACAACTGGGGCGGACATCTTCAATGGCGTGGACGAAGTCTTCTTGGAGAAGGTTGGCCGTCAGTATCACTATTTTTGAAGAGAACATAGGAAAGGCCAGGTCAGGCCCCTTCCTCTAGCTGCACGTCTTCTGCCCACCCCGGACCAATGAGCGGAGGGCGTGCCGCAGTTGTGGACGAAACGTTTGGAACTCTCATCTCCAACAGACCACGGCATAACAGCCCGGAAGATACGTCTAGTTCTCTCTGATGTATGAATTAATTTAGTCTCACCAATTGCTGAAGTAGAACATACAGGAATCACATTTTACAGATACAAATTATTTATAACTGGGCCTAAAACTGTTTACGCGTGTTTTATATGGCAATCTATTTATGCTGTGTTATAAAAATTGCACCGCACTTTCCTTGCAGAAATTTTTTTAGCACTTGTCACTTTGCTGACTAACGTTCCTGTCCTTAAACCTTGGACAGGGTCGAATCTGCGTCTCACAGGCACAAATGAAGCATCCTGTTCATTTTGGCTATCGGTTAGGAGATCTTTGAATTCAGAGGAAGTAATTGATGAATAATGGCTTTGGTTCTACTTGGCGGCATCAAAATTCTTCTATGAATGTGTGGTTTCATAAGCTCTTTCCACAGTTCCAGTAGAAACTCTCTCAGTGCATTTTTACTCTTATTATTTTACAATGCAGTACATGGTCATTCAGTCAGACTAAATTGATAATATGAATAATACTGCCAAAGACTAATTTTTTAAACATATCACTGAGTTATGTCTCACCAATTTTTCTTCTGACTTAGCTGAGTTGTAGAAACTCGAGATTTTACATTTTAAACATCTCATGCACAGAAGACAGCATTATTACATATTTGTTTTATTTTGTCCCGTTGGATGCCAAAATTGTATTCTGCATGTATTCAAATATTGTTGAAAGTGGAGCCCGGATCTTCGATGGTAGCTTTCTTTTGGAACCTCCGATTTTCCCGAAGTGTTCCCACAAGTGTCAACTTCATCTATAGTAGCTCCTATCTCTAATCAAACTTTTTAAAAAAGGTATCTATGGAGATGTTGCTTCATTATCCTTCAATTGATCAATCATATCATGAACAACACGCTTATCGCGATCTTCTGTATAAATTTATGTATTTTTAAGTAGTTTAACAGTGAACAGCTGCCCATAGTTTTATTTCCCATTCTACTGGTTTGGAAGGTATATCATTTTGAAGCCGCTTCACCTTTGAAAGTGCAGAGATGTTCATAAACAGTAAAGTAATATAAGCTCCAGGTACGTTTAATGCAAACTTCAGTAAACTGTTTGAAAACTGCCCATATAGCTTCAGCTTTACAACCAGATGCCGTTTTTCTTGCTGCTATTGACTTTGTATTACCAAAAACGTAGATACGTGAAAATTTGGATTGATCATTGTCCCTTAAAAACTGATCACTCGTATTCATTTGTCTAAAATTCTGGTAAATGCTTATTACATGCTTTTTGTACACTAGAAAATAAAATAATGCTTGATTTTCTATTCTATTTCAATCCACCATTGAAGGTTAAGCGCTTACTTTTCAGGTCTTCTGCCTGATTTTCGCTTGAATTGTGATTTCATGCTGCATGAGATCTGTGGTAAAGACATTCATCTGTGTTATTCAAAGTTGATTCTATATTACGAATGTGTTTTCACTACTGATAAAGATATGTGTAATATGCAACATTTTGCACTGCAATAAATACTTCGGACTTGGAAATGATAAGTGCTCATTTGTTGTGTCATGAAATCACATAGAGACATTTATTATGATTATGCTGGTTGTGTAGAAGTAGTGGAAGAAGAAGAAAAATGATTATGAAGATGATTAAAGCAGGATTTCGAAACACACTAAGAGAAACTGCCAAAATATTAAAGTATGTTCACAAAATAAAGTAAATTCTTGTTTGCCTAAGTGTTTTATAAATGTAGACTATTGATGTCAAAGTTTGTTGTTAGTCTACAGTTTGTCTAGGCTGGTGTTTGAAACATTTCTAAAACACGAATGTTGATTTTGTCTAGAGCTCATTTTGGAAGTTTTGAACGAGGGAAGTAATAATTATTAAAGAAGGGAGAATAATTCCGGAAAGGCTTGCACCAACACTGGCGTAACCGTGTGCCAACAATCAAATGAGAGAAAATGAATATTGAATATTCATGAATATTGTCAATTACGGAAGCGTTTAAATTTTTCTTTATCAATCTTTGAATCTTCATAGTATTACTAGTACTAGTGCTACTATTACTATTACTATTACTACTACTACTACCACCACTACTACTATTACTACTACTAGTATTACTACTACTACTACTACCACCACTACTACTACTATTACTACTACTATTTCTATTACTACTACTACCTCTCTACTACTACTACTACCATTACTACTACTACTACTACTACTACTACCACTACTACTACTACTACCACTATTACTACTACCACTACTACCACTATTACTACTACCACTACTACTACTACCATTACTACTACTACCACCACTACTAATATTATTACTGTTACTATTACTACTACTACTATTACTACTACTACTATTACTACTACTACCATTACTACAACTACCACCACCACCACTACTATTACTATTACTACTACTACTACTACTACTACCACTACTACTACTACTACTACCACTACTACTATTACTACTACTACTACTACTATTACTACTACCACTATTACTACTACTACCACTACTACTACTACTACTACCACTACTACCACTATTACTACTACTACTACTACCACTATTACTACTACTACTACTATTACTACTACTACCACTACCACTACTACTACTATTACTATTAGTACTACTACTATTACTACTACTACTACTACTACCACTACCACTACTACTATTACTACTACTACTACTACTACTACTTTTAATTTACTTTTTAAATGTTAAAATTATTTTAAAAAAGCGAACATTGGTTAAAAAGGCAATAATGCAAAATAGGCACTATAAAATCCTATCAGATTGCTTCGTTTTCCCCGTTTTGTTTGATTCGTTTTATTTATTGACGCCTTTTAACATCTCAGGTCATCAGCGTCCCATTCAATTCAAGGTGTGAAACGGCCGGTAAATTTTGCTCAGAGGCCTCTTCTTTCAGGTTTGAGGTTCTTTTTTGTGTCGTAAGTCTACGACATGGGACCCACGGCATTATTTCCCTCCATACTTTGGATTTTTTACGCCCTGGCCGGGACTGAACCCGCGATCTTGGGTTTATGATGCAAGTATGACCCCGATTCGTGTTTATATATACTTAAACATGTACATTCAGATAAATTAGACGTATTCCTAAATATCATGACTTATCTCCTAAGATTAGACGCATGTACTAAGCAGAATGGTAAGTCTAATTCTGAAAATGCTATCGTCACACTTCAAATATTTGGTTGAAGTCCCAAGGTCAAAGTGTAGTTAGTATATTTACCCACTAGATACTTTTCAATTCTCCAGATATTAATATTTTTGTGCAAGTCATACAGACTACTCATAAAATTGGCAACATATTTTAAAAGCCACATTGAGATAATGCTGGGTATATGTGAAACAGATTATTTTTTATGGTGTGATTTTGTTGCTTTCTTTGCTGGTGTTCCCCTTTTAATTCTTGCTTTTTCGTCCATTGCAGTCATTTTGCTTTTTTTTTTTTTTTTTTTTTTTTTGTGACGTTTCCCGTGTTATTACTCTTTTTATTTTATTTTGCTTACTCCCTTGAGCTCGCTTTATTCTTGCACACACTCATTTTGCTATTTTTTTCCCCAGTACTTTCAATTATGCTTCATATTGTTATTGTAGGATATCTTTTTATGGTACATATTTTGTTTCTCTTTATTCTTGTGTGTCCTTTTCTTTATAGTTGATCTTTTGACACTTTTTGTCTTTAATTATTCTTACACTTGTTCTTCTTATATTTTTCTTTTTCTATTGCCATTGCAGTTTTATCTGTTATTTTTGGTTAATTTTCTCTCTTCCTCGTTACTACAGCTGTTTCTATTTATGCCTTTATTTGTTTATCCTCTCACTCCTGTTTTGTTTCTTATTTTGGAGAGGTCAATGAATATTTGTTAATGAATATGCCAGTCATTTTGTTGATATGTTATTGCTATTAAGTGGATTAGACAGGCATAAATAGTCCGTGTTTCCGTTTTACTTGCATGTTTGGAAATAAGTGAAATGAAGATGGAAATGTGCTGGCTGTAGGTTAAGTATTCAACCTTTTATTCTGCCTCAGGAATTAAGTCATGCAGAGTGTATATATCTAGTGAGCTTTTGCAATATTTGGATTACGAAAGCTTTAACTTCAAATTCTTCATGAGCCCAAATTTGTAAGATGGTCCGAACCAGACAAAAGAAATGCGTTTTATATTTAGAAGAACAATGAAACACAGCTGCATATAGCTTAGGGTCTCTAGAACAAATATTTAATATAACTCAATGCAAAAACCATAAACCACTTCATTACTTCATTGCATTATTGTCGCATAGCTATAAAGTGTAACTATCTCGTATTTGAAATAAACTGGCGATGGAAATTTACACTTACAGCAAATGATAAGTGTCCCGTACAAGGACACCATATATCAGCAGATGTCTAGATGGTATGACGTGATATTCGGCTCAAGAGCAATGTGCTCTTAAAAGTGAAGAGTCTTCTTTGCTTTCGGCACCTAACCAAAGGTCTCTCTCTCAGTCCTACTGCATTATGCAATAGTGCCATTTATTCTGGACACTGTAGAGAATTTTGTTAAATATTACATAAGGCTTTTGATTTCAATTGAAATTTAAGTTTTTATTGAAGTCAAATTTTCAGGATAACTAGACAAACATGTCTTAATGTTCAATGTTTCAAATATGTGCAAGATAAATCATAATTACCATTTATTAAAACAACAGCTGTAAATGATATATTTTGGACACGTTCATATGCATTATTGAAAATGTTATTGTTAATATTTGTTGGATATCCTTTTGATTTGATACTGCATCGATTCTTGTAACATTGAGTCCAGCAAACATTGGAGATCTTCTGGTGTCATCACTCTAAACCGCGATTGGATGATAACCTCTAGCAGTTCCCTCTTGTTACTGGGATTCTGACTTGATACCAAACTCTTCAGCCTTGACCACAAGTTTTCAATGGGTTGAGGTCAGGAATGTTCCCTGGCTAAGGAAGGACAGTAACATTTTTGTCATTTTTGATTGATTCGAGCGGTACGACATTTAGCGCCATCCTGCTGGAAGATGCGTCGTTGACTGTCACCCCAAACAAATCACGAACAGCAGGGAGTAGTTTTAAGTCTAAGACCTCTTCTTGGTATTTGTTGGCATTAATGTTGCCCTCTAACACTGCTAGGCGTCCGACACCATGCCTTGCCATGCATGCCATGCCATGCTTCCCCATACCATGACGTTGATAGGACGCTTCATAGCGGCGGTGGTGCACTCAGGTAACATGTCCTCACCTGTTCGGGGATAACCAAAAGTGATGCCATCACTTTCAAAGATGTTCATCTTCGTTTCATCGCTCCAAATGACTTTATCCCAGTCTTCTTGCGTTCAGTCCTTGTGTACTAAAGTCCACTCTACACGATTTTGCCTCTGCTTTTGGTTGAGATAAGGCTTTTTCTTGGGGTCCTCGCTGGTAGACCATTTCCGCAAAGTTTTGTCTGATTGTTGGGTCAGAGACTTATAGCCCAGATGACATCATCATAGCCTCAAGATGGCATTTATGTATTTTGCCATACGCCGGTGATCTTGCAGAGAAAGGCGGCAGATTCTACGGCATTCCTGAGCACTTATTTTTTGGGCCCGTTCTTGTGTTACTTCTTTCTGCTTTGCAAACTTTCCTAATGCCTTCTTTTACAGCGCCTCCACCCAACCTATTTGTTATTTTTTTATAGGAACAGCATTTTTCACGAAGTGTTACTGTCTTACTTTTTTTACTTGGTGATCAATCAGCGAGTTTTGTCTTAGGAGCCATTGTTTCAAATTACAGGATCATTTTTCAGCTCACTGTGAAATATGTTCACTTCACAATAGTTAGTTGCCAACTGCTATACAAAAAGTTACACTTGACTTAGGTCTAGAAAAATACAACAATGGAACACAAGAGCTCTATTCGTTGAACTTGCAATATTTACACAACAATTATGTTTGCTGCACTAAGATGGAAATATTGATGTTATTGAAAATGTTAATTAATCTTTGTTCTAATATCTATACTGAATGTAGCACGTTCCACCTTTCTTAAAGATAATAAATATGGTATAGAAACGTAATAAACAAAGTAAAAATTCCATCTCTTGATTTAGCTCAACACTATCTTTGTATATATTGTAAGATTTAAAAAGGACAAAAATGTTACAAAAAGTGTCCAGAATCAATGTCACTACTGTAAATAGCCTTCCGTACCTATTGCCAGAGATTACGTTAGTGCTCCTAATGATCTGTGCAATTACATAGATATTGTTGGTTTTGTGATAATCATTTTGTGAACATTTATTTTTAAATTAAAATTTTAAAATCATTCAAAAGATCTTGCATTACAAATGAAAATGTTAGTGTAGAGTTAGCACTCGCCATTAATGACACTCTCATAATTTTGAAGGCATAATTGATGAAAAGACCTTCCTTCCCGAGTGCAAAATAATTTTTTTTGTGAAAAATATATTAAATTATGTTAAACGATCTCAACAATTTTGAAAGAAGTTATGCAACCGCGATTAATAGGAAAATATAAACGAATAAAAAGAAAATAACATAAATTTGCACATATTGTACTCAGATATAATTATTTGAATTTAAACAAGGTTTAATCGGCATTTTTATAGCCAGATACTACAAGACACTTCCGGTAGCTTGATCTCTCAGGGCATCTAGTTCGTACTGTAATATACGCCTGTACCGCATCAACTGAAAATATCTACACATACCCTTACTCCCTGAACCGATCTAGTCCGCCTCCTTTCACGAACGGTAGCGGAAAAAATCGAATGCCTTATTGTTATGCTGCCTGTCGTATGGAAAAGAAAAATGGAAATGAAAGTTGTAGGTGTTATGCTAAAGAATGAAGAAAAAAGAAAGAAAACATTCCTTAAAGATATTCGATTAAGAACTGCTTAGAGAATTTATGAAGATTAAAAAAAAAAAAAAAATTTAGTAAAATTTGTTCTTCAAGGAAAAAGATTACAAGTAAGATGAAAAATCCACGGAGAGTGGAACCCAAAACCTTCACATCATTAGGCCGCCACGGGTGGCCGAGGTCGTTAAGGCACGGACTCGTGAGCGGAAGATCTGGGTTCCTCGTCCTCCCTTACTGAGGTTTTTTCCAGGTTTTCCTCAGTCCTCATAAATGGCGAATGCCGGGAAGGTACCCTAAACTTAGGCCTGGAATGATTCCTTCCTTAAAAATATATCCTTTCCCTATATATCATTTCATCTCATGTATCAACAGTGTACATCGCCTGTGGCGCCTCTGTAGCAAAAACGGGCGTTAAACACTAGTCATACATTCACATCATTAGCACGATGCTCTAACCTATTGAGCTAACAGGACTTCGTGCTCGGTTTGGAAACTATTTGCCTAAAGTTATTTCACTTACCCAAACAGGTAGCTGCAGTCCCGAGCGAAAGAGGAGAAATCCGATTTCCTCAGTCCCGAAAAAAATTCCCATGTGGATTGAACCCACGACCTTCACATCGTAAGCACAAAGGACCTAACCTACTGAGCTAACAGGCCTTCATGCTCGTTTGGAAATAATTTGCCTTAAGTAATTTCAAGGAGGCGTTCGGTTTTCTCCGCTGCCGTGCGTGAAAGGAGGCATGCTCCGGCACGAGATCGGTTCAGGGAGTACGGGTAAGTAATATCTACAGTGCAACACTGTATGTAAACTGTCCTCCCAGATGCTTCCCTCCTGCTCCATTGCGGAAAGGTATTTTTTGACGGTTTTAGATTCAATTTTTGTCGAACTTTATTTTAATGAAATACTATAAAAATTTCTACAGAAAAAGTTCTAAAATGGCCCATTGGAATATCGCTGAATTTAAGGCCCTTGTCCCGAAAAATGATTAATTTGAGCCAACCTTTTTCTTGCCTTTAGAACGTTATTTTTCCATAGTGTGTTTGCAACTGGATGATCTTCAGCACTTGGAATGAAGAGAGATAAACAAATCTACAAGCAGAAGTGCGGGAAATAAAATTGCCAGTCTGGTACAATGTTACTAACAAAATATTAATGAATCGTAGCTTTAGAAATTGCTTTTTCAGTCCTCTTTTTAATAAAATTACGGTTAATTTCATATATTTGTGGGATAGACACATCTGTGTTCTTAGAAAGAGAATCCGTTCCCGAAAAATCGTTAACCAATAAAACATATTAATTATTGGAGAGAGCTTAGTTTTAAACTTTGGAATCCTCCAACAACAAATGTTGTTAATGTCTTTAGAAAACGAAATACTAGTTTTTCTTCGGTTTTTGCAACTAGATTTAATGGTCTTATCTTCAGTAAATTTATTCATCCAGGCAGCCCGGAATGCTGGGATGGTTAAGTTTATTCGTTGAAATACTTTCCGCCAGAAAGGTTGACATCGTGCCTATTAGCATCATCCCTCTTAACTTTAGGCAATTAACTTTAATGAAACCGTTTTCGATTGACAACTGTTCCCTACTTTTCCTCCTGAGATTATCTTTCTTGTGCACTTCACTGTTTAGATATTTGCCCCATGGATATTTTCGTTCCCACATGATTTTTATGATATACATTATATATTTAATCCTTGCATGAAAAACATAAGGCTTTCTTTTGCTTATTCTAAAGCGCGAGAACGCATAGTAGCCATGGATGGTTCCTGCATATTGAAATTGATAAAATGATAAACTAAACACCGATTGCACAAGAAAACAAACGTGCAACGTGCTCCTGCGATGTGCTCTGAAATGTTTACAGGAACCCGATATGGTTTGCCAGTTCATTCAAATAGCCCCAAGAAATTCCAGGGCTACCAACTTCTTTCAGTTTCATTCGATTTCGAAGTGGTACCGGCACAAAGGCGAGAAAGAGACGGCCGTTGTCAGATTGAGGTGCTTCCTGAATGTCTTTCTTTGAACTATGAAACTATGAACAATGAAATGTAACGCTGAATGATTAAAGATGCGGAAAAAGACGCATGTTTTTACATGAAAAGGTTTTCAGTTTTGTATTTAAGGAAAGTAATAAAACACAATTTTTTTTGCTAAAAATCGTGACCATTGGTAATTTTGCAAATTGTTACCAATTTTGCGATAATTTGCGGACATATGTTGGTTCATTTAGAACTTTTTACGGAGGTATTTAGATTTTCTATTTCCCAAATTATGTTTCTAATCTATTTTACATTTATCATTAATAATTTTTTTTTGTAAATAACGCACAGCAACGTGGGTATGCACTTTTTAAAATAAATGCCAACTCAAGAATCTCAATGAAAATTATTTTCCGTCTACACTTCAGGAGAATATCTGATACAATGCATGCAATGGCTCAATGAGTTCGTGCCTCTAAGATAGCATACATCTAATTTTATCTCTGTAAAAATGTTCCTATTAATATCTGAGGAAAGCTAGGAATTTTTACTGGCCTCAGAAGAACTGAACGGCCATTCTTAGTTTAGTGACTACAAAATAATTATTCAGGCATATTCAGATAAATGTTGTTGTTCTTTATTACGATATAGAACTGTAAATTTGTGTTCAACAAGCCATAATACGTAATTAGCTTTTCCTCAAACTGCCTGAACGTAATTCTAGCAATAACCGCTCCACAATTATACTGTTCGTGCATATTACACATGCGCAAACTATCTAATTTCAAGATTTCATCAAGTATTATAAAATCACCATTGTGGTATGCACGACAACAAATGACATCAATTCATTCTTGGAAATCTGCACCAGCATTCCAATCGATCTCTCATTTTTCCGTTCTAGAAAAAAGGTCCCAAGTATAAACAAATACAGACAGGTCAGCGCCTTGCCAACATGACCGCATTATAAATAAACTACACATACAACTAGTGTCATAATTTGGAAGACCCAATGACAAACATTTGCCAGAAAAGTGAATATTGGATGTTAATTTACGATGTGCGATGAGAACATTTTGAGACAATAACAATTATCAGGTCACTAAGCAACATATTTTTTATTTTATAAGACGACACACTTTGTGCAATGCTTAAAATTAATTTACTTTTATCAGAACTTACAAAACAATTATGTGTGTCTTATTACTCCGCTCTTGAATGACTTTACAGCAATGCCCCCCCCTTCGATGTTCGCGTAGAAAATGCTAGCAGTAATATACACGCAATGAATTAGCGCTATTATGAATAGAAACTTGCATATTGCATATGGGGACCTTCCTTTTTCCTCAAGAGTTCTTTTACCCCTAAAGACTTTTCATCCATCTCAGCGACCGCTGTGTTTGCTACCTCCTTCTTGCGACATCGCTGGTAGAGTACAGTATTGCAGGAGGTCTTGGGATACAACACCGCATCCCGCTAGCAGCCATCATGTGGCGGCTTGATCCGAGGTCGCTACATCTCTGTTAGGCATTTTTCCAATTGTCATCACTAGGCTAGGTGGACCCCGTTCCACCTCTCCCTAAATTAGAACATTTTTAGGTAGGCAACGGGATACAAACCAGACCTCCCGACCAGCATTCAGCAACGCTAACCAACAGACCAATAAGGTTCTTTTAAAGAATGTTAATTGTTATGTAGTTGTATTTCAGTTATCATGGGTAACTTTGTTACAGGATGATGAGTATCGCCGCAAGGCCATCGAATCTCTGGATGTAGCCTGGGAAGTACTAAACTCCAAAGATAACTGGAAGCTGGAGAAGCAGACGGCAAATGGCGATACCGTGTACTCTAAATATGTGAATGGATACGGAAAGATGTTCAAACTTACTGCAAGTACCATTTAAATGACGAAGGTTACCACCAACTTTAGCAAACCAATCCTTAGCCACTAAGTCTAAAAGTTAACTTATTTACCTATGTACATATATATGGCATTAGCTTTCAAAGAGACTAAACTTTATTTCTTTTTACATTTAGCGAAGATGATATAGGAAAAATAGCTTATTTTAACGATTTTTCGTCTGAATGCAGGTGCCCCATTTTAGTTTTTCGATGCATAGAGTATGCTGAGTCGTATAGACCCCAAAACAGCTTCTGCATTAACGATAATCCTGTCAATAGATGGCACTAATGGCATTTTAATTCACGTTGTATTTTGACCAGTTGGGAAATTTTAAAAGTGCCAACCAACGATATGATTATCGCTAATTCCGGAGCTTTTTAATTGATAAAAAGTGTACATTTATTTACACATTAAATGCCCAGTGATTAAAAAGTATATAGAATTTACGCAAATGGTGGTGAAAATTAAAATTATAATGGCGATGACCGGGAATAAGATTGTGTGTGCGATAGCGGGAAAAGATTTGTGGCAACACTAGTAATTAAAGGTGTGCGGAGGAGTGGGGGATTTATTTGATGGCAAAGATCGGAATTAAAAATGTGGGACTTAGTGGCAAAGCCGTGAACTAAACTTTACATATATTTATTTTGAAAAATAAAAAGTTTCACAACGTTGTTGTGGGGAAGCACAGTTTTGGCTAAAATTGGAACTAAAACAAACAAGATCGAGGTAAAATATTTCAAATTTTGTAAAAAGAAATAAAATTTTCAAAAAATGTTCAAACAATTAGGAGGAATGTGTTCCTTCTTTGCCTAAAAATATAGTTTGTCTAATCAAGCCCTAAAATCCCGAGACCCGCATATAACGATATCTGCTAAACTGCTTGGTTCCGAATCGTGCGAAAATTCCCAGTGACATTGTAATCCGATTTATTTTAAGTCAGTTTTCACATTTGGAACTTCGTAACCCTTTGGTAGATGTGCACTTTCAAATAATTTTCGGGGATTTTTGTAGGTATTATAATGATGAGGTCTTGTCTAGCTTTAATTCAGTTAAAAGATCACATCAATAAACCATTCGCTTCAGAGATATCCTTAGTAGAGATTTTAAATGATTCAGCGATGCCTGGAATTCTTTGTATATATTCTGGGAAAGAGCCGAGTTCGGTTGATCCAAGAATCATTTTTATATATGTCTGAAGAACTTGGTTGTCATATATTTTTACAGTTGGCCTCATGGTGGAAGTTTCTAATTTATAGTGAGTAGCGAAACATTTACATTTTTATCATTCATGAATTACATTTTGTAAGTCTTTTGCATCATATCATTCCTGATTCTAGATATTCCATAAATGTATGTAATCGTGCACGGACACTATTTATGCAAATTTCACCAAGAAAATTTTGCAGAGGTAAGAAGAAAGGCACCAATAATAAAGGAAGAGCGGAGTTTGTATACGAATGTTTTCTT
The DNA here is from genome assembly GCA_030762175.1 of Metallyticus violacea. Lineage (NCBI taxonomy): Eukaryota > Metazoa > Arthropoda > Insecta > Mantodea > Metallyticidae > Metallyticus > Metallyticus violacea. The sequence goes on from CM060832.1 coordinate 99,800,015, forward strand.
CCAGGGTGAGGTGGAATGTCCTCCAGAGCGTCTCATTGTAGAAATCCACAATAAAATTGAAGAAGTGCCCAAGTGGAACCCGACCATAAAATATTCTCGTAAAGTTCAGGTACAGTATCAAAGAGGCGAAGCAAAAATTGGTAATTGGAACTAATTAAGAAATATAGTATTTTATGCCCTAAGTTGATGATGGTTTGTTGACAGAGTTCAATATTTAGTAAAATATAGATACAATACAGAAAAACGGCATATCAGCGTATTTACTAGAAAATTAAGTTGGACTCTGTCAATGATTTGTTGATGACTCTGGAGCAATATTCAAACCGAAAGAGTATCTATGGCTATGAATAATTTTTTTTTTGTTCTATGCTGAATTTCCTAAAATAACTTGTTATTCCCATTTCCCATCTATCTTGCTCTAAAGTCTCTCATAACTGCGACCAGCGGTAGCAGCAGCAGCAGCAGCAGCAGCAGCAGAAGTAGTAGTAGTTTTTTTTTTGATTGATTTATTTAAGGACGCTCTTTAACAGCTCAGGTCATCAGCGTCCCATTCAACTCAGGGCGTGAAACGGCCGACAAATTTTGCTCAGAGGCCTCTCTTTCAGGCTTGAGGTTCTTTTTCGTGCCGCAAATGTACGACACGGGACCCACGGCTTTACTTCCCTTCCGAAGGAAGCCATACTTAGGATTTTTACGCCCGAAAAAATCCATCGGTCCTGGCCGGGTTCGAACCCGCGTTTTGAGTATAGGAGGCAAGTATGGTAACCACTACACCACCAGGACCGACGTAGTAGTAGTAGTAGTAGTAGTAGTAGTAGTAGTAGTTGCAGCAGAAGTAGCAGCAGCAGTAGCAGTAGCAGCAGCAGTAGCAGTAGCAGTAGTAGCAATAGTAGTAGTAGTAGTAGTAGTAGTAGTAATAGTAGTAGTAGTAGTAGTAATAGTAGTAGTAGTAGTAGTAGTAGTAGTAGTAGCAGCAGGAGCAGCAGGAGCAGCAGCAGTAATAGTAGTAGTAGAGTAGAAGTAATAGAATAGTAGTAGTAGTAGTAGTAGTAGTAGTAGTAGTAGTAGTAGTAGTAGTAGTAGTAGTAGTAGTAGTAGTAGAGTAGAAGTAGTAGTAGTAGTAGCAATATTAGAATAAACATTCTCATTTCTGCTAGAGATGTGATCAAAACGAAGTGCTGTCAAACGAAATTTCTCCCCTGTACCATCCTTGGCATAGAAATCATCCAAATTTTCCTGTGATGACTTTATGATTCCTACAAGATACAATAACTCAAGCAGGGCCTTTATTTCGGCGATATTGGCATTTCTCTATTGTAGTTTTTGCCTGTGTTCATAAATTCACTATTTTGTAGTTTCCACGATTTTTCCCAACATGTCGTTTGTTGAAAACATACCCCATTACCGAATAGGTTTACGAGCTAAACAATGCCTATGCCACATACTATTCATGTATTCATTGAATAAACACTTTATTTTAATAAAGTCATGCAACTAAAATTACGGATGTGCTTGTCACGTTTAATTAATACAAATATGAGCAAATAATCACATTAGTTTTTCAAATTATTTTGTTTTGTTGCTAAATACTTAAAAATTTACAAAATTAGACGTCTTCTGTTGTTTCTTAAACTTCCTTTTTAGCAAGAAAACGCCTCTATCCACTTCACAAATGCTGCCATTCTCTTGTTAATGGTTTTTACACTTAGCGACTCAGAACGTTTTACTGCTAAAATTTCCAACTTCACATAATTTTGCTTATTCTGCAGTTTTGAAATAACATCTACTTTTTCTTTTACGATTTCACCTAAGCTTCCTACAAATGGTGCAAATTTAGAAGCAGTGATTTTTAATGAAAAACAAAGAGTAGAATCATTTGCCTCCAGTGAATAAACAGTAGATGGAAGATTTGAGAAATGTGCAAATTTATATGCTAGGTTGCCTTTTTACTCTGAATGTTTATTATTTTAGGATGTTTAGTATTTTTAGTTCTCTCATGCAGAACATGATTTTGTCAAAATCATTTACTACATTCCTATCTGTAACTATGGGCTCAGTATATTGCTATCATAAGCCCCAACGTGTCAAAATTAGTTTTAGCGGAAGGGAAATGTCGGGAAATTATTATTTTGTATACAGCACTATAAAAATATTCTTTTTACTGAAGCTATCAATTTGTTAAGTAATGGATAAATTTTCACTAATGATTTCTGTTATACGGAGCAACACATGAACAAGTCGACGGGAAAAATAACCTCAAGAGTTTTACCGGCTTAAATCATTTTTTTTGTTTTTTTTTTGAGTAGTGTTTAACGCCCGTTTTTACTACTGAGGCACCACAGGCGGTTTAAATCATTTAACTAGAGACAACAGCTGCAAACAGCAAAACACATTAATTATGTATATACAAATTAACAGAATTAATGAGAATTTTGGAAACCATTTACCTATTTTTGGCTTGGAATTCCTCTACTGCAAGAAGGTATGGGATAGTTTGTTCATTCTTATACAGGAATGCAACTGTGATATTTGCTGTAAACCATTTCTTACATTTTTGTGTTTCATCAGCAGAAACACATATATAATTATTTTAAATTTTATTTATAGTTTTCTTCAATAGTAGAGTCAAAACACTGATTGACATAATAAACAGTTGATTCATTCAGCTCTTTGCACTGTATATACTTCCAGATAAATTTTTACAGACTGCTGAGTGTCCATAATGAGATATCTACCACTAAATAGCAGTTGGGAGAACAATTAACATGTCAGTGACCTCGTCTATTTGACTCAAAAGACTAGCTACTGTTTAACATACAGGGACATTCTTCAACTCTCTGTCTTGTCAAAGGGTTCAGGCGCATAAACTATTGATGTACACAAATATAATGTTTATATATGTTGTCCAACTTTCTATCACTTAAAACGAGAGGTGTTCTGTTATATCATCTTGCTGAGAGGAATATTGCACTGGAACCTCTAAATATGGAATAATATTTATTTTTATATTAATTTATACTAATACCAGCAAAGTATAAAAATGTATCAACATATAAATTAAAAATTTATTAGAAACAGAATAATTAATAAAATGCATTTAAAAACAAGAAGTATCATCGAGATAAACAGCTTTGTGATTGCATATAAATCCTACCCCTACTTAGAGCGTATTTTAAAACGTGTTGGGGAGAAGAATGAAATTGGATGGTTAGAAAACCTTATAAATATATATATTACAATATTAACAATATGATGTACTTAAAATTACTAAAATAAGCAATTATATGCAACTTAATAATGTGTATAATGGACTAAATTTTTACATTTCCTATAGTTAAAACATAAGCAAATATTTTAAGCACATGAAAAAATATTGCACTGGATAAAATCCGATGCATCATAATAAATATACCCTAACGCATTTTGCGAATATGTCTAGGAAACATCTCTAATATCTCGTGACTGCTGCCATTCCTCGCAAATACACAGCAGCGACTGAAAATATAGCCAAATTAATCTAATTGTAAGAATTAGTTACTTGTACCAGTCATTCTACCTGAAAACAGACAGATGGAGTTTGCTTTTATAAGCAGAACTTTTGACAAAGGTATCGCAACCCAGGCTAATGGATTACACTTCGAGGTCCTTCATAAACCCTACATCAATGTGCAACTTTGATTTGTTCTGAAAACTATATCTAAGGTAATAGGCTAAAATAAACAAGTTTTAACATTTTTACAAGTTGCATTACTCAAAGTCGAGCAATGAAATACTTAATTACAATAGATCAGGGGTGGACAAATCGCTGAAGGTCAAGTGCAACTTGTTAGTCCCTGCTTTAGAATTTCCCACCGGTGCAAACATAAGGATCATGAACATATTTTCGGAGTACAGGTGGGCCTAATTACTTTTACGTCCATTGGTGCACATTTTTTTCACTTTGTCTTCAAACCATTTTAAATAAAATGAAGTAGATATGGCTACTCATAGCTATAACTTGTTTACTCACATTCCAGGTAAGTGATTCAGCAAAAATAGCTTTTTGAATTCGAATAATATTCGTTTCCTTCCAAAAGGTTATTCAACAATGGTTCAGCAGAGAGCATGCAAACGTTCAACGATGTGTCTACTGGTATTTACAGAGGATAATGTGAACTGTAATCAGTAATTTCAGTCTAAATTAGAAAGCTTGTCTATTTTTTTATAACCGAATGTATGGCTCAGGTATTAACGCTTAAGGCTTGTGTTCGGAGGTCCTAGGGCCCTACTAACCTGACACAGAAAAATCCTGGTTTTTCATAATTCATTTTCAGAAAGGTCAAATGCGGGTTAGTATTTTTCTGATGCGGATTCACCTTCCATTTCATAATGCTACTTCAATCCATCTGTGTGTGTGTCTGCACCTTTCTTTATTTATGATATGTTTGAGGCGACCCTGATATTAGGCTTATCGCCCATTCAGGGAGTCCTTTAGTGCATGTGTACTCTGTGTGTGTCCAGTGACAAATTATTTGCTCCCCGACAGGCGGTTTGCTTATAAGTCCCAAGGAATGTAAGTTCTATTACCGGAGGAGAGTAAACAGTCAAGGAAGAAGAAGAATATAACATTTTTATAAATTAAATGGGGTTTTCAGCCAATTTTGAACTTTTACAAAAATCTTAGTAGCACCTTTTTAAAACTCTGTTCACTGTACTAAGATTTTTATTTTCTTATATATATTACAGTGGTACAGTGGTACAGTGTCATGATTCTGAACAACTTATTGCTTCTTTTTTATTTTTTAATTATATTCGAATTGAAGCTGTTCTTTAATAAAATAATATAATAAATGATTTGATATGAAAGGTTGCTGACAAAAATCCGATTGGGTAGATAGGCGCATATATGTAGAAATCTAGCACACGTATGTCTTTATTTTTTTACATCTGGATGACTGTGTGCCAAAGTAAATGGCATATTAAAACAAATTCTCTGGCGTTGATTTTTCAGGTGATTGATGAACAGACGGATGTGACGTACATAGTAACTACGGAAGGTGGAGGAGGACTTGTTTCCAGTCGGGAGTTCATAAACCTGCGGCGTCGCGACACCCGTGAGGGTTGCCAAATAGCTGCGGGGTCATCAGTGTTGCACCCCGATGTACCTCCTCAAAGCAAATATATAAGGTATGTGTTGCAACTCAATTAATAGGCAAGGAAAGATCTCAGTTATATACATAAAGACACGTAGCGTAACTCTACTGTGGTCTAAGAAGTGTTTTACTTATAACTCTTTCTGATAACTCCTCGACTTTGTACAGTGTTGATCTTTATCTATATAGAGAGGCTTCGCTCATTGTAAGAGTTAGATAGTCCGCTTACTCTTTATACCCTTTCGCTTATTTATTTCATTTTCATTTCCACCAATATTGAGTGTCTAATTTTGAAGATTTTTGTTTTGCTTTTTTTTTTTTTCCATCCGGTTTATAAATTGCTATAACTTTTGGGTACCCCCGTTCAATTTTCTATTTAGTTGTGCATTATCTTTCATTAATCAATTTTCTATTTAGTTGCGCATTATCATTAATCCAGGTACAATCTAATGGCCCCTTTTTAAATTTCTCATTAACAACTGTAGCTACTTCTACTTATTCCTGCTTGATTTGTTCAAAGCCACTATGTATCTTCATACATTTTTTTTCAAAACTTGAGCCTTTTTAATTTTTTTAGTCACAGTTACATAAGCAATGTCTACTTTTTTCGCTAGTACATTTTGAAGTTATTCTTTAGTATTTCACATACTTACATTCTGTTATAACATTAAGTTTTCAAAAATACCAGATTACTATAATTTTAGTTATTACAGTCATTCAATGATGACGAAATGTTGTTCGAGAAAGAACATATCAAGGATGCCACACTAAAAATGTAATAACGATGGGGAATAATTTCGTTTATCCTATTTCCGTTATGGAAATATTAATGAGATAGTATTTATCATTGAATAACAATTTATAATATAATTTTTATCTTTATAATCAAAATGTAAGTTATTGTTTTGTATTGTAGATGGTCAATTGTTTAATAAACACCAGCTGTAGCAACAAACCATGTTCAAGCTAGGTCTAGAGTGCGACATCTTTCGTCTCAATTGAGCTCAACATGCTTCTTTTAATTTTCTTTTTTAAGTTGAACTCCCCTCTTTTGACTGAAGAACCCCATCTTCCCTAAAGGTTTTGTTTTGTTGCGTCTATGTGGTAATAACAAGCGTCTATGTGGTAATAACAAAACATTAACAACACCGTAGATTTCTACCCACGTGAGTTTGTTATATTTAAAATCACACTCCTTTCACTCCAGAAGTATTAATCTGAAAAACCCAGCTATAATTCCAAACTAGCTGATATCGTGGTGTTATGATGGAATAAAGTGAAAGGGATAAAACGGAAACGATAATATTGTGGAGATAGGCAGCTGCGATTTGTTTGAATTCCTGAAATGCTCACAGAGGATTGATCAATGATTCATGAGCTTAATAGTCATGACAAGAGTTAGTATTCCTGAGCATTTTGCCATTATCATTGCAAAATTTTTGTTTTTGGAAATTTTGTGTTTTCCTGTTTTTCACAAAGTAACTTTGGAACAAGCTGCTTATTTCTGAAATGTTCTTTATTTCTGTATATTTTAAGCTAATTCCTGTAGTCTTGAATCCATTAAACGAGGTTTTCCTGTGAAAAGATATATGCTTACTGAAGTAGGAATCTGTCTAAAGATATCTATTGAATAGTACCGCAATAAAACGCAACGCGTCACACTAGTTTATTGCAATAATTTAATAATGACCATGTTCCGAACAATATTGACTTTCTTTTTTGTACATATATATTTATTGACTCCTAATGAAAGGTTTATGCTATCTTTTCCATTCCATCCTATTGTGTAGGCGCCGTACATTTTGTCTGTTTTTTTTCACAGAACTTCTTTAACATAGCGTTTACCTACCCTCATGTCCAGTTGTGCGACACATTTAGTGTGCAAGTGAGCATTTCTTAAGATAAAATGTTTGATTGGTACTTTTTACATCACTCCACACTACAGTGCTGATCAGTCTAAACAAATTTTTTACAGAGGTACCAATGGGCCTAACTGTTGGGTGACGCGACCAGTTCCAGGCAATTCCAATCGTTGCGTTTTCCAGTGGCTGTTGAACTCAGATCTTCACGGATGGCTGCCGCAGAACGTGGTGGATCTAGCTTTAACTTCCGTTTTGATCGATTATATCCGTCACGTCCGAACACACACTGCCAAAATGAAGCAAGAAGGTCTTCTGGAAACGCACGACTCGTAGACAGTGTCTCATGTAAACCTCCTGCACTGAGACAGGTGCATGAACGAGGTTTCTTATCCTCATCCTTGGAAACACTGGAAACTGTCTCATGGCATTTTCTTGTAAACTTTTCCACAGTTCTTGAAAAGGAGGGAAACAAAAGAGATTTGCATTGACATAGTTGTAGAATATGCATTAAAGTTAATATGAAGCCACTTTTCCAGTTTCTAATTATAACTATTACAGAAAATTTAAAATTGCCATACATAGCTGATTGCGTAATGAATTTCAGTTATAATACAACGTTCCCAGTTGTGGTCACTAGAGTTCCGTTTTTAATGTCTTAAGATAAAATTCATAGATTGTAAATAATTTTACATTCCTTTTAGACACGAACTTTGTTACAAAATTTACATATTTTCTTGACATTAAATTAAAATTCAGACCACTTTCATAAATTTCAGGATTATAAAGCATAATAAGAATCTTGGGGCATATGAGTGAAAGTGTATGATAAAATTCTTAAAATAATATTTTGGTGCTAGTAAGTGTATCAATAAATTAATGCAAAACATTCTTGAGGAAAGGTGCGTCCTTTATTCTGGTGATAGATCAATGGCTTAAATGAACTAAAATTGTCGAAAATTACCTCATCGAAATATGTAGTAAACATGCCCTTCATCCTATTATTTTTCAAAAGTAATCATAATTTAAATAACATGAGTAAGAATCTCTTTGAGATATGTTCGGGTACATTAACTATAGTATTTTGAAAATTGTTTATTTTTAGTCATTGTTATACAGGTTTGTGATGCCACTTTTTTAAGTCTAATTCTATCCCCTTTTTATTCTCTGAAAGAAAGTACCTTCTCCTGTGTTACAAGCAGTACTAAATCCTTTTTTTACAAAACAACATATTATATAATATTATATTCCATGACAATAAAATCATTTGTTCATCAATTAATTAAACATTCTATTGTGAAGAGATTTATTATTAAATCCTTATAAACTTATATTTTTAAGACAGAATAACAATTTGAACTTGATATTTGTAATGAGAAGACATGCGGTAGAGAACGCACACAATAGGTACAGACAAATGCCAGCAATAGCATTTGAAAATGTGCAAAAATGGTTTAACTATTACAAAAGTTTGAATGGACAATACTTAGAACATCTAATTAATTATAAATTTAATTCCAAAGCTGAGCAAAATCAGATTTTTCAATGAAATGTTTGGTCAATTTTTATAGAACCTGAAAATATTCTCTAATAAATTCATAAATATTTAATTTTGAAGTACAATTTTTTGCACTAAGAAATGCAATGTTTTATTCAGAATTTAAGCAAAGTCATATATATATATATATATATATATATATTTATATAAATTTATATAAAGGAGTGAAATACATTCCAAGTTATTCTGTTTAAGATGTACTGTTACGGATTATGGTCTATTTTTTGCAACAATTATTATAAAAAAGGTCATTTTGTATAAAAATGCTAGCAAAATATAAATAATTGTAGCAGTTAGTTTCCCAAAAATATTCTAATATAATTTCATTGAAATTATAAATATTATATATATTTTGAAAAACCCTATATTACCTTTCTGCTGTAATAATTATTAATGTAATTTTCCAGCTGAGTAATGTTTTTAAAATGCAAAACTAGTTTACATTTACCTCGATAGAAATAAATCAGAGCATCATTCTTATCCATTTATGTACTATTTGAAATGTGTAAATTAAAAAAAATATGAAATATGCTTAACAACATTAAACCATAACAATCCAGAGCATAAAAGTTCCTGGCCCGTCAAGTCGGTTGCCTCCGAGAGGTAAGGTAGAGCCCATCGGCAGCTCAAAACATGTTAACCTAGTTTGCCGACCTCATTCACTGCCTCTTAGATCAAGCAGCTCCCAATTGCCCTCACTAAGGACTCCACTGCGACCAACCCATTTCGGAAAATTTACTTCGGTATTGCAAGGATTGGAATCAGAGCAGAGCCAAGCACACTGACTGCTAAGACTACATGTGTGATCGACATAGAAATTTAGCAGATTTCGAGAAAAAGTCCTTCCTGAGTCTTTGAGTTAGAAATTAACGTCTAAACTGTACTTACCAGTGAATTTTAAAGCCGGAGTGAATCCCAAAGGACGCAATTATATTTCGGTCAGTCTACGGTGAGAGCCTTTTGTCTGAGCCTCTGCTCAACCTAAAGGGTCATGGTTGAGGTTGTATAAAGCTCAGAAATGTGCGTCTTTATATTATCAATTTATTGCACCAATAATTTGCGCGATTGATACAGAATACTAACAATAAAATAAATACTGTTCTATTTTTTAAGTAATGCTCATTAAAGCTCTTCCAACCTAAAACTCAAAAAGGAAAATAAACATTAAATTATGCGATGTAAAAGAACGTAAATTCCAAGTAAAATACTTTGTTAACATGTAGTTTTCATTTTTCCCTAATTGAAACTGACCTTTTTTGAATTATCTTCTTTTCCAAACTCTTTTTTAAAATAAATTTAACATTGGCAGAGTTTTCTAAGAAAGTAATCTTGTAGATTATAATAAAATTTATAATGTTTTTGTACATTGTTTTCTATGTAGATACACAATCACCAATAAATGTTACACGCGATTTATGATTTTAAACTCAGTAATGTTTGTCACCAGCAGACATCTATAACCGTTAATGTAGTTTCTGATGTGGAAGTTGTCGACTAGGTATTATTTCATTAACACAGTAATATATAAATGAAAATAATGTTTTAGCTCTGTCATTTGATTAGTCATAATATTATTTATGAACCATGTTAATAAAACATGACAATTATATAAGAACAAAAATTACATTAAATTAATAATAAGCGCAAAGTTGGCTCCAATGCTTTGAAAATCTATATATTCAATATATTTTTATTATCGTAAGAATTCGGCTGAAAATCCCCTCAAAAACCCGCATGTGTCACTGAGAAATATCATAAATGTTAAAATGCATTCCTTTTTCTTATAAATATACATGTAATTTTTATTAGTTTCTCTAAATTGATTTCTTATAAAATACATTCTAACTTTAGAAGAAACGAGCTCGTAAGTGGAGAACATTTCTCATTAGATCTTGACTAGAATGGCAAGAGACGAGGCGTTTCACAGTCATGAGCTTATTCAAAGTTTATGGTGAAATTTTGGAGTTGAGGCATTAAACCTGCGGCATGCCCTAGTTGGAGGTTTCCATAGTAATTCTGAATTTCTAGTACATTTGTTGGTGATGCTTTTATTATAGTTGGTTTATATAATTGGCTTAGCACTTACTCGTATGTTGGCCATTTAGGCATGTATTTTTTTTTACATTTTTTATTTTATAGATAACACTCGTTGGCAATGAATATACGATTTTTAAAAATATATCCTAACATATTTAATTTTAATTGAGTTTTGTTAGAATATCTGCATGTTCAGATGTTTTTGTTGACTTTATGACTGATATAGTTGACTGTGAAGTCGCTTCGTTGTGTGGGTAATAACAGTTGCTACAATTAAGTGAATTATTATGTTTGACTACATTGCATAAGCACTATGGACATTCGGAAATGATTTACAATACCGCACAATCTATGGGCAAATGCATTTGTAGGCGATGGACTGATATTAGTATGATATGCAGATCATATTTGGCATTGTAAGAAAAGTGCGTAGCGAAATGACAGTGTTCGTTTTTTGTCAAGTAGAGAAAGACGTGGACAAGATGGAAGGCTATTATCATGGGTAAAGATGGACTGCATGGCCTCCGAGGAAGAACAGCATCAAAACTGCAGAAATTCATAGATGCTGAAATGCGGTGTGTGGTCAAATAGCTCCTGCACAGAAGACCGTTTACAACTGGGTCAGTATATTCGCCAGCGGCAGGAAATTTGCACATAAGTATATGAGGACTGGTCCTCCGTTAACATCGCGGTCTGCTAGGAACATTATCGTTTTGTCTGAAAAAAATGTTATGTCTGATAGGCGCATAACCTCAGAGGAACTGGATTATCAAACAGACCTCTGACGCACAACCGTGCACACTGATTTGCATACACAAAATGTGTGCACGCATTGGGTTCCACGGAACTTGAGAAAGACACAGAAGGAAAAAGGGTTAAGTCTGGTCTTTTCCTCCTAAAAATGCATAATGAAGGAGCGGATTTTTAGGATGAGCTAATGGCGTATCACGACCACACACCAGAGAAGAAAGTGCATTTCATGCAATGGAAACATCCAGGGAGTCCCGGCCCAAGAAATTTCGTGCTGCTCCACCAACAGGCAAGCAATCATCACCATCTCTTTGGACACTGCAAGCACACTGCTAATATATTGGCTTCCTCAAGGAACGACTATCAACAGCGTTACACAGCTTAGACGCAGATTCAGTAACGGCGAAAGGGGAAGTGTTGACAGGAATGTTCCTGCAGCATGACAATGCTCGACCCCATCAGTAACACTATTGTTATCCCGCACCCATCACATTTATCTGATCTCCCTCCTTTTGATTATGCCTTATTCGACAACTGAAGGATCACGACGAGGTTAAACATTCGGCAACAATGAGGACCTTTAGGCAGCTTTCCACTAGTGATGACGTAATACATCCAAACAATAGCTTCGCCACGCAATAAGAAATTACCAGGAAGATAGTAACGGTGCATTGACGTAGGTGGAGAGTACATTGAGAATCCCATGCAAATTTAACCCTGTTGCATAATAAATTACAAAAACTATTGTTGTAAATCATTTACCAACGCCCCCCTAGTACTAAATTCTTGTAATTTTATCCTTATGATGCATCTAACTCATTTGCTATTAGCCTTCCAATTAGCTTGGAGCAATCACAATTAACATAAACAGGCCACATTTTCGTGCTCTCTGGTGCTTTTGGCTACATTGAAGGCTATTTTAAATAGCATCGAAATATGCTTCTTCAAAATGTATACTGTTTATTTTCTTGTTGATCTGTAGTTTTACGTACAAAGCCTCTCATGGAGTAAATGTTCTCCCGCACATCTACTGCGCTACAGAGTACCTAATTTTGATGAACAATCAAGTTTGGTATATGGTATTCACCTGGGAAACATCAATAATATTATCTTCGTGCAGAATGATGAGCTCAACGATCTTGAATGGGATCGCTCAATATTTTAAGGACGTTGGTTGGGTCATGATAGTTCGCACGAGTGCCCAGTACATAACTCTGATATCGCTTCCTGTGGGGATAGGCAAAATATGAGTTTACAGTACCAAACCAAACTCTGGATTAATAAGATAGGATTTGGCATGTTATCACCAAAGTACCTGCACTAAAGTCGGTCGAAATTATCCCCAAGGGATTATAGAAATTGGTTACAGTGCTCTAGCATGTGTCAAATTTTAATACGTAGACAATTTATAACCCACAACAAAATTTGTTTCGGTACAAAGACAAATTATTAAATCATTTATTAACGATTTCCAATGGGAAGCTACTGCTCGTCCATCCTGCATATCTTGAAAATGTAATATAATTATTTTTCATTGGAACATCGACATTTCGATTTATCGAATATTCGGACAGAAGCTGCATTTCCTTTTGAAAGCAAGGCTACAAATCACTATTTAATTCGAATTTTCAAACTTTTTTTTTTTTTTTTTTTTGATAATTTCGAAGACAGAACTCATTCTCGAATTGCAATTTATGATGTGTTTATATGTATTTCCAAGAATTTTTAGCCTTACTCCGATTACAAACTGAATAATGCAATTTTAATTTTCTTACATTCATATAAAGGGAAGTAAGTTGTTACAACTTTAACCCTGTTCTCAATAGTACGGGGTTTTCACCACTTTTGTATGCAAGTCTTTCGAACCCCTTCACCCATTAAAATTGTAGGTACAAAAAAGTTGTAAAAATCTTCTTAACTGCACAGAAGGTCCCTAAGTTGTCGGCTGTGATTTGTCTGTACGGTGTGTTTCTTTCAATGTCGAAGAGTAATGATTATGGTAGTTTAACTTTATATAAAGAAGGAGAAGTGGACAAGGTGTGACATTACTAATACTAGCGAATTCATTATCGCCTGTATGTTTTTGCTAATCTCCTTGGAGTTCCAATTAAAACCATAGTTTAGAAAAAGATGTGCCGTGGTTTTCGCTAATAAAGTTCTATATTGCTTCGGCTTATTCTTTTATTAAAATATTGTACAAGTTTTACAATAAATAAATAAAACTAATTAATACATTTTAATGTTGTCCAGTGTTTTATAATGGGAAATAATATTTTTTACGAATCATAGTAATAGACGTAATTTACTAGCAGTGGTAGCCATATGATACAATTAATGTTATAGGATTGTTTTACGTTTTACAAGACCTTCAGGATAGTTTTCATAGAATATCAATAAAATTAAAAGTCGGAAAATTATATTTTTTAGCGTAGATTCTTGAATTACAATTTATTTCCTGTTTTAATTGAAGCCTAAAATGTTTGTTATAAAATAGATAATGGACATTGAAAACGTATAATTGAAGTTGAAAAACAAGACCATTAGACAAGTAGACCTTTGTATGAAATCAAAATTAATTTACAACAGGAATCTCTTAAAGGTAAGCTGTAAGTTATTTTTTAAACCAGGTGGTAAATGTGATAAATTATACATAAACTGTTGTAAATGGGGCAATTAGAATGTCTACCATATGTTTATCACTGCTTCTTGCAGTTTTGCGTTTACACGATCATTCTTGTGTCATAGCCAGGCACGATCTACCGCTCCTCTAACAGCTGGGAAACATTAAGTGTATTTTGGAAAGAAGTAATAACCTGCCTGTGGGTTCTGATAAGGAATGTTGTCTTTTACTCCGTTAATCGTACATGAAAATCTGGATGTTTTACCATAACTCCATTGACATGGTAAACTTGTTATTTACAATAGCATGAAATATGAAATCAATATCTGAGCCTTTACCTGTCAAGAAACTTGCTCAGGAAAACAGATAAAACATTTTAAGTCTGTTACGGTGAGTTTGGGATTGGTGGAGGTGCCCCAGCGGCTGTCATTGTCCCTCCTGCACTAAGCACACCCAGTCGGAACTGCAGAAGCACCAGGAGATAAGTCACTATGGTGGAAACGAACTGCAACAAAATTAATTTAATTTAAATGTCCATTTTTGGTCGACTTTTAACAACTTTTTTCCTCGCAGTTATCATCAAATGTCCAAAATTTCTACTAATCAAAATATTATTTTATTAATATGTGTCAAATATTTTATCTGTAAAGTTAATTTTATACGATTTATAATCCGTAATATCTAGACATTCCTACCGTACACCCAGTTTATATATCTAGAATTATTCGTACTCTGACAATATGGATTAAGTAGAAATTTGCGTTTATATTCATGCAGTTCTTAACTTCTGCTTTGTTATTCATTATTAAAAGAAAGAGCGTCTTTATTGTGCTACTTAATAGGAAATCACATGTGAAGCTATTACACAATGGTGTCATCACCTATCGATGGAAATCATGTGCGGTTGGAGCACAAACTGCACATTGTTTGTTTCTTTTGTTATTTATTAGAAGTTTGTTCCCAATGCTAGTCTATTGTTCCATGAACTTGTGGGAATTTCCCCTTTTAGAAGTAAATAGTAATTAATTTAGTATTAGTAATTGCCTTCCCTTCGCTGTGAGGCATGTCTGAATTCTTTGACATTTCCTGAAATTCATCCGCCCGAACATTGTAAACTGCTTTCCGGGTATTTTGTTTCAGCACCTCAACGAGTTTTATTTCAGATACTACGGTGAATTTATATGAATGAAGATGCAACAACTGAGTGACCTTATGTATGCATTGACGAAGGCACACTAACTTGTTGGGCTAATCGTGTTAAGAGAAGTTTCTAATTGGTTGTCTATTTTATCAAGCTTCTCCCCTTGTCCGTTTCTTTCGCCGGAATAATCATTTGTTTACCAATCTGAAAATTGATTTTCCCAATGGAGATATTGCTCCTAGAAATTCTCTACTACTATACTTGTATGATTACTGTTGCACATAATAATAAATAAATATTCTTTGTTCTAGCATATATCCCACTCTCCGCATACCCCACAATAGGCAAATATGAAATAAAAAATATAACGCGTACTTCCTACAGAAATGCACCTGAAAATTTACATGATAAATACGACTGAGCAAGCTTGATTGCCTGTATTGGCAGACAACTCTAGGAGGTTTACTGAGAATCGCGCGTCCTCTGAAAATCAACAGGGTTCTACGTCGATAACATAGACGAAAGAGCGCACGATATCACTGGGCAACAAAATTATACAAACATCTTTAAACAAAATTAGGTATGTAATATAGGTTTCGAGGTGCTGAACAAGAATATTACAATAGAAATGCGCAATTAGCTATAGTTTATGAGAGATCTGCAATAGTTTTATAATGTAATAGAGTAACGCTTGCATAACTAATACAAATACGGGTTCAGTCCACTTTTACACCCGGCGTCGCTTTGACTGCTGTTTGTATAACTCCTTAACGATCATCCAACAATACTCAGCCATCATGAAAGTGGATCGATCACTGTACCTTTTCTACATTGTTGCTATCGATCCTGCTGGCCTAATGGTACTCTTACTTGCGTCGCAGACCAAAGGTTGCTGGTTCAAATTTGAAAAGGGTCGATCGATTTTATAGGATGTAAAAAATCCTAAGCACGGCTTCCTTGGGAAGGGAAGTAACGCCGTTGGTCTGGTTTCGTAGATTTACGCCTACAAAGGAACCTTAAGGCTGATAAAAGAGGCCTATGAGAAAAATTATCGGCCGTTTCACGCCATAAATTGAGTGGGGCCCAAATATTTACCATAGCTGTTAAAGAGCGTTCTTAAATAATAATTATAAAAAAACCTAACATAATTCATTTTTGTTATTGCCTGATGGGAACGTTCTCTAACCTCATCACGAACTATACATCCGGGAAAAAATTTAAATGGAAATGAAGCATTTGTATCTTTAGGGACAAATTGCAGTGCAATGTGTGATAAGCGGACAGCATACTCTCAACCAGTTCATAGTTTTCTTGTCTGATGTTTCTGAGAAAGTTTGTTGATAACAAACGAAACTCTTTGTCGAAACCATGTAGCAAGCTAACAAACTTTTCATCATGAAGAGCGCTCGCATATGAGGACTCATAAAATTTCCCTCTTTAATTTGAGCTTCATAATTCGAGGGAATTCATCAAGGAGGCATTTAAAATGCTGTCTGAGTTTAATCCATGTCTTTTTTCTTCATCGGATCGAGTTTTATGTGAGAGGCGGTGCAACTCTACCAGGGATGGGTATTTCACATTCATTTCTTTGACATTCGTAGATTTCCTTGCAGACCAGACTCTCTCCTTATACTGCAACGATTTTACTCAACTATCAAATTCACAAAACAGTAGCAATGCTTCATATCCTCATTTGCAGACCAGTTACCACAGCCACTACCTTTATGTCACAGATATGCAGCTATACTTGCTGCATTGGTCAGCCCAACAGGTGTTTTAGATTGTTACAGGCTTCTTTTTATGTACCCAGCATGTCCTATTAGAACAGATGAAAGCTGATTTTTACTTATATCATGCTCAATTTAGAGCAATGTTTGAATAATCTACACATGTTTAATTTTAAGGGCATTGATAAGGTCATCTACATCGCTACAGAACACATGACCGTCATTTTTTGAAAGAATGACAAACGGATGAAACATTTGTGTGACTTTCTGTTAGTGTTTTATCCTTTTATGCTTTTATAATATATATATATATATATATATATATATATATATATATATATATATATATATCGGCTTATCTAGAACCAAAGAGGCAGATTTTATCGACATTTTCGTGTTCAGCACCTCAAAATTAGTAAATATATCATATTTTTTATCTCAAGGGCAAAATGTATGCTGACCAGTGCATTTTGTAAAACTACATACATATTTTGCGCTTATAGAGGAGCACGCAATTATTTAATAATAATTATTCAGTGTACATGTAAGTCAGTTCATTTGAACACTGTAGATCTTTTCAGTAAATAATGATAGGTTTTAAAAGCACTGAGTATCTTTAGGAGCTGAGAATACAAAGTACAATCTCATTTTATATTAGAGCCTAAAGTTAAATATAAATGTGAGTTTTAAAACTATTATAAATTCTTTAGATTCAATTAATGAAATATGTGTTCTTATTTGTAAGCATCACTCACCTTTACCATAAAGGACCTGTCTATATCCACATATCCTCCAAGATTGATTTTGGGTGAATTCATAGAAACGGTCAGGATAAACAGTTTCAGCTGTAAGCATACACATTCATAGTTAACAGTATCAACACATACTTTAAATGAATAGGAATTCTCAACTTTATTCATGCTTAAAACCGTAGTTATATGTGATCCATAAAACAAAAAGATAATTTAATGTAAAGGGTTATTACAAATGATTAAAGCGGTTTCACAAATTTACTGTATCTGTATTATTGGTCATATTATCATAAAACTTAACAAGCTTATAGAAAAATTCAAAAGGTATTGTAATCTTTCAACCGAGTTTCGAATTTTTGCCGTGATAGCGCAGCAGTTAGTAAAGATGGCGACAGGCAGTGAGATAACATATGTTGGCTTCATTTTCGTTCACATCAATTTTTCATAACAGTGCAACAACAGCCAACACCATTCGGCGATTGTCTGCGCAGTTTACAACTTGAGGACGCCTCTTTAAGGGAAAATCTGCAGGTCAGCCTGCAGTGACGGAAGAAAGTGTTAAGCGCGTGCGGGCGAGCTTTACACGTAGCCCACAGAAGTCAATGAACAGAGCAAGCGGAGAGCTGAACACTACACAACCGACTGTTAGTAAGATCTTACGGAAACAGTTGCATGCATCAAAAGCCTTACCACTTGCAATTGTTCCTTGCTCTGGTGTCCGATACATAGGACCACACTTTGAGTTTTCCGCCCAGTTTGAACAACTTATTGAAGAGGATGAGTTAGATGAAAGACTTGTTTCCAATGAAGAAGCAACATTTTTGTTGATGGCAAAGTGAACAGGCACAATGTGCGAATCAGGGGCACAGAAAATCCCCGCTTTATCGTGCAGCACGATTGGTTAGCCAAAAGTTAATGTGTTTTGTGCAGTCTCAACGTTTAAAGTTTATGGTCCCTTTTTCTTATGCAAAAGACCATTACAGTATATGTGAATTTGAAATTGCTCGAAAATTTATTAATGCCACAGACTCGGTGTTTGTTCCTCCTTTACCAGAAAACCTACCGGAACTGCAGAATCTGTAGGTGGGCAAACATGGAGCACTTGTAATATGTCAAAAAAGTTTTTAAGTGTTTATATATGCCTGTAAATTTTTTGTGATAATATATCAAATAATGTAGCCACAGTGAATTTGGAAATCACTTCGATAATTTATAATAACCCTGTAGCTTTAATGTCGAAATTCAAATTAAATCAAGCCAGGTTTATTAATTTTATTGTAAAAAATGTTTTTTTGCCATTGCAAGGAAAAAGTATATCTAAATACTCCTCTAAAAGTATGAAAACGTTGCTTAATTTCAATAGAAGTAATAGAAATATAAGTTTACACACTTAGTAATGTAGTTGAGAAAATGGTTATGTAATTAATTTTGGCTGTAAATCAAGTCCTAACTAAATGTGTACTTGTGGTATTAGCCACTGTTGGTGTACCTGGACATGCTTCAACAGTGATGATTCTAAATCCTACCCTGATATTGGGGGTCGATAGAATAGTAAAAATGACAGAAACAGTGGAAACGTAGATAGAGTATATCTCCAAGTTTTGTACATATCTTACAGGTGTTCTATATGTCCTCCTTTGGTAACGCGGCGGAAGTCAATCCTGTAGTCAAGCTCTTGCCAGACATGTCCCATTATTAATTGGCAAAGATTAAAGGAGAGAGCTATGTTAATTATGTAAGAAAGCACATTGCAGTAAAACTATAGGCAAAATTTGAAGTATATACAGGCTATGTATAGCTTGTACATTGTGCGTTATCTTGGTATTTTAAAATATTTCGTTAAAACTTTAATGAATGGACTTTTATGATCAAAGATGCAACAAGAACGTTTTAAAGAATGCTAGTAAATTATGGAATAAACATATTCACGTAGCTTGAGGGTGTCAATATGAAGGGCGAACAGGATATCTTTAGATGCACAAATTGATGTAAACCAAATTCAGCACTGTAGAACCATAAAAATGAGCCTACAAGGCAGCATTGCAGCACTTTAAGTGTAATGTTTTGCCCAACAACAACTATAATAATAATAATAATAATAATAATAATAATAATAATAATAAATTACTTGAAGTATATTTCAGTACCTTCTTATCAATATTGTCTTATCATGTCAGAAAATGTGTGAAATGGATCAGTAATGATTAGTGTTGTAGATAAGCGTCCAAATATGAGATATCCCGCCCAAGTGACCTTGAGAAAGAATTTGAGTTCATGAACATTTCCAACTAAACTTGGTCATTCTAGTGAACATCCTGTGTGATACTTGGATGCACAACTAAATATCAAGATAATTTCTGGATTATTTAATTAGAAACATCCTAATGTAAAAGTTGGCTAATAGTTTTATTAACAATTTTTCAAAGAAAATGTCATGCTATTGTTTGATGACCCCAAGTGAATTCTTTTGTTCATGATGAACTGAAGCTTTATGAGGAAAACTCCCACTCCAGAACTTTGTGTTTACTAAAGCAAAAGCAAGAAGTTATTTTTTCTTAACTAAAGAAAGAACGCGATAAAGATAATAACCATTCCAACTTTTAACAATTGCATTGAAATAAACTAAACAATATATTCAATTACCTATTTCATAAGTTATGGGACAATTGAGAATTTGTTCTATATTCATGACACCAGGAACAATTTGTTTGCTCTGCACCTTTATCATTAAGGAGTTTCCAAGGACAGCTACAGGACGTTTCAAGCAGACCTTGGATTTTTTTACAATACAAGGCTGATCTTACCTGTCCAGTGACATGAACTTTCAACACATCAGTAGAGTGCTAAAAATGAATGGCCATATACACAACATCCACCAAATCATAGAACTCAGTGTATCTATCGGTAAATCCAACAAGTTCAATGTGCAATATGAGATTATACTTACTATTATATTGCACGCCAAGCCTGCTTATGAATGGCTCTAGCGAATCATAGGCTTGCGGCGATTCTAGTCAGAACTTGCTTCTCTCGTGCTCGTTTATTGCAAGCTTCAATAGCTCATCAAATGTAATTTAATATTTTATAATCTACTTTATTATAAACGCTTTTTCTTCGCACGACGAAAAGCAGTTGTGCTTAAGGAAATTTAGCGTCTGTATATAGTATCGGCTAGCGCTCTGTGTTATCGCATTTGATTTAGGAAGAGAACAAGTCACTTTTGTGTCTGGAATTTACTGTAACTGGATGCCTTATAAAATGTTCCGTGTCACAAGAAGACGACATCCTGCACTCATCCCAGCGATATAGCTGCGTAGTGTTTGTTGCTTTAGCAATACGCAGGAGATTGAGGCGGATAATACATAAATAGCTTCTGGCGGAAGAAACTGCAGGGTGTTCACTGTCTCGAGATAACAAGGTTCGTTTCTGTTACAATGTCATAAGATCCGTTACGACGAGGCTGCCTTTTATTAATAGCTTTGTTACGCATTCAAACTGCCACATTCTCATTGCCATTGTATATTAGTGCTGTCAATGGTTCCTACTTATCCTTTGAGGAAAGTGTCTATAAAGAAGAATAATATAAATCTCATGCGTTTCAGCAGAAGAACAAAATATTGTGCGGAGGATGATGACGAGTGAACAACAAGAGGGAAAAGAATATAATGCCTAAACTATGCAGTGAAATGTTTGCTTTCTGATATATCATAATATTAAAATTATTATTTTTGGTTACGTATTTAAAATTTGTGCAAATTTTCAGTCCAACATTTACATTTTTTTAAAATGGGCTTACATTCGAAATTTATGGTACTTGTTTACAGATAATAGTTCTAATTTCCATTTTATGTTACGTATAGAAAACTATCACATCTATGGCAACAAAATATTAAAAAAATAAAATCACTGATAAAGTGAATTACTGGATTGTGGTAACGAGGACTATTTTTTAAACATTCACTTTTGCACTGTAGCCCTTCTTAAAAGGAATTCAATTTGTGTTTCAATCAGACAAGTAAGTGTTTTCATATAAGTTTGTGTCATTTTTTAACTAAGCTCACATAGACAGCCTTGACTGAAATAGTATGTTTATGCTTGAATTACTAAGCAAAATGAGCCACGTTTATTCCCTATATGAGGATCTCCAGCTGCTAGAATGTTAAATATAGTAGGAAAGGAAATACAAAGAGTTTATCGAATATTTTTATCACATCGTAAACTGTGAGCTTTTCCTCCGGCAGTTGATGTACCGCTCCTGAGCATTTTGCAGTAAAAAGAGTCGACGAATTTCCTATATTTTAGATTATAAGATATAGTAATCATTCAAAACTGCAGTAAACCTACCCCAGTATTATTGCGGTAGATTTACTATAAGGCTATGCAACACCGTTATGGCAAACAAATCGGAAGAGAATATATTTATATTGTAGCATTTGGGATTAATAATAGCAACAATATAGTAATAACGTACAAGTAATATAACATGATGGTAAAAACACTGTTGAAGTCACGTATATGAATTAAGAAGTCTTTAGGTTCACACATTACTATGTTTGTATGCGAGGGAAAACTAGATATGCGCATGCGCACACCGCAGCATGTCTACATTTTGGAGCTAAGAACCGTCAGTCTGTCGAGAGAAGTTGGATCGTGATCACGCGCAGATCCAGGTCACGGGTCATCTTAACGCGTTCTTCGTTTATAAATGTGATTAGGGCATTAAAGAACGCATTAACATCAATTTACATGTCAGTCCATTATACTACTTTGACTTCCTAGTCCCCATCTAATTTCCATTCTATAATTTTGTAAATTCTTAAGGATTAGGAATATGAGTTCGTCCCTAGTATTCAGAAATGTTCTAAGTTAGATGTAGTAAAGAAAGATAAACGAGTGATCAAAGTAGGCTGTAATATATTATGAAGGTTTTACGATCTGGAAAGTACCGTAATAATGCAAGGTTTGTAATTTTAATACAATTTTATAAAATATAGTACATATCATTTTAGTTTTTGATAGCAGTAGATTGTAATATTTTACAAATGCTGAACCAAGTATTACGTACAATAGGCCGATAATTTATGTTCGTTTAATTGTCATGCTTACCTCTTTTCTAGCTTTTTTGTCTGCAGGGCTTAGACAACACAACTCTTGGCAAAATTCTGGACCACACTGAAATTTAAATGTTCTAAAGTTAGTATGCACGCAAGGAAAGAAAAATAATGAATATATATATTCTGCCCGTTTCCTTCCAAATTTGTCAATGGACATTTTATAAAACAAGCTCAATATTTATTTCCAGGAAATTATAATTTTATGATTTGTTGCTATTGCTGTATGTATAACACTATCTCCTAAACCTGCATGTCTATATTGATAGTAATTTTGCATATGTATACATTATGCGGTCATATGGTTAAATAAACGGTTATATATATATGTACAGTACTTCTGCTATTAATGCTTTTAGGATATATGACAGTAACCGCTGTCAAATTTTCTTCTTCTTTTTCACTATTTAAAGGACTTTGCAACTCAAATAGCCAGTATTACAAAGAGCAGCAGAAAGGTTTAGGCCCCTTCACAATGGAAATTAAAGCTAGTGTAAACTTAAACGCAAAAGCTAGATGCTATGTATTGTAATATATGAATTAATTTGCGAATTTCAATAAGAGCAGATATGGTACCGTTACAATATTTTACCCACCTGACAATCCCTAATCAATTTATATTTAAAAGTTACGGACCACAACACATAGGTGCCATTATGTTTAACAAAAAAATAACACATGCAACATTCACACTGCGAGCACGAACAGTAGTTTGGCTCTCTCCGCTGTCGCACTGGACTTGCAGCAGCTAGCAGCAGGAGTTGCACTTGCTTTTCGTGCTCCGTGTAAGGGCAAGTAATGATAGAGCTGAAGTTCAGTGACTGTAGACAGAATGGTGTCAATAGACAAAATATTAATTGTATTGTAAGAAAGCTATCATTGCTCATATTACTCCAACCAAATTAGTTACTGCACTTTCATGTGCATAAACGCTACCGCCATATGCTTAGAAGCAGCCAGCCATTTTCAATCAGCTGTTAGTTGATCTTCGCTTGTTCTTATTTTTGATTGGTTAATACGTACATTTATGTCTTTCATTATGGATGCCTACATACCATTAAGTTAACGTTTTACTCTTATTTTATTGTGTTTAGGTTTAATTTTCATTGTGAATAGGACCTTACAGTTTACAAATTGAAGTGTGAAAATGGCATATTGCTGTCAATTGAGTGGTTTAAATTCATACCTTCCGTACATTTATACCCCGTATATAGGCTGTCAAAATAATAAAAGAAAATTTATTGCGTTTCACTAAACTTAGCTACTACATTGAGGCATGTATTAAAACCTCTTACTTAAGAACAAAATTCATGTTCATGACAAGAGTTCAATTAAGAAGATAAATATGAGACTAAAAGATGATCTGCAGTGTTTTCCCTGTCTTTTTAAGTGTCATACAAGCATTAGTTTAATAAAGCATTTTTATTAATTAACTCTCTCTCAGAGCACCCTTTCTCCCTTAGTATATTAATGCAGTATTTTTCCTTATAAATACTTAATTCTTCTAATTTAAAGACCTTTCTTATTGAAAACGGTAAACGTTTGGACGAAAGATACCAGATGGAGTTTTGTATAATTTTTATTTTCTTCTCTTTTAGTTATCTTGTGTCAAATTTGGGGATTCTAAGCCGAGGGAAAGCAATGTATAAATAGGATATTATTCTTCAAATAAAACAGTATTAGTATAGGTAAATTTTATTTGCCTATTATAAGCACATCTTGAAAGTTGCACTGAACTTTTCTGCTCAGATGATAAAAGCATATCATTTTGAACCACTTGAAGGAATTACAATGAATGTAATGGAAAGAGAAGTAAGTTATTTTCAAAATTACTTTAGTATTTTATTCCGCAAAGCGCTAAGGGAATATCAAAACAATCTATGTTGAAGTCCTCCTGCCATAGACATTGTCGAATTTGGGGTATTTTTGCATTTACTAACGAACAAAGAAAAACATCTTGACGCACCTTGCTCCATGTGCGATGTGCAGAATCCGCTAAAACGAAGAGCATGATGAGGAAAACGAGGACGCAGATGCCTAACCCCAAATGGCGCAAATATTCCCCTCTGGCGGACAAGGCTCCATACAACGTCATGGTAATTGCCGAGAAACCCAACACTATCACATGCCCATAAGTGTCGAACATGAAATTTCCAATTTCACGATATATGTTTGAGAGACGTAACCATAGCTGCCGATACTCTTCCAGGTCTCTGATAGGTTCCTGAAATATTCATGAATATGAGAAATATACACCTTACAGACCAATCAACAGATGCGGCAGTATTTAATTTTCAACAAACATAATCATCTCTATTCTACAGAACAAAAGAAAACAAACCAAACAATAACGTTTGTGCACATAAAGAAATGATTGTTTTATGTTTGAACTCATCATAGGTTAAAGGAATTTTCAAATGTTGAGTATTCAATTTCGTAAATATTTTGATAAACTCATTCATTTCATAATTCCTGAAAAATCATAACAGAAAACAAAGTTTTTTGTTGATAGAGGCTATAGAGAAACTGGTTCTTTTCTTTTTTCAAAGTTATTAATAAATTATCCGATCCTATTATGAAAATTGTGTAAAATCTTATCTACAGATAATACTTGGTGAGAATAAACTATTTTTAATTTTCCATTAAACATTTCTGTAAATATGCAGCATCCGCATATTCGTTTTCTTACTCGTAATGACTTTATTGGTTAGACCAGATTAAACCTTTAATGGATGGCATGATTTAGTAACTGGATGTTGTGTAAAATAATTATGATTTAGACTATTCAATGTTACCCGACATGTTTTGAAGCAGTAATTAATAGCTTCAAACCCCATCCCTACAATACCATTGTTATTGTAATCAATTATCAATACTATATATGCTAATATAATTAATGTTTGTAACATATTGAGCCTTATATATTCAGGTCACTATAGGTACTTTCTTGTATACTGAAAAGGGAAATTTGTTACAGGAACTTTAAGAATAAATAAATAGTTTTATATTTTATTTGGGCGTGTATCATTAGTTTAGATTTATATTGAATAACAAGGGTTTCCGTATGTCTTGAGGAATAACAATAGGGTAAGAAAGGTGAAAGAGTATATTTTATGTGAACGACCAAAAGAACGTTAGCTTTTGTTAGATTAGGGAACAAACTGTGTAATAAAGATCTCTCTGATGCAACTCCGTGTGAGTTGAATAGCATCGATATAGGGACTAGGAAGTAAACAGAGCAATTAAAGATTCAAGATCACAATCAAAGGATTCAGACCGAATAAAGATTTAAGATCACATGCAATAGAGCAGTTGGGGAAGATTATTTGTGCATTAACCTTTAATTTATTCATCATCTGCTAGATACCGGTTTCTTTCCCTCTGATACGTCGGTCCTGGTGGTGTAGTGGTTACCATACTTGCCTCCTACACCCAAGAACGCGGGTTCGAACCCGGCCAGGACCGATGGATTTTTTCGGGTGTAAAAATCCAAAGTATGGCTTCCTTGGAAGAGAAGTAAAGCCGTGGGTCCCGTGTCGTACATTTACGGCACGAAAAAGAACCTCAAGCCTGAAAGAGAGGCCTCTGAGCAAAATTTGTCGGCCCTTTCACTCCCTGAGTTGAATGGGACGCTGATGACCTGAGATGTTAAAGAGCGTCCATAAATAAATAAACAAAAAAAAATTTCCCTATGAGACGGCCGTGTCACAAAACTCCAGTGCTTTACCACGAGCTATAGTCGAGGCAAAAGCGACAACACTACAAGCCATAGCATCGGGAGAAGAAGAGATTGATATCACGTACAACTAATGAATTTACAATCCAATTTAATCACACTCTATCACCACACGCCTTTATTGTCGAAAACCATCGCGATTTACCAACGGTGGAACATACACTAATAGTTAAAGTAACTGGTGATTCCATCCTCTTGTTTTGCCTATTGCAATTCCAACTAAATAAGTTCCTGTTCCAATACATAATTTATTTGTTATTTTTTCATATATACTATGTTATATGTATGTCTCAGTAGCCCGGTTAAAAATAACGACATTTGTCAATGTATAGCACTCAGTGCATCTGAATATTGAACATGTTAAGCGAAAAGGTTGAAAATGGCCCAAAATCATTGCTAGAATTCTGAAATTCGATGAGTATAACTAGTGTACATTTCACTATTTAAAAATTAATATGGTAAGTGTAGAAGCACTATTTTAAAAGTATTAAGTTTTCAAAAAATAATGATTATTTAATTAAGAGATATATCTTTGTGAGTTATCACGTCGTTTAGGAACTTACCTTGAACAACGCTGTATTGAGAGATGTTTGGGCGGATCTCTGGGCTGCACAGGTGAGCCACCACCAGGCGGCGTGCAGCAGGAGGACCGTTAAAATGTACCAGTAATAAGGAATGACCCAGTCTACTTTGCCGATTATCATCACATAGCCGGCTACCGAGAGGCCTATGGCACACACTGGTATGAGACAGGCGAATATGTACGCCATTTTTCCGATGCGTAACGTACCAATGCAGCTTAGTATTAGTTTCTCTCCCGTAACTTTGCGATATGCACTCTGTAACAGCAAAGATTTAATTAAATTATTTATTGAGTAACTAATTAATTAATTGATACTGTTTGCATTGATTAATCTGTATGGGGAAATTAAAAATTACGCGTTTTTTGTGATTAAAAAAAAAGAAAGAAAAGAAAAGAAAATACAATCTTCAATCCATCGACATCCATGTCTTGTGGTGTTGAACAATGTCAATCCCGACTATTTTCTGGCCTTTTGCTCCAAAAGCAATTGTATGTTACTTTTGGTGAATGAAGCATATAGACAGAGCAATAGAGACCGTCCCCAAGCAATGACAGAGCTAGCATAGGATATTATGGATGTAGGAGGATGTTTCGGCATCTCGACCAAACTTATGGGGTTTTTGTACCTACATCCAAGGGGGAATACCTGAATGAGAAAGGGATAAGATGAGTCGGCCAGGTCAGTACATAGGCGGAGCCTCTGACATTTCTCAAATACAAAGACGTGGGCTAGCCTATGAGAGCCACGAGTCAACGGCGAGTCGGGGGGGGGGGGGGGGGGGAGGCGTGGAACCCTTCAGATACAGGACTTCTACAAGGCGCAAATTCGCCGCTACTACCCACAGCAACACCGCACTTCACCTAGCCCTGATATTCTGCAATCAGAACTATTAAATAAAATGATATGCGATGGGACAGCATGGAAAGATCAGTACCAACATTGGCTTAAATGACCTAGGAAAAGACCCAATGTCAATTGAAAATCCCCAATGTTTTTAATTGTCACTTCGTGAATACAAGTTCCGAAGAATGTACTTAAATATTATAGAGTTACAATTAGCGTAAATATAAATAATGTACGTAGTGGAAAATTCTTTAACAATATTAAAAAAACACGTAACTCCATATTCATGGAGTAAACGTTACTAATTTAGATACCAAAATAATACACATTGTAGTTAAATTTAAAATATAAGATTTAATTTTAAAATCATTTCTTAATAAGCAAAACATACTGACAAATTTAATGTCTTCCTTTAAAAACAATAACAAAAATAAATGAAATTCGCAACAGCACGACAAAATAATTAAAAATTGTAACGTATAACATTTCGTCTTTAGTTAATATTTGAAACTAAATAGGGTATTCCCATTGTATTCAATGTAGCTAACTTATAAATGTATATCAATAATATAAACTATTGCAATATTTTAAATTCAAAATTATTAGTAATATTACATTGTTTTATGAGAATTAATATAAAATTAGGTATTATTGTTTAAAATTGGAAGTTTTCATTATGTTGATTAGTAATAGTAGTTGTATTATACCTATATTATTATTATTATTATTATTATTATTATTATTAGTAGTAGTAGTAGTAGTAGTAGTAGTGGTAGTGGTAGTGGTAATAGTAGTAGTAGTAATAATAGTAGTAGTAGAAGAAGAAGAAGTAGTAGTAATAGTAATAGTAGTAGTAATAGTAGTAGTAATAGTAATAGTAGTAATAGTAATAGTAAAGTAGTAGTAATAGTAGTAGTAATAGTAATAGTAGTAGTAATAGTAATAGTAATAGTAGTAGTAATAGTAGTAGTAGTAGTAATAGTAATAGTAGTAGTAGTAGTACAAGAAGAAGAAGTAGTAGTAATGGTAGCAGTAATAGTAGTAGTAGTAATAGTAGTAGTAATGGTAATAGTAGTAATAGTAATAGTAGTAGTAATAGTAGTAGTAATAGTAATAGTAGTAATAGTAATAGTAGTAGTAATAGTAGTAGTAATAGTAATAGTAATAGTAGTAGTAATAGTAGTAGTAATAGTAGTAGTAATAGTAGTAGTAATAGTAGTATATTTACAAAATATATTTGTTACATATATAATTTTGCGATAAGTGGTACATTGATTAATTTAATTTTACAGCCATAGACTTTACAACTATAGACTTGTCCGCTGATGGCGTACCACAGTTCAAAATGCTGCTGTTTTTACGCCCTTGTTACTTAAGCGACATGTTTACAATTGTAGATGAAGTACTGCCTGTCTCAGCTTGGTTACCACTCCTCCGCTATAACATAGCAGTTGTCCACATCAGTAGAAATTAAAGTCGCTAGAAAAAGTATTGATTACCTTGTGACAGGGAAACGTTCTGTCTCTTGTACCATGCAAATGCGAGGGGCCTAGAAGCGGTGCTTTTCTAAACAAATATATGTAACTTCGCAGGTCGGGAAAGTGCCGGTGTGATCTATGAATGAAGTCATCGAGTCAATTATTGGTCAAAGGCCACGTCAAGGAATAGCGCCAGGTGAACGCGTCGTTTTGAAGTTCTTTGTAATGTCTTCTGTAAGTGGTAAAGTCTTCAGATCATTGCTAGTCTTTCTTCAAAGCGAAGTTGGAAACTTGAAAGCTCAGAGGTTTCAGAGTTAGTTATAGAAATTGAAAAAGTATGAACCTCTTCGACAATTGTCGATTTGTGTACAGTAGACATTTGGGCGGCTATGGAGGCCTGTTGCCTTATCCCTGTTTTGGCAGCTAATTACATTGGTTAAATTCCAGGTTACAGGGAAATAATTTAGTTTAAACAAAAGCCAATTTTTTCATCAGTTGCAGCAGAGGTGTTATAAACGTTCATTAGTCACTCCTTATGGCCTAACGACTTTCCCATTACAAACTTTACGATTTGATACCATGGAAATGGGTTATTTGTGCTGCCCAAGATCGTTCTCGGTTTTGAAACTTTTGCTGTTGTTGGACATCCACTGCAGGATTTTGTTGAGTCTGCAAAAACCTCTGGTATGTTTTTGGAGAAGAACAAACCTGTATGAGTTTGGGGAGTGCACTTACAGTGTTGATTCTGAAGAATACTTTCAATACCTCCACTATAGAATCATCTGAATGAGTGTTTTTTTTTCAATTGATTTTTTCATTGCTCGTGCTTGTTTTTTGTTTTTGATTGTTTATGGGCGCTCTTTAACATCTCAGGTCATCAGCGTCCCATTCAACTCAGGGCGTGAAACGGTCGACAAATTTTGCTCAGAGGCCTCTCTTTCAGGCTTGAGGTTCTTTTTCGTGCCGTAAATGTACAAGGGACCCACGTCTTTACTTCCCTTCCGAAGGAAGCCATACTTAGGATTTTTACGCCCAAAAAAATCCATCGGCCCTGGCCGGATTCGAGCCCGCGACCTTGGGTGTAGGAGGCAAGTATGGTAACCACTACACCACCAGGACCGACCTCGTGCTTTTTGATAGCGATTTTATGCCTTATATTCTTGAGCTGTCACTGTTGGTCTATTTGTCTCCGCAGATGAAACGTTACCTCTCGACACAGAATAGGGGCACGCAACATAATTAGGCGGAGAGACGTGCTATTGATTTGGTTTATTTATGGAAGCTCTTTAATATCTCAGGTTATCATCGTCCCATTCAATTCAGAACGTGAAACGAGCGACAATTTTGCTCAGAGGCCTCTTTTTCCAGGTTTGAGGTTGTTTTTCGTGCCGTAAATGTACGACAAGGGAACCACGTCTTTTCTTCCCTTTCGAAGAAAAATCCATTAATAATGACCATAATTGAACGGACGATCTAGGGTTTACGGTTACCCCTACATCATTAGGACCGACGCTAGGCGTGCATGACAACATAGGTAATTAGTATTAAAATCTCCTGATAGAATTACTTTCTCCTCCATGCTTAGGATATATTTAAGTCTCTCGTTTAGTGAGAACATTGGGATCCAATAAACACAGTCACAAACATGGTTTTGTCCTCTGCATTTTTGTAAACCGAGTATATTACACTAACATGAACTATACTTTTTTACAAGAAGACAGTACCTACCTACATCTGCTATTTCTGACAGTCCGGAAAATTCAGCAAACGTTCCGGCATTTATCATTTTGCATTTGATGTGATGTGAATTTTGCTTCGCCTCAGGTAGTCTTCAGGTTTGTGTTGTTGCCTATGGAGCCATCTAAACTCCACAGTGTATGAGTTAATTTTATACGTCCTTTTGGTTTGCTATATAAATTCCGGAAAAAGAATCAGAAATATAGAAATTGCTTTTAGTTTGGGCACACTGTCCGGCATCCAGCAGTGGGAAATCCAGTTTCTCTATGTATGCTCTCATCTGTTGGTTTACGATAGTGGCAAAATTCAAATTGCCTACATTTATGTGTCAACTTTTTATTTCAGAGTATTCCTCTGAGAGTATACAAATAATACATTGTTTTTAAGACTGGTTATGTCGATTCACTTCGCCCTTATGTGTAACTCCTTATCTTATTACAAAACGAAACTAAAGTGTATAATCACTTACCTGATAATCGCTCCAGAGATTGAAGAAAGACGCAACTTTGGGTGTTTCTTTCCAGTGCGTTGGGAGTAGATATATATGTGGCACCAGATAAATAAACAGCACAAGGGAGAAAATTAAGTCGTCAAATGTTAGAGCGGGAGTTCGAATGAGCTGAATACTCCGACGACCAATATAGTAAGCATACACGTTCATTGCCATGTAGAACACAATGGAATACACCATGGAAAGATAGCACCGACGAAACACCGTCTTGTTATCTAATAACACAAAAATTAGTTCCGTTATAAAACGAGAACGGAAACATTCAAAGATAGAAATGCAATTGCACTAGGTTACATTTTTTATTCTTATACTCTTTTATTCAACCAGAGAATTTTAGATATGATCGCGGATAACAGAAAGATGCAATTTAAATATCTAAGTGGTGAAGAAAGAGCGGAATAAACAACTTTTAAACTTTAATGCGGTAAATATGGCATTTGAGCTTATCTGTTTATGAATAATGCAGGTTATAGTATGAAATGTTGGGGATTTACTACGTTAACAGTATTCTGTGTAGAAAAGAATATAAGGGTGTGAGATATCTCTGTCGAATTTAATGAAACCGAAAGAATTACAATTTTTATACACTTACTAAAATTAAATTCATCAATTAAGTAACAAGCAAATAAATTGTTTAGTTTACATTCTATATGGAAAAAATGCATCTATTGTTTTAAAATATCATGCACAAAATATGTTCACCAATATTAGAATTAGTAAACTGATAAATGTTTAATTATGTCAAACAACAGCCACAAATGGAATTGAGAATATATGCAAAGTATTACAAAATATTTCAAATATGTTTAGCAAACTCCTTGTACACATTATGACCCATAGTAGTGCAGTAAGTCACAATGTCGTCTGATAAACGATACTGTGATATGATGGTACAGTTACAAATACATGATTTCAACATATGTAGGTACTAAAACATGTGTAGATTTTTGAAATTGGAGAGATATTTAGATCCTTTGTTTTAAAATTGAATGGTATATCACTCTTGTTCAAATCCAGTCAAAAAGCACTCCATGGGCGTCTGCATGAATTTGTTTTTCCTTCTCTAAATCAAATATACAAAGTGCTTCTCATTTCACATAGAACTAAAATAATCAATGAATATATTTTAACTTAATTTATTAATTAAATAGTACTAGGGGCGTCCTAGTCTGGTTCAGATGTTACGAAGTTGGTCAAATTATGATAGTTGTTAAGTATCATCATTTAGATGGCGCTCTGTAAAGTTTCAGATGCATAAATGCAGTCACCTGTTTGTGACAATCATGCAAACAAACTAATGTTAACATTTCCTATAAAACGGATAAAATTAAAATACGACCGGTAATACAGTACTTCGTTTGGAAGGGTTTAGCCCCAACAGAAATACAAACGGAGTTAGATTTCACATTAAAGGATGATTTCCTTTCGTTTTCGAAGGTTAAAAAGGGGGCTGCTGAATTTAAGCGTTCGCACGTCCATTCAAGATGATGAGTGCCCAGGGCGTAAAACTGCTATGACATACGAGATTGTGACAAAAAATGCACAATGCCGTACTCAGTAATCGCCGATTAAGAGTATGCAAGTTGACCGACATTGCAAAGATCTCGATATGCCGTGTCCTCTACATGTTACAGGAAGTTTGAGAAAACTTTCCGCTCGATGGGTGCCGTGTTTCTTAAAAATGGACCAAAAACTCACTAGAAACACATTTCGCAAGAGTGTTTAGATTTGTATCAATGCAATTCCTCCGAGTTTCTCCGATGTTTCGAACTAGTAGATGTGACAAGGATTCGTAACTATATGCCAGAGACGATGGAGCAGTCCAAATATTTAGTGGCAACAGGTGAAAGTGCACCAAAGAAAGCAAAAACGGTGCCATCTGCAGGAAAAGGCATGGCTACGGTTTTCTGAGACTCTCGTGGTGTGATGCTGAGAATCTTGCCCCAGAAGGGCAGAACCATCACCGGGGGGTATTACGCTTCACTACTGGGCCAACTGAAAGATGCTATTCAGACTAACAACTTTCAAAAATACGGGCCACCACATCGCCCGACATTCACAGACAGCGGACGGCTACGCGAATACGCGCGCGATGTGGTTAAAAATTGTGTTTGTAAAATTTTAACTTTCTGTCAAATTTTCTGCTGGTTAAAAATTAATAAAAATTGTGCTGGTTGTCATGTGAGGGGTCCGTTTAAATATGCATGCCATTAATTTTCAAACAAGTCTCCTTTAAATAGTTTTATAAATGAAATTATTTTGAAAATATCAGGGTGTAAGCAGTAAAACAAATTCAATATTTGGGCATAGCAGTTTACTCTCAGTCATATCGAAACAAAACAATCACCTACTTCCTCTGGTGATGAACACGACAAAACAAATTCAATATTTGGGCATAGCAGTTTACTCTCAGTCATATCGAAACAAAACAATCACCTACTTCCTCTGGTGATGAACACGACAAAACAAATTCAATATTTGGGCATAGCAGTTTACTCTCAGTCATATCGAAACAAAACAATCACCTACTTCCTCTGGTGATGAACACGACAAAACAAATTCAATATTTGGGCATAGCAGTTTACTCTCAGTCATATCGAAACAAAACAATCACCTACTTCCTCTGGTGATGAACACGACAAACCAAATTAATGTTTAAACCACTTATAACCGTCAGACGAATTGCCCAGGCCAATACTTTGTAGTTACGCCACCATGCCTGGCCCAGGTGAAACCGACAACTCAAGAGTTAAGTTGTGTCACTTCATGTTGACTTAATTGATTCAAAACCTGAAACCATTTTCTTTGGTAGAATTTTCAACACTAAACATTCGCACTTTTCCTTTCTGAAACGAAATACCAAGGAATAGATATTTTGTTCTTATTTCGTAGTAAACAAAAAAACTATTGGAATGAAATGTCCATTGCTAAGGAAATGCAATGTAAATAACTGTGTAAAATATTTTGCGCAGTAATCTGAAAGTCCCCACTACGTAATAGGCTCCTGCTTAGCACAAACTTTGTAAGCTGCGATTACTTTCCTGATTATTCAATAACACAGAATGCTCGTTAGTAGAGGACATTGGTTGCAAGTTACTTATAGTTTCGTGAACTGCAAGTAAGGTTGTTGGTAGTTTTGGCATTTGATGATATCGTTCTCCATAGATTGCTTTTCGTAATAGTAAAATGCAATCCCTAACACAAATATCTGGATTCTCATGAAATATTCTGGATATTACAATGTTTGGTTTTTCACTTGTCATTAGCCACAAACGTTTTGACGTACAAGATCTCTTTCGTTGCTCTGGTGACTATGACCGACTACAGTTTACGTATTATTTAAGGTTATTATTTTGGTAAGACAATTCTGTACATCGCCATTTATATATGTATACACTTTGAGAAACGTGAAACCATCTTTTACAAGTCTTTTCCTTTATTACTGTCCCCTTGAGCCACCTCCATGACAACCTTCACTAATCGATGCCTATTACTCAATGCAAATACGTCATCTGGAAATCGTACGCTAATAGAAAGATGCGCCTATCAGCAGATTTCATGCGTTACCAACTTCACAAAAACAAAAAAGATTAGCCGAAATGTCGCTGGCGCAAGCCCATTACCCTTCAGTGTAACCGACTTCTCAATATCAAACAAGAAATCTGGCGCAAAGCCAATGCACCCGCGAAAATCAAACTTCGCTTTCATCACGATAATGCGCCTTCACATGCATCTGGGATTGTTGCTACAAAATTGCATGATCTTCGTTTCCAAGTGGTTCCGCATCCGCCATATTTACCGAATTTGACCCCCAGCGATTATTTTTTGTTCCCAAACCTGAAGAAATGGCTGGGTGGACGAAGATTCACATCAACTGATGAGATTGAAGACACTTATCACAGCTGGACAAATTTTGTTTTACTGAGAGTATTAAAAAGTTGAAGTCATTGGACAAAATGTGTTAAATTACAAAATGACTATGTTGAAAAAAAAATAAAATAAAAACTTATCTCATAAATCTTGTGTTTTCTTGGTTAGGTCAAGAATTTTTAGAACGCCCCTCTTAAGTAATATATTTTATAACATGTTTACATATATGCATATACTGAAACCTTGAGAATCAACACGTTTTTGATCGGTTAACCGTGTTAACTGCTCCTAAAATATATCCCAAATATTAATATGAAATATTTATTTATTGTTCAATTATGTTACTATTCAGTTATTTCTCCTTGAGTCCATGGACTGTATGACAGCATTTTAAACATTTCATTCAAGAACTACTAAAGTAAATATAAGATGAGGATAAACAATCATAAAGTATGCACCAATATGTACGCTGAAATCTGAGACAGTGAAAGTTATCCTATTCTTTATGAAAAGACAGTTCACATGGTCATGAATTGTTAATTGTTTGTAGCATTGTTCGAACATTTCAACATATATGTCTGTATTGACATTGAAGTAAAAAAAAAAAAAAATTGCACTATGGTGCAGTTACCTGACGGAGCAATTTTCTTAGAGAAACGCATAAGGTTTTTCTGGTGATATAACGCTCTTTAGTATTCTGAGAATTTACCAAGTGGGATGGCTCAGGAGCTTGAGATTAGCATTTGGGAGGTTCCGGATTCAGTTCCCTTTGTGCCCAATCATTCTGATAGAGTTTTTTCGTGGCTTTCCCTGACCACTTAAGCAAATGCTGGGATGACTATTCGCATTCCACGAATGCTTTATTTCTCCATATCATTTCATTTCATTTCATTGGTTTTATTACGGGTCGTAAGTGTTGGGCGAGGTAGCTGGAGCAATTTATGTTGACTTGCGGTTTGGAAAGGTTTCCGCCCCGACCTTTGGTATATGGAATCGAACATTCTGAGATGCTTCATTGATGTTGGGGTGTGCTAGCAATAGCATTTGCGTCTGCTCAGTCACCCCCTGTGTGTCCCTCACCGCGGTGATGACCTCATTGGCGTAGGCACAAAGCACCACTGTGAGCAAGGCTCTAGTCCTATAGAATCCTCCCCTGCCCCATACCATCCACCCAATCTGAGGAATGAAACTGTGTCAGTTCTGTTATTGAGTCAATTTTTCCATCCTGAAATTTGCTGAGAAGTAAGTGAACAACTTGTGTTTTGTCTTCCAGTTTTATGTCTTGAATAACTTGGTGACGATGACGTGCTTCGCACCTACCTAGTGAGATCACTTTCGAATTTGAAACCGAAAATGCCAAGCACTTCCATCTGAACTAATCTGCTCGGTTTTGTTATGTTTTTAAGTTTACGTCATCATATTTGTCACTTCTGCATTTCAGCTGGAATATTTTTATTTTATTCCTCTACGGCTTCCAAACAGATCCAACCACACCCATGCCTGTCTATCGTTTTATTCACAGCACTCATTGTGGGATATATTTTATTGCATTTTGTTCTTCTTTAAAATTTGGTTCGATATTTATTTGTACAATAATTCTAATTTTTCTGAACGAAAAAAGGTAATTTTTGGGACCTTATTCCCAAAAAGTACTTATAGATATTAATTATTATTTTGAATGGCACTGTGGAATAACATGGGTGCAAATCAGCAACGTTCTTGATATAGAGAAAATAATTTACAAGCATTTGGCTCCGAAAGTTTCAAATTATTTTTTCATTACTTTTTGAATTTTCTACTTCGGCAGTTCTCTTGTAAAAGCCCATGAGAGGAGATCTTAGGAGCAGTGCACTTTGTCGGTGCATAGACCACTTATATTTCGCGCGTTACTCTTTTTTATATATTAACATTTCTGTATACACCTATATACAGCTAATATTTAAAACGATTGCACTTTTTTCATAAAATTCAACCCAAATTCTTTTTAAGTTAATGTGGAGGATTTGTCCTTTATGTTGATTTCACAAGTACGATTCTGCAGAAAGAAACCTTACCTTAGCGTTAATTCTAAAGATTGTGAAATATTTTTCTTCTAAAGATCCGAGCGAAATTGAATGAAAGTGTAATTGAACAATTATAAGCCTATAAAGAAAACAGAAGGAAAACTATTTCCGAACAGATAGTTGTAACAGATATATGCACATATATATACATCTTTTATTTAGAAGAGCAGTACTTGAAAATAGATAAACTATTTGTAAAAATTAAGTCAATAATAATATGAAGTAGATGCAGAAATTCGCAAAATAAAGTTTTGCTTTTCTATCTAGTATACACGTACAGTAATTTCCTAACTTCCGATCTGTGATGGAAACGTACGTTTTATTCCTCTACTCTATTCTATTCAACACTTTTCTTTCTTTCATTAATTCTGGTAATGTCTTACAATTTCCATTTATTCATTAGGTATTTCGCAATAAGTCACAGGAATTAGAATAAAAATCCCTGAGTGAATACACATTGAACATCAATAAGGCTAGGCCGGAGGAACGTAAGGATTATCGCATTTGAAAGTTTTAAGGCCATTTATTAGGCGTGTGAGGTGTAATTTATTCCGTAATTATTGTGTTCACGCACAGGTTTTCACAGGGAAAACGAAAAAGCGAATCCCCAAAATATATTATTAATTTTCTCTATTATATCTTTCAAGTTCTCCTCTGATGTAATGTTACATTTGTTAATTATTAATGAAATACCACCGAATGCATCTCGTAACTTGAAAATCAAACAAGAAATAGCGCCTACATTTTAATTCATATAATCAATAGGCATGAATTTTATAATAATGGTGTTGCTCAAGTGTCTACAATCTCAAAACTCAGGTAGGCTACACGGTTTGTCCCAAATCTGCAAGTTATGGGGTTAGATCAAAATCCTCCCTTTATGCCAGAACTTTCTCACTACCAACTACTTCGTGCATTAAACTTTTAGAGTTTTGAAAACAAGATCTGACGTTTATAGAGACCAGTAACAGGAAAATGATGCGCAGTCCAAAACAGGTTGCTAAATTGAATAGAGCTATACTATAATGTTAATGATGCTACATTGTCCAGAAACTTCACAGTGCGGATAATTGAATCATCTTTTAACGCGATATGTAGTGCAATTAGACAGATAATCATTGGGATAAGATGGAGGTATAGTTTTAAACACTTTCGTTGAAGAACCCAGAACAACGATGGTAAGTTTCGGTCTAACTGACTACCATGCTGTAGTTTTTTTTTTTATTTGATTTATTTATGGACGCTCTTTAACATCTCAGGTCTTTGCGTCCCATTCAAATAAGGGCATGAAACGGCCAATAAATTTTCCTCAGAGACCTCTTCTTTCAGGCTTGAGGTTCTTTTTCGTGCCGTAAATGAACGACACGGGACCCACGGCTTTACTTACCTTCCGAAGGAAGCCATACTTAGGATTTTTACTCCCGAAAAAATCCATCGTTCCTGGCCGGGTTTGAACCTGTGATCTTGGTAGGAGACAGGTATGGTTACCACTACACCACCAGGACCGAACCCATGCCACCCTGTTAACCAAGCTGCAGGAAAATTGAACTAATTTGAGAATTAGTCAGTGGAATATATGAATAAAAATGTTTTTAGCGTTACGGTAACACTGAAAAAAATAAATCACCAGTACTTCGGCAATTCTAGAACAGGAAACAACTCAAACATAGTCTTAATGTTGTTCCTTCTATTTGGGGGGGAGGGGAAACGGTGCATAATGATTGATCAACGTGTTGTTTGCATTTGATATAAAAACATTTTACTGCGTCAAAATGAGCTATCGAGTTATTTTTAACATATAGTGCTTTTAACTAAAGTAAACAATAAAGAAGTGCTTTAAGGGCAGTTAAAATAATAATTAACTTTTAAAGGAGCAGTGTTGGCCAAAAACCACACTAAATGTATAAAATAACTCACCATATTTGTGAATGTGAAATGGAAACAACCCAAAAAGCTTCATTACATATAACATTGGCTTCATATCTTCGAATAATTCCACAGCATCCTCTTTTGGTTGTTCATCTTTGGTATTTTTAGAACAGGTTGCTGGCATTTCAACACTCTGTTCATACAGCGGTCGCCATGTAGATGGAAACTCTGAGCTGAAGACTTCGGGGGTCACAGTTCCCTTTCGAGGCATTACTCTGATAGAGAAACTGGAAAGAAAACATAACAGTGGTGAAAATGTAGTTTATAAATATCTAGTTTTAATTGTAAATTACAAGAAGTGTAACATTCACACTTCATATATTTATGCAAACGTTAAATATTTAAATTAATTGGCTAAAATAGACGCTCTAATTCATGGTATTTGAGTATAGACAGTCACTAAATGTGAATGACGACATTTTTATTTCTCAAGATTACTTGAAGTCAACAAATATTTACGAAGGAAAGCTCTAGGGATACTACGACAACGATACTTTAGAATGATTCGATTACACTCATTCTAATCGAATGAGTGTAATACGATTTAATAGTTAAAATAACAAAGCACGGTGAAGCTGAATAGAGTAATAGAAAACATTGCAATAATAAAAACTAACTGTTAATGGACCACACGTATAGATCATAACACTGCATCTACAAAATTGAAAGTGTTGCAAATAAGTGTCACATTTTTTTGTTCGAGTAGACCTCAGATTTTTTCTTTGTGATTTAAAAAGATTACTTTGTTATAATTATTGCATTATTTTATATCTCATATCAACAAACAAAATACTATTAAATGTGGGATATAAAATATCAAGTAGCGACAATGATGTCAATTTCATTGCTTATACAATAGGTTAGGATTTTTGCACCGGCTAGTATACTTATGTCCCCGAGGAGGCATCTCCGAAATGAGATGCAGGATACAACCGGGCGGCCAGGTTCTAGGGAAGCGATACAGGACGAGTGCGGATTCCTAATATTTCCACAGACAAGTCCCAGATGTCGGCAGGCCCCTATCTCGAGTTTCACTAGGATGACATCCAACTGTCCCGAAATTTCACCAAAGCTTCACAGTTAACAGGATGTTCTGTTATAGATGGAATAGAAATAGAGAATAAAATACTAAGTGAATGGCAAGTTTCATAGATATTAGCTCAACAGGCCGAGGAACCTATACCTTCTTTCCGCTAATAGACGAAAGACTATTGTCCATTACTTGACAGTAATTGACCATATCGCGAGTATCTTCATAGGTTCGGTCTAAGACTGGACAGTTTGTGTGATTGTGGACAAATAGACACTCTCAAAATTCTCTCTGGGAATGTAATTATAACCGAGACTTTAAACAAAACTTTCAAATACAAATACAAGGACGATAAGTTTACCATATTTTGAGAAATAGAAAAAACCTTCATTAATAATATTAACATCGTGGCTGACTCCTTTTCGAGCTTGACTTTGACAAGTTTTAGAGAGCAGCCATTTCCCGGTTACGACCGTTGATGCGCCGGAGACACTACATCTGTTGAAGTTCCTCTTCACGACCGAAGAGGTGGAAGTCTCCGGGATTTTCAGTGGATCCACTTCATTACATGTTTTCTATGTATATTGTAAGAACAAGTAGAATTAACTTATCAAGAAAACGAAAATAGTAGAAATGTGATTGTATTGCTTGCAGGACTAACAAACGTAAAGGATATAGTATCAGTACAAATTTAAACAAAACAAAAGAAGTGTAGTAATTGCATTATGTAATCATATTTGTAGTACTGTAGAAATTGTAGTAATATTACAGTAGAAATGTATCATTGCAATAACTCATTGTAAAAGTAGTAAAATTACTATCCTAATCAATGTAGGTATAATTGTAGCGTAGTAGAATATTGTAGTTAGGCACAATCACTGTGCATTCTTCTTGTATGTAGCCCAGTTAGAATAAATAATATAATGTAACAAGATTGTATAAACAAAATAAATAA
Organism: Metallyticus violacea; assembly: GCA_030762175.1. Lineage (NCBI taxonomy): Eukaryota > Metazoa > Arthropoda > Insecta > Mantodea > Metallyticidae > Metallyticus > Metallyticus violacea. The sequence goes on from CM060832.1 coordinate 99,841,438, forward strand.
AGGATATGAGACCCAGTTTCAAATATAAGGTACTGGGGTCATAAAAGATATAAGAAGTCGCGGCTTTGCCGAGACCGCCATATAGAACACTTCAGAGGCCAACACAGGAATTTTTTCTGATCGCAAGCCACCGCCACACCAGGCGCTTCCGACTGTGTAACTGATGCTATGGAGATAGGAGAGCTGAACATTTGTGGAACAAATATCCATCCCAGCATTTGGAACAACCACCAAAAGGGAAATTAAACCCGAAACTTCCCGAATGCGATTATGAAGCGTTACCCCCTGAACCACATGCTCGTTTTCTGAATCTACAACCGTCAAGTCATGCGTTGCGAGTATACCGTGATTAAGCCATAGACTTACAACATGGTGGAATCCAGAACAGGATGCAAAAGCAACGGTAGCCCGAGAAGCAGATGGACTTGCAAATTGAAAAGTTAAACAGGGGGCCTGTGGAGTTGAGAAGGAGGTCAAAGCAATGGAAAGAAATTAAAGGAAGTAGGTTTGTATAATAGAATTAAAGAGTAATTAATGCAATGGAATGAGACGAAATGACTGTTTGAGCAACGATTGACGTTTAGTTAGAGATACAGCAAAAACATATATTTGAAATTATACGTAGCAGAATGTTGTTGAAGTTTTCACATCATCTCTTCTGTTCAGTGATACTTTGTGAGTTATTCCTGATCACAGAAAGCCATACTCCATTATGGACATATGACTTTAATAAATAAAATTTATCACCTTGTACTCTTAAAACTTCTCGAGCCGGGGTATTGAGGAGGTTCATAGATTTCCTCGAATGGAGCGTGCATGCCTCCAATATACGTCAGCAATTACGTTTATAAGGAATCTACACACTGAGGAACAAAATTCATTGCAGATGCACTCTCAGTGAACTCTCTTTTTGAAAATTGGACTGGAATTTTTAGCCAAAAAAGGATACTTCGGTACTCGAGTCTTGCACCTCCGGGAGGAAAGGAAGTGGTGAGGGAGACACGAGGTGTCAGGCGCAGACGCAATGGGGTCCCTAACATGTTTCCAGATGGAACATCCCTGCACTGGTGGAGGACCCTTAAAAAGTCGAACCTCTCAGAAGATTCGTTTCCATACTATACGCCGCGGTAGAAACATTTAAAAAGCGCAAGTCACCGCACGCCGCACCAGTTCATCTCACTTTGGCACTGTCAATCCTGTAACAGAACCAACGGAATGAAATGATATGAAATGTAAGAACGAAAATTTTGTGAAAAGTAAGGATCCATTCCAGCATTCGCCTAAGTAACCAGGGAAAACCACGAAAAAACCCAAGGCCATGATGGTGGGCTCAAAGATAATTAAACATGGAACTTCCCAAATGAGAGTTTCAAGCGTAAGCGCCTGAACCATCTCGCCCTATTTCAAAATCATTACCTAAGATTGTATATGACTATAGTAGATCTGTAGCAAAGCTGGTTCTGCCTAACTTGTGATTAAGGTGTTCAGTGCACAAGTGATGGAACTCCATCTAGGTAGTTCTTGAATATAGAAACAGAAAATTAAGGAGTATACCAATATAATTTATTGTAGTATATATTAGTAACATGAATTACATAAATATACTAGAATAAAACCCTTTATGTAAATAATGAGATAAAATGCATCAATAATAGAAAAATGTGGATTTGTTAGTTTATACACCAAATAAATTAAATCAGCTACCTCTTCCGTAAAACTTCATTTACAGTACTGAAATGTGTAGTAAAACATAGATTCACGAACCTGGTATTTTAATCGCATTAACGGATGAGTAGAACTTTTTAGCAAGTTTATGACAAATGAATGATACAAAGGAGGAACATAAGGATAATGTCCTTTTCCTTGCAAAATGTCTGGTCTAGTACATGACCTCATGATTCACTGATGACAGATTTTGTAGAGATTGGCGTTTACAGAAATATATTTCAAAGAATTTATCGTATGGACTGAAACTTACTTTGTCTATAAATTATTTTGTTTTCTGAAACTGCATCCATCTCTCTTTCAGCCACTGCAACTGTTTTCCATCAATTTCCATCCTTTTTCTATCCACTGCATGGTTTAGTAGTTCCTTGGTGGACAAACATTTTTTCCCCTTCATTACATGTTCAACAAAAGCACTCATCTTTCTACTTGTTCTTACAATATACATAGAAAATATGTGTTGTTTCTTACGACTAGCTAATTTATTAAGCCGAAACCTGTGTCGGAAACTGTGACCTGGTTTATTACTTCCACTGTTATGCCTGGGTCATGCGTGTACTTTTTATATGCAAACATAATTGTTGCAATTGCTGTTTATTCCAGTACACATATCAGAAAATGCAAATTTTATTCTATTTTTTTTGTTGCATTTTCTTTTAAATGCTCAAAATACTTGATGCAACTTCCTGGGAACCTCGGCTTCCTTCTGTTTCATCCCATATAAATATTATTACCATTCGTATCCAATGAGTTATTTAGTTACTGCTTTGAACAAAGAAGGAAAGCATTCAAAACACAAATAAAGTCTGCCAACTGGTGAAAATTTGAAATGCATGCGCTATATACTTACAGCACTGAAACTGTAACCCTCCGTACTATTTAATAATAATAATAATAATAATAATAATAATAATAACAACAACAACAACTCCGTTTTAAGAGTAAGTGAAGTTACACCACTTGCGCGCTGAACTCCTTAAATAATGGATACCAGTTTTTATCAAAATTCATGTTTCTCATTCAAACATTCGAACTAAATGGAAGAACGCACAAATAAAAGCAATCGTAGCACAAAAAAAAAAACGCACATTCGATGTAGTAAAATAGGCACTCAGTTTATAAAAAAAATCCCTTAATTGGAGAAATAGTTTCATTATGTTAACACTTTTCGCATATTAACATACGCATTTCTTACTAAATTTATTATAGATATCGATAGATTTAAACTTGCTGCTGAGTTAGAAAATTTATCCAGCTTTGAACAACCAAGTTTGTAATCTTGACGTCACATTAAAGTGCTCCTTTAAGGTTTCACAGTTTATCATATTCCCTCTACTACTCGTATTCTGAAATATATTGTAATGCAAAAAATGAGACGCATGCACCGTCAAGAAACATAAAAAATATCTCAGTATTTGTAGTTGCGTTCAAAGATCGCCATATGTTAGACAACCAACATAAAGAACAACAACACTGCTTTTACGTTGGTTCTGTAGCTATATAAATGGCAGATCCAAATTAAACTTATACGAGTACATGCTCATCTCAAGGGAATAACGAACAGCGCAACGCACTCTATTACTTCGCGCCTTCCAATTTCCTGAAATTATGTTCGTGTTTACGGCCTTTACATATGTAATTTATTGCAAAAGAATAACCCACATCAACACAGGAGTAAACATGACATTACTCTAATTACCTGGAGAAAGGTATACCCATAATGAAGTGGTTTTTTGGGAGAGAAAAGCTATTAGTATCCATTTTCATCACAATTATGCATTTATAACAATTACGGCTATGTTTAATAGTTCAGAATGCAATAGTAATACCTTTCATAGAGGGGACTTTTTCCGAAGGAGTTGGTTGTCCATGAGCCATACATTTAGGTTTAGTATTAAGTTTAACGGGGTTGAGAAACCTCTGACCTATCCCTCTCATCTTCTTAGAGTTCCAGTAGACATTTTGAGAGTCCAGAACACTCTTGAGCACACGTTCTGGACGGCACTTGAAAAAGAAGTGCTATATTTTTATACTGTAGTTTTTTATTTCTGATTTGGTTTATTTATTGGCGCACTTTAACATATTTCTGTTCATCAGCGTCCCATTCAAATCAGAGCGTGAAATGTCGACAACTTTTGCCCAGAGGCCTCTTCTTTCAGACTTGAGGTTTTCTATCCTGCCGTTTGTGTACGACATGGAACCCACGACTTTACTTCCCTTTCGAAGGAAGCCATACTTACGATTTTTACGCCCGTGAAATCCATCGATCCTGGCCGGGATTGAACCTGCGTTCTTGGGTTTAGAAGGCAAGTGTGGTTATAACTACACCATCAACACCGACATACTGTAGAGACGCATTAAGTTTTTAGCAACAAAACTGATCATCTAATATAATTTAACATAAAATAATTAGGGAATATAAAATGAAGTGCATATGGCATAAGAAGACTTGATAAAAATAAAAGAAAAGCATACGATTTTAAGAGTGTTAAAGACAGTGTACTAATCAAGCTGGTTTCAAAATTATTCACTTATCATTTTCCGTAATGGAAACTACAAGGTCTTTGAGGACACACTTATTAGAAATATCAATTTAATGTAGGTATGAAGATGTTTGATATGAATATTTTTTTAAAATAATCTTCGGCACCTTTCCTATTTAGTCAGAGTGGCGATTCCAAGACATCTCACTAGCCGTCCTCCTAACGTTAAATATGTAGATATGTACTTAAAGTAAAGTTAGTTATGTGACACGTCAAAGTGAACACACGAAGTCACTAGAAACTGAAGAGATTTTTCTTTTCTGTATATCAATACAAAGTACTTAAATAGAAAAATAAAGGCGTTTCATGCACGAAAATAAAGAAATTTATCTATGCATATACATTCATTTTTCAAAAGATAAGTTGTTATAAGAGCTAAATTAACCATTTCACAAAAGTCTTATGCACGGGACACGTATAGCTCCAGAAAGTAGATGTAAAACTAAATTCAAACTCGTACAATGGCGTACACCAAACTATCAGCAACTCCCTCCCGTATAGAGATACAATCTATAGCCTATCTCCAAGGAGAAACATCAGTATAAGTATTGGGAAATACTGCACAGTTTTGCAGGCAGAAGTATTTGCTATCCTGAAATGTGCTTTTAGAGGACTTGATTAATGTTACTGGTAAACGAATTCTCATCCTCAAGGGTACCCCAAGTGCTTTAAAAGCGCTCTCCTCCTTCTGTTTGAGAATGTCTAAATGCCCTCATTATCCTGGCATCTCGCAACAAGTTTGAACTAAAGGGTATCGGGGTTTTGGGGCATTTATAGAAATGAAAAAGTAGATCAGGTGGCCGAAAAGGCGTACTGAAACACCTATGTTGGCTTGAACCCGAGGTCGGAACTGCTAAAACCGTGATAAAAAATAGGGATGTGAGAAAAACAGCAACTCAGTTGGCAAACCTATCCTGAACAAGCAGGTTCAAGCAACAATCTTTCTTTATCTCTCCTCAAATTGAATAAAAGAGGAATATACGATTATAATTGCACTAATTATCGAATATGGACACTTCAGGAAACAACTACGAAAATATACTCATTTGTAGAATGTGTAAAAATCTATGAAAAGTGGGAATCAATAAAGCTTAACCCATATGCAGAACGTGTAAAACATTCATGAAAAGTTGGACTCTATAAAAATGAGCCCATTTGTAGAATGTGTAAACATCTATGAAAATAACTCTATAAAGATGAACGTATGTGTAGAATGTGTAAACATCTATGAAAATAACTCTATAAAGATGAACGTATTTGCCTTGCATATCGTGTTTGAGTGCCCATTCCTGGCAAGAAAGAGATTGGAACTGCAACTTGTGCAGGGAACAGATTTTGGGAAACAATGAAGGCGTCGCTTCCAATGGGGTAGCACAATAAGTCTTTTAGGCTGACTTGTGGAAGGTCGACAAATGCCATTATAAACCCCCCCCCCCGAAATCTAAAGTTCTACACCTAAATCTAAATGAGCAAGGAATTCTTTCGTTTCAACTTTTATTCACCAATTGAAGTAGTTAAAGTATTGAAATTACATTAAATTTTACTGAATCAGGTGTTGCGGCACCAGATTTTCCCCTTTAATTTTTAAACTAATGCACATAATTCAATGAAATTTGACACATACCTACTTTTGTCTGTGAAAATAATCATAGCGGAAGAACATGATCAGCGGTGCTTCTCTATCCTGTATGTCGCACATGCCCGTAAGGCGTATTGTGCATTTGCTGTCTTCGGGCATGCGCTGTTTATGGCAACTTCAACACTCTTTGTGTTACGAGCTATACATTACGCACATTACAGTGTGAATCTGTACACAATGGAACAGCACATATTTATTGTCTGCTCGTACTAGAAAACTGAGTCGATAAAGCAGAGCCAAAGACAACTTAATTGCATGTGCGTTTCGGAAACCAGCGGCAAAACTTAACCGTTCAGCATTTAGAAAAGAAACTGGGAACCACGTTAAATGTTCGCTAAGGAAGAAGTCTCAAACTGCCGGAATCGAAGGTGTGGCAGGTGAAAATCTACTGACGTTCTTTCGTAAATTGTCGCGGAGAGGCGGTTTCCATAATCACATTCCTACCAACTGCATACTTGTAAGAATTCTACTTAATCTCAATCATTGGTTTCAGCAGTTTGTAAATGAACATTCAGGAATTCAGAATACACATTGGATTCTTACAAGGCGTAATATGCCAACTCAAAATTTCCCATATTTAGGCTCACAACGTCCTTGAAAACTTCTTCATGCTGAAAATATTGGAATGTGGCATGCTCTAATGCCACTCAACATAATTTCCAATCTTCTTTCTTACAGCTTCCAAGGATTTGGCATCAATTGAACGACGGAAGCATAATGGTGTCATCTACCACATTACCAGTGTCAGCATGGATGAAGTTGTTTCCTACCTTGAAGATCGTGTTACTTATGAAACAGATGACCACCAAGTCATGGGGCAAGCTGGAAAGGAAGTGTGTCCCAGCCAATCATAGACTCTGGTAGAAGTGCAAGAAGACATTCAGTGGGAAATATGACTCGCACATGATAGTGAATATCCTCTGTAGCATAGAGTGCATTGTACAGGCATTCGCTGATGCAAATAAACCACTTTCAAACTTTTTTTACGAGATCATCATAGTTGACTGCGGGTGACAGTGGGCGCTGGCTTCTGTGGTTTCTCGCCGAAAGAACAAATGCAATGCTCAAACAACATTTTATACAACACCCATGACCTCTTTTGATGAGTTTGTGCGGTACTTCTGTTACTTTCTTCACATTTGGAATTCTCTCATTTTTGCAAACTTTAATTAACATGAAAATTGTATGACTATATTTTGTATTTTGGCTATTCAAAACGTACAGCTGTACTTGTAAGAAGATACGACTCAACATAGTTATTATTACTGCGTTATAAACTATTGTAATAATCGTATTTTAAATGTAATACGTAAGCAATTAAAATGGATTTTGATTATTTTCTCTCTATAAAATATCCAGACTTTTTTCTGACTATGAGTTGGAAATAATAATATTAAACATTTAGAATTTAATTGTATGATAAAAACACTGTTTGTTATGTTTTCATGCCATAGTTTTTAGGCTAAAAGTGGTGCAGAATGCTATACTTTGGGTATCAATGACAATACCGTGACAATATCGTGAGATAAGAAAATTATAGAATATTTGTGTAATCATTTTTGTTGAATTGAAATACTTCTATGCTTGCATAATTACATTTATATTGTGTAATAATCGTACAATTGGTATTAACCACAAATACATTATTTAAAATCTGTAATCAAACATATCAATACATCTACTGCTTACCTCGAAGAGGAACATTATTTACTTTTAGACTGCTGAACTACGTTTTAACTTTTTGTTTCTGAATGTGTCTTGGAGAATAACACGTGTTTCAGAACAGATGCTTTTCAAGGGGAACTTTGAAAGCAACTAAAGATACCGAGAAATAGTAGTAATGCTTTTTATGGCGTGTGTCTGTGATATCTTAAGGATCTCTTTAAAAAAATATAAGACTACAAGGGTGAGGTTTGAAGCTGAATACGTTAGAGTTTGTTAACAGAATCAATTGAAGCTACAGATCTATTGTAGTCGAAAACAATCTTACTTAAGTGTTTTCAAACAATCGAAATTAAAATGAATCTAGTATCACCTTCTCACTCAGATATTTTTTTTTCTGGAAGTGCCTGATAAATGCAGTTACCAAGTACTTTGGAGTGCTATCAAACGATTTTTTTTGTTTATGTTTATTTTGTTATTAAGAATTAATTTTAAGGACCTAGCTTCAAACCTAGCACTTCTTAAAAGCGCGACAATAACACAATATACCAAAACTATCTGGAAATTGGAATTTAGTAATAGCTTCCTGAGAACAATGGTAAGTAGCTACAAGTCTAATGATAAAGTGGACAGCTTCTAATTTATTTATTCATATTCTTAATAAATTGTTTTGTTTACTAACCAAGGTACACAGGGAATGAAAGCATCACAAATAGGATTCTGCATTCATGAAAGCATCAACAGCAGTAGCGACGTGTCTGTGTGTGTGTGTGTGTGTGTGTTTATGTGGGTGGGGTGAACTAACATTGCAAGAACCTCCGAACGGTACTCCAACAACCTTTTCCTCAGTACTGCGGATGCTAGAATTAAGCAAAATGGTTGGAAACGTTAGACATTTCATGGCGCTTTTAGAAAATCTGTGAAATGCTGTGATGGAGTCTCTCATACTTGGAATATAAATGATGCTGTAGTCCGTAGCAAATGTGGCCGGTTGGTTATTATGTGTCCGTGGTTAAAATCCTGGAAACAAACCTGCAGGAAAAGATTCGTTCATAGCCTTTTTAAACGGGTTTCCAAATTTCACTTCAAGAGGAACAGAAGTACAGTTTAAGAATGTGCTCAAGATTTGAATGAAAAGCATATAAAATCACTTTAATATCTGAGGAAAACCATGAAAAGATTGAAGCGGGTTCGTGGGTGATCGACATATTTTGTAGCGGTGTATCGTTAATTGACTACTGATCGCTTTGGTGTTGTTGCCCACGTTTCATGACAATATCTCAGGGTTTTGTTCTGCAATTTTATAACTCGCGGTCAACAGAACTGGGAGGGGATATCAACTGTGTTAATCACGCAATGAGTACATATGAATATGTATGGTAATTTATTATTGCATGATCTTTTGCGTCCTCTGGTGTTCTGCGTACGACAGAACTTCTACGTCGAGTATAAATTTAACTGCCGTGACATCTAAAGAGATAAACTGAGAACTACTTCCAAAATAGAACTTAATGTAGTGCCGCGTCGAATGTAGAGCTTATTCTGTGTATGCAATGTGAGAACTCCCAATTGATGCCAGAATGGAACAAACGCCTCTTTATGTATTCGATTCAATAAACGTCACCAAGCCAACGGGGATCACACAAGCACGCGCAAGTTTCGCGCCTTGTTGAAAAATTCAAAATATACACCTACTATTGACTGGTTCAAATTCACCTGCCAACGCAAGCCACGCGGTACTATTGTGTTTAAAACATTTATTTTCATTGATTTGTTTAAAGTTAACTGTACAAACGGCTGAAGAATTCATTGCCCTAATGTGTTCGAAAGCCTGGACTTTATTAACCCTCGTCAACGGAAGGTCTTTTAAGAAATGGTATACACTTGTTCGTTTCCTTTGTATAGCGATTTATTGTCTCCTTGACTCTGCCCTGTTACTGGATGGGCTACCGTAGACAGTTACACCAGAGAACTTTCCCTTTTGATGACATACAAATAACATACTAAAGTTATACCTCATAATACATAAGCACAGCACACACATACATAATATCTACATTACCAATTAAAATGCACAAAATATTATGATTAGCCTAACACACACACACACACACATACATACACACACACAAACAATATCTACATTACTAATTAAAATGCACAAAATATGATTACCCTAACACACGCACACGCGCATATATATGTGTGTATATATATATATATATATATATATATATATAAATTAACACTAATAATAAAAGTAGATAAAGATAAAACACAGAGAAAGAGTCACACTTGCAATTTCACAATTGCAATTTCAAGTGTGACTCTTTCTCTGTGTTTTATCTTTATCTACTTTTATTATTAGTGTTAATTTGTTACATTGTTAATAGTGTTTCTTTATTTTTATGTTTCATTAATATTGTTTGCACCTCTGGTGCTGCTTTTAACTTTGCTTATTAGGCTTTATTTGCTTTTGTGTGTTTTGCTTTTGCGTGTTTTGCTTTTGACTTCTTTACTATTTATCTATTTTTCTTTTAATTTTATTTCTGTGTTTTCTAAAATACTTTATTATATATTACATCTTATACCATGACACCTATCCAGCAATTTCAAGTGTGACTCTTTCTCTGTGTTTTATCTTTATCTACTTTTATTATTAGTGTTAATTTGTTACATTGTTAATAGTGTTTCTTTATTTTTATGTTTCATTAATATTATATATATATATATATATATATATATTCAGTAGGAGCGGGCCAAAGGAACTGCTTAAAGTTATGAAATCTCTGGTAAGTTTTATTGCATATATAGTGTTGACGAGTCATAGAATTGTATAAATTAGTGATTGTTGAAAAATGAGAGAAAAAACTTTTAAGGTGTCCCTAACTATGTGTGAAAATGCCACAAATGTTCCAGGCTTCATAATTTCTGTACTTGGATAACATTGGACAATTATTGGAGGTGTACAAGGCTTAAAATACTACCAAACGAATGAGTTGAGGTTACTTGGGTATAGTTTGCATGTATGAAAAACCGCCATTTAATTAAACTAAATTTTTAATTAAATTTTAAAAAACTGCAAAAAACATGGTCATTATATTCGTTTTATAAGGTATCACTTATCTTTTATACTAGATTCCATTGTATGAGCCAGAACATGGGAAGAGGGGTGTAGATTTTTAAATTATTACAATTCAGAGTCTGTGTTACCTCTCATATGGTATTCGTTGCCTTTGATTGTGTGTAAGCATAAAGGAAACACTCTGGGGAAAAGTAATGTGTGTATTGCCTCTTCCAGAAATATCTTACTACGTAAAAGTAAAATAGTTTTGAAAGTTGGCGATATTCATTACTTTGAATAAAAAGTGTTTGATTTTCATAAATTTTATTCCACATAAATTTTTTGGCTAACTAATAACAAATTTGTGGTAATAGTGATAAAATATCTTTATAAAATACGAATGTGTTTAGCTTTCGAGTACTTACATTTGTTTAAACAGTAATCACTGTTAGGCTTCTAATGCAGTTGCAAAGTTCCACCATTATTTAAATATATCAGACTTTTTAAAAGTAGATCAAAGTAAATTGAAAATGTTTTATGATAATTCATTAATCACTTATGCCTACTTCAACGCAATCCAAAAATAATGGCCATTTTGACACAAGCTAAGGTTGACTGGTTTTATTTATTCACTTTTCTTAGTTGTGTGTAAACATTTCTGTTGTATGTAACTAAGATAGGGTTAATCAATTAATTTAGAAGAAAACCAACATCCTATTGGCTATTTCTGTCAATTGATATTTAGGAGTTTACGGAAAATGCTGTACTACTCTAACTAGATCAAAAATTAATCCATCAATTTTTCTCATAAACATATATAGGAAATAATAAATACAGATATATTGGTTGAGAAAGTTATAGTACTAACCATATCTTCTTATTTTACATGAGTCCTGAAGTAAAAAAGAAATTCGTAAGTATATCAAGCAGCACTGTTCAGTTCAACTAAAACTACTTTGTGCCCCTCATAACGCATGTCGTGCGAGCATTATCATCTTGATGTAGAAGATAAACTACACGGCTTGTTTACTATTTTACAGACAGGTTGTAGGTGTTTTCTGCGCTCAATTATGTTGACACATGGATAAAAAGAGCAACGTTTAAACTAGAGAGATCAATGCTATCAGATAAAATACATCCAATTTCCAGTACGTTCTATATGAAAAAAATATATAAAGGTTTTCTCCGTGTTTCAGCCTGAAGTCTATTAGCCCACTGAACGGGCCTTTAAGAAAGTGTAATTTGTGAGAAAGTTTGTTTATCCAGGCTAATAAATGTGTGACTTTTAGCACTTTAGTGATGAAGTGTATTAATAATTATCCCTTTATACGCCGTGCCACTTAATCGTCGCAGCAATATACTATGTCTAATCTGCCTCCATCGAAGATGTCTGCAGACTTTACCCTGCTTTTCCCCAGCTGAGTGAATTTATAATAGAATATTATTGTGTTGTATTTACGCATGATATATAGCTATGATCCGAAAGTGTGGTTCATCTAAGACCCTCCAACCAGTAATTTGAGTAGTAGTGCACTTCGTACAAAAAGTAATGTCAACAACTTCGCGCAGTATTCGATTGGCAAAGGAAGGGTTGTTACCGACATTATGTATAGATTACTAGAGAGCCCGAAAATCTAAAAGATGCTCATGACATCTTTGCTGCCCCAAATTCCATGGTGAGAATTGGGTCACACATAAAGATGGCATGTTGCTCTCTCTCTCTGAGTGCAATGTGTGGTCAACTGCCCTAGTTCCCTGGTGGGATTGCTGATACCGTAGGGGATATAGTATAGATCCTTCTGGTACTCCTGTATCGCAGTCGGTTTTTACCACGGTGATATTATTAGAGTAAAATTCCAGAAAGAGTAAGCATTGAATTCCATTGCGAACGAGACTACAACTCCTTAGTCGATAGCCCTTGCTGCAATGTATCAACTTATCTTGACGTTTTCTTTACCCAGAGTTCTTGAATCGGGACTAGGTCTATTCTTTCTTTATTGAACGTTTTGCAGAAGGCAGTATGTTGGAGGTTGATATAAAACTTTTAAAGCTATCTTTAGCTAGATGACAATTGTAGCTCTACCTAGTCCCAAAGGGTCTTTTGACCACATCCCTTTAGAAGAGATAATGTCCAGTTTTGTGTTGAAAATTTGCTGAAAAAAAAACTTACGTGCCAAGGAAAATGATAGCTGCTACTGACGATCAGTGATGTAGGTAATTAGTTGTTAAAATGGTTTCCTTAGGTCCCATGAGAAGCTAGGGATGTGTAAGGTCCGCCGACATTTCTGGGTAAGGCTTCCACTCTGGAGGTCGCCTGGTGTCCAGAGGCCCTGTTTAAGACACATTTGCCCTGTGCCATACACCGTTCAGCATGGGTCACACTGCTCTTTAGGGTTGGGCTGGTAAGCCGGTTCTTTTTCTGATATCTCCTGTGTGGCCTCCCTGGAATGAGTGATTGGCAATTTTGGCAAAGGAAAGCTTGTTATCGACATTATGTATGGATTACTAGAGAGCCCGAAAATCTAAAAGATGCTCATGACATCTTTGCTGCCCCAAATTCCATGGTGAGAATTGGCGTCACACATAAAGATGGCATGTTCCTCTCTCTCTGAGTGCAATGTGTGGTCAACTGCCCTAGTTCCCTGGTGGCAGTACGGGATCACAGATGCACTAGAGTCCAACCCCGCCAAATTCAAGGTCATGCGGCTCATAGAAGGAATCCAACTTCACCTCTGTGTTAAACGCATTTGAGATGCCTTCCTTGCAGAGAATAAAGCACGCCTTTTTATTCCTTATTAATCTCGAAATAAGACTTAACCTTCCCAGAAAGGTTTATTTTCGGCACTTACTTGGCAAGCACGAAATAGTTAAGTATCGCTCACACTACCACAGTTAGATTCACTTCCGTAGTTTTAACTGCGGTGCCCATTATGAACTTCCAATCATGTAACTATTGATTGCTAACAATCCGTGGTGTGGTGGTGACGGCGGCGGCCGTGGTTTTACATTAAATATCCGTTAAAGAGGTTGTTTGATTTTTCAACAAACATTTAACTTTTGCCAGACACTTTGCACTGCTTTGTAAGTTGCATTGTTAGTAAACAGCCTTTTGTATGGGGGAAAAATGGCAACAATATAAAGCTAATATAAAGTTCATTGTTTAACTGACTTCTGATGGTAATTTATTTAATGTTTCCATAATAGGGACAACGCGGCGCGTTAATGGATAATAATACGTTCATGGTACTTTACAAAAGTGAATGATAGGTAATATTAATTTCATATCCTCAGACGACACAAGGCAAGAATAAATTAATGCTTGAGGTTTCGTAAAACAGAAGCTATTTGCAACCATTCATTCAGCTTATCATGACTTATGCAACGGTCCTTCAATGATAGTTTTTTAAAACTAGTTTCACCTTCATAGAACGTTAACTTGATAAAAATGACACTTTACCTTTATGTGTAGTTCACTAATATTTGATATTTGTAATTGTAAATGGTCTAAATCAATTTTATGAATTTTACAATATGTTTTAACGTTTAACGCTTATTTAAATTTGGTATATTTCTAAGAATATATTCAATTTGCCAAAGTGTATTCCATACTCGTTCTATACCAAAAGAAATAAATCTAGTAAGTAATCTTTGATGAGGGCACGAACACTTTTCACTTACATAAATATACGAAATTAGCTGTAATTTCAATGATGAGAAGTTGTATTTCTTTTTGGTCTGGAAAAAAATATGCAAAGAAATGGCGATAGCCATAGAAATGGACGATGTCGAGATTATGGTGACGAGCTTACGTTATATATACATGGAAAACAGTTGATATATACAACTTTTGGCAAAGATAATTATCCGTATACAATAATACATTGACCACTAAACCGTGATACCGATTTTAAATTCTATTCACTGTAGTAAATGTTTGGCTTTTTATTCAAACTTTTTTTTATAAACACAATAAATTACTGTATAAACTCGTAGCGCTGTCGATATCTGTTCTAGAGAAGTAGCGTAAAAAGGGATACTTTGTTTATTTATTTTAAGAACGGTATTACTATTGCTATTAAATTTTGCCATAAAATTCAAGGCTATAGCGTAAGCAATGTGTCATGTTTAGGATTTAGTGCAATTAAAAAAATATATATAAGTTTAAGAAAGCGTAAAATACTTTTTCTTTTAATAATACACAGCCTTATTCGGGGAGAATGAACTTATTTGCTTTCGGTTGAGGTACACATGGATTTGCAATATTATATGATAATTTTATATATTATTTGAAATAAAACATATCTTTAAAATACAACACTTTATAAAATTGTTTCTTACTGCATTGTCTTTCAGTGCTTCAGAGAATTAAAACAACTTTTATTCATTTGGTTGAAGAATTTTTCTTTGGTTGAACGAATGCGTAACTAAAAAATGTACTTTAGAGTAACAAAATAAAAACTGCAAATTTCCTACTTGTGATATATTTTAAAAAATCAATGAATCATTTTCATTCCTACCTGTTACTTGTGTGAAATGTATTTTGGGAGCTTGCTCCTGTCGATGTCCACCTAACCAACATAGGTTCTAATTTCTCTTGCTTGAGCTGCTTTGTTATACTTCAGTCACATAAACACTCGATGTTCATTGTGAAATAACTGACAGCAGATTCTATAACTAAACACAACACGTGATACTATCTAAACCAGCCATTTGCTTCTACACCTGTGATATTTTCACCGAAGAAAGCAGATAATAAATCATTCCATTCTTCTGCTGGAAGTTAAACGGCCCTTAAACAAAAGCGCGGGAATATTTACCTTACCGCTATTAAGGAACCAAATTGTTTCATTCTGTTAAAATACAAAACTGACTAAGGTTGACTTAAGCAATTGACGTTCGCAATTCAACTGATGCAACTCGCAAGAATTAAAGATGTGAAACCTTGAGGATTCTTACCAGTCACTGTAGCCTTCTTTCCTCTTCATCGTTTCTAAATAAACAAAAGGACAACGTTTCTAGCATGAGAGCAGAGCTCACTGCGCTCATGGCTTCCGGCTATGTGCGCTGTGTACACGCAACAACAAACCTCATGCCAAGGAGCTCTTAGCAAATTCTAAGCTAACCTTCATAAGAAAACACGTCAAATTGTTAGCACTGAGAATCATCATCATGATCATCCTAACCTTGTGGTCTAGCTCTAGGCTAATTGACCTATTCCAACTCCAAGGAACACTTACTTTCTTAGTCTCACAGTTCCATGAGGTTAGAAGTAGCAAAAAATATTGTGTATCTATTTTCTTGCATTTTCAGTCTTTCTGTATATTTGAAATTAGATAGTTTATACTTAATAATTTCATGTCTTCATAGTTTACATGTTCGTTTTTGTGTCTAGTAAAATATAGCCTGTTACCTGTCTTAAGAATGTCATTACCGCGTCTGTGTTCTTTATTTAGAGTTCAAGCTTCATTTCCATAAATGACAATGTCATTACACATTTTAAGCACTTTCCTTGATTTGCATTTTTAGTTTTATTTTGTTTGATTGCTATGGTCAAGTGTCAGAGTTTGTCAAGTTCCTACTCAACATTTCGATTCTTATCATTTACTGGTAATTGTCAGCAATAAGTCACAAAAGAGAATAAGTGCATACCTACTTATAAATTTAAACAAGGCGGTAAACTAATAGGTAAAAGCTTACCGTTTCAAACAAGTGGTTGAAAACGTTCATCATTGCTGCAGGACCGGCGCTGTTGCGTCTAAATGCTGCCAATCCGCTAAACTCTTTGAACATTAGAAGAGCTGAAAAACAACATGCACATAGTCAGTATTTCGAATTCAGAGTTGTGATATAGGAATTAAAACAAGTTGCCAAGTTAAAGATAAACATGAATTAGCTCTGTTCACAGGGTGTTCACATGTCCTTTTGTCCGGATATGTTCTGTTTTTAGGATCTCTGTCCAGTCATATATTTTTAATAAACATGAAATATCTTATAACTTGTATGCGTGATAATTTGAGATGAAATATTTTGACGTTTTTTCAATTGCTGTAGGTGGCAACAGTGGCAAGCAATGTACTCTTCTCGCACAGTTAGTAAATAGAAAGATCGAAGTAGATCGAAATGTGAATAAAGTTTTCGTTTCTGATCATTTTGCTTTGCATGCACTGTGGATTGGACGTGTGGTTTTGTTTTCTCGACATATGATTCATATTGTTCAGATATTACCAATTATGCATTCAAAATGTCAAATAAGTTAACGTAAGTTCAAATGCCTTAGCCAGCAAATATTCTCGATTCAAAAATTGAAGAAATTAATCTGAAGTTGAATATCTAAGTAATTTAAAATAGAGCCAAAAAGTTTTATTTCATACATTGCATGTAATTACTTACTATCATAAATGAATTCGTTATGATTTATAAATAAATGGCAAGAAAATAAGTTATATTTAATAAAGTTAAAAGACAAAGCATAAAAAGACTGATTTATCATGCAATATTTGGATCATATAGCTACCCAAAAACACACGAAAAGTATCCAAGATTACAGTCCTACTAGATGAAAAACTTTATTTCTTCAGTAGAAGGCTGCTTTGGCACTACCTTGCTGGAAAATGCATCATATTAGCAACTGATCATGGACTGTACAGAACAATTAAATAAAGTCATTTCTATGCTTCCGACGAGGGAAAAACAATATCAGTGAGCAGAACAAACACTGAATATATCATTTATCATGTGGTTGCTCTTCATGTATCTCATCCAAATATTATTATAGAATGTTTAAATGAAATATGCTTTAATGTATCTGCTGATGCAAGTAACCATGGACACACAAAAATGTTCGTCAATCAGTATTTTGATTTCAAAGATAGTGGCATTAAAAATGAAGAAATGGCAGAGAAATCAAGTGAAATGAAACATTGGTGGGTATGTCAAAGAAATGGTACAGTATTTGGGTGTTGCTCATAAATATGGCATTCACAGGATACAATGCACATGCATATTAATTTTTGAGATATTAATTGTGAAGAAGAAAATAACGAATACAAAGGTTAAAAAGAATTCAAATAACTAATATAGTAGTGTGGGTTAACCAGGGCATATTTTGCATCATGCAGCTAATTGATTTTCCCTTGTACCGAAAGTTTAATGCCTTAGATGTTTTACACTGTAAGAACCGAGCAGTTACAGTCTTTCTGTAAATTTGTCATTATTAATTTTGATACGCGTCTTACTGAAGTTCATCATAGCAATGAATTTATCAGATGCAACTCTTTTTTCTTTGATTTACTACTTCAACTAGATGCCTCTGATTTAAGATATCTTCTCCATGTTTATATAGTTCACCAATTTCTCTTAATTATTTTTTTATAACTTCTCATCGCTGAAAACTTCACATTTCTTCTTGTACATCTTGGAGGTATGCAGATTTTGTGAGGAAGGGAGAGAAATGCCAAAAGACCTTACTTATATTATTTCTCAGTTAACATTGGAATTTGACGTAATTAGGCTACAGCTTTTAAAATGAAATTCTTCCAAACTTTTAACGTTATTGTCATTCATTTTTATACTTTCAGAATTGAAAGTAATGTGGAACATATCTATATTTATTAAACATGTATAGTATATATATATTCCTCCTTTATTGAAAACATTGATGTTGAATCTCCTCAGCACTGTTGAAGTTACGTTTTTCTTTTCTTTGGATTATGTCACTGCTTTCTACTTTAGAATTCTCAATGTAAATTACATTTATTTATATTTTTGTCACATTTTAAAGCGAAAGTAGCTAGCCTACAGCCCGTTGGACACTACATAGAGAAGTGTATACTTCACCCCACATGTCCCATTCAGATTGAAGTTAAGTGCAGTTGTTACTACACTCAAGGAATGTAGAGAAGCACACACACAATTTGCGTCTAGAGCTTTCGAATAAATTTGGTAGTTTTTTCAATTTTTCGTACTGTTGTGCAGAATTATAAACAACTTTACTATAATAAAATCCAAAAATTTTATTTCTTGTAATTTTTGTATTTCACAAGTAAAAAAATGCATGATCTATTAATTATACATTTTCTGATATACCAAGCAGCAGGTATTAATCATTATATGCTATATTCATTATGAAACATCATCGCAGAAAGGCAGTTTACACTCCACGACAACTGACAGACGTTTATTACCGGTAGATCCGTGTTTCAGTTCTGTTTACTTTGTGTACAAGGTGTGCCGAGGTAACACTGAATGGAACAATTTAAAGAATACGTTATATATTACAATCATGTTTTATAAATTGAATATAATATTAGAATATTGTAAATGTTTTCAGAATGTAAAAAGTATTGCTGAGTTACTTGTGGAGTGGGTGCATTAAGTTGTTGCACATGAAGTAGTCTATGGTTATAATGACCAAGGATCAATATCTAACCAGTGTGGACATAGGTGCATTTCTGATAAATTTTAAGAACATTCTAGTTTTCTAGCCTGAATTAGTTGTAGCACTTTTTAACTAAACCATATTTAGAGGCAGTATTTTTTCGCATTAATTTTTATTTTAAATTTCGTAGAAAGAAAATTACATTTCACTTGTTTTGCGCTATCGCTTTAATTTTATTGATGTTTTTATAGTACATTGTCAAAATGTTACTAACGCAGAGAAAGGGTAGAAGGCTACAGTTGCTGAAAGAACATATTACGTTCCTCCAATGATTAATATTCAAAGGAGCAGGTACATCACCACGAACAAGGATAATTTACTCCCTAGGGCATATAATGAAATGAGAATCGGGATAAAAAAAGGATGAAATGTTCTTATATGGTTTCAATATTTTAAAGAATTCAAATCTGATGGCAATAATTGACAATCGCAGACTCACACGGGTTTGAAAGCTCTCAAATATTGCCAAAAATAACATAAAGCTACTTGATTTTCCTCCATCTCTGAAGACTGTACATCATATACAGGTAACAAAATGGATTCCACCAAAACCCCACAGACATCATCTCAAAATGCAGGTATTGTAAATATCTTCTACTGTTTGGTGAAAGTAACTGCATCATTGGGAAGTACATTTTTATTTGAATAGTTTTTAACGTCCATTTTTACTACTGAGACACTGCAGGCGGTGAACACTGGTGATACA
Source organism: Metallyticus violacea (assembly GCA_030762175.1). Taxonomy (NCBI): domain Eukaryota; kingdom Metazoa; phylum Arthropoda; class Insecta; order Mantodea; family Metallyticidae; genus Metallyticus; species Metallyticus violacea. Next base: position 99,861,214 of record CM060832.1, read on the forward strand.
TGAAATGAAATGATAAACTGGAAATTACTATTTTTTAAAGGAAGGAAGCGTTCCAGGCCTAAGTTTAGGGTACATCACCGGCATTTACCATTTGTGAGGACTGAGGAAAACCTGGAAAAGTCAGGAAGGACTGCCTTGGCGGAATCGAGCCCCAGACCTTCCGCTCAAGAGTCCACCCTTAACGACCTCGGCCCCCGTGTCGGTGGGAGAAGTATAATAAAATGCTTTGAATGTATTGGTATCGTACAATATTGTTCCTGAGCATAAATCAGATCCTTCAATCCTGTCCAAAACATTCTCTGCCAACCATTCCGTTCTTATTGATAATCCATTTAGCATTTCGGGTCACTGATCCAGAAAAATTAAAAAAGATTATCACACGTGACTCAGAAAATAATGACCTTGCCAGTCAATATAAATTCGTCATATCGAAAAAGACTTGAGAGGACATGTTCATAGTGCAGCAATGAAGAAAATGAAAGTAACGTCACGTTAAAAATAAATCACCAGTCAAATAAGATTACTCGCTGAACTACTACAGCTTGAGTTTTTATTGTCAAAGCTGATATGTGTGGTCCTATTTGAAGGCCAAAATGCAAAAATCAATTAATTTCTTGGAATAGGTTTCTGATCAGAATTCTACCACCTTTTGATAAAAGTTGTAATTCCCAGATACATTTTGAATCAATTTCACAAAGTGTACATTTAGTATAAATGTCATATATCTTAATTAAAATGACAATTTCTTTTTATTACATGTTTTATACATGCCTATTATACATTCTTTATGTAAAACAATACAATTTATTGATTTACATTTGGGTTTTATTCAAATTTGTTGGATATGATCAGATGAGTAATACTTTACCTTATAATAAATTTTAATTTATGTAAAATAAATTTATAACAATAAACAATCTAATAAACAACAATTTTTAATTATTTAAAACACTATACATATTTTATTAAATTGAAAATTATTACTATGTTTCTGTACACAGAGTCCAAAATGCAATTATATGTTTAATAGATTATAAATTTATAGGTCGAAACAAGTGTAGCTATGTAATATTCATTGCCTAAAGTTCACGATAAGTTATTAAAATGCATGAAATGCTCAGTAATTCATCATTTTATAATTACAGTCTGCATGTAGTATGCACAATGATAAACTTTGCAATTCACGCATTGATAAAACTGTTCACCCTATTGAAACTAGGAAAATTATTTTGCATTTATGTTTTTTAAAGCATATTTTACTCGTAATTGTCTCATTTTCATTACCGGCTAGTAAAAAACATTTTTTTGTAGTCAACTGAATATAAAATAAAGTTCAAATGTTACCAAGGCATGCATGTTGCATTATTTTGCTTAGTTTAATAAAAATCGCAATCTTCATTGCATATTTGTTCTTCTTTTTACTGATTAAACATTCCAGTGGCCAATAGATAGGTAATCACATATGACATTTCCCCGCTTTACATAGTTTAGTTACAATGTGCGATCGCTTTGATATTTAATACCATGCGTTCTTTAACCATTTGCTAAGAAAGAGCCACGGAAGAGCCATTAGAAGGAATAAATCTCAGCGTTATGGATACTCTGGCAGGTAGTTGAATATAAACGAGTTTGGAAGTAATATTTTTAGTTGAGACGACAGAGAGGTATTTTTGTTGCATTATATGTGAAAATAATGTTTCAACGGGCTTGTACAGAGTATTAATACAACACGCCGTTGAGTGAGAATGGGGTTAATAGACATCTGTCATGATTTGATTACAAACTAATTAGGCGAACAGTGCACTTTCGAAAAAAAAATGGATGTCGATACTCAGTTTTGCAAATTAAAACATAAAAACATATCATAAAAACTTCATATTTTATTAGGGCATGCCGAACACGCCTGTTTTACTCCACAACACAGCCACAATGTATCCCGAATATTGCAACCTTTGAAGGAAACTTTTGAATATAATGAAATACAAAAATACGAGAGCTGTTAAATAAACAAAGATCAATTTGTTTTGGCAACACACCTTTAAGCAACTCATAATTTTGATGATATTTATCAAAGTTGTTCCAAAGCAGTGCACCTGTCTGAGCGTTTCTGCCAGTTTTCAAAGACATGCTGGAAAGCTTTTATTGATGCAGCCTTTACCACTACTTATATGATGGAAAATGTCTGCCACGAAGGTGTTTCTTCAATTATGGTACAAGGAAAAAATCACAAGTGGTAAATATGAACTACAGAGAGGGCGAGTTATATACTTAATTTTTTTTTGTTATATGTGACAACTTTTGCTATGTGCGGCCGTAAAATTATCATGGTGCAGCATTGTGCGGAAATGTGGCCTTTTGCACGTGAAAAGTACTTGCAAAAATTTCAGGACATCTTTTATTTTCCACTTTTGCTATTTTTGTTTTCGATGATGATGGAGATTTCACACAGAGCTTTGCTGTTTGATCTCAAAATGGAAAAGATGTCGCCAAATTTTATCAGCGGAGATTAATTTTGAAAAAAAATCATCTTCCTGTAGTATTATCTTCAACTGCATATAAACTCTGCCCGCAAATTTCCTTTTGTTGGGAATCAGTTGTCTTGGAACTCGCCGTGCAAAAACACTTGTAAAATTTTCAGAACTTCTGAAAGTGTTCTTAAAGTTATCAAACGATTCTCTCTTACAACTGCAGGAGTTAACATTTTCTTCCATTAGAGCACAAACTGAAAATCTGGATCCAGCTTCCTTTGAATGATTTTCTCCCCACTTTAAAAATATACAAGATGTCCCAAAATCAAACCACACAAATTGCAAGGATTGTGGAGGGATCCTAGATAGAGAACTTATGATTCCTTTCGTAAACTTTCAAATTTAGACGCTTTTTCGAAATCGCATATCCGAGCGGATAAGTCAATATAACATAAATATGTGAATTAGATTTTCATTCTGAATGCTCACGTCTTGCCCAAGAAGTCGAAAAAAAGGTACTGTTAATACACAGTGCACGGGATGTTTTAAATTATTGGCTTTTCTACTTCCGTAAAATTGTTCGTACTGTGAAGGTACGTATGCCCTGATAACAGTTCATTGGTGCTACGGAGTTAATTGCGCATGCGCGAGGTACCTAACACGTCGCAGTTGAGACTTGTTACAAACAGACCCTGTCCGTCCTGCGGCCGAAGTTCCGAACTGTAGCGGAGAAAGTCGAATTCCGCCCGAACGGCAAACGGAAGTTTAGAAAGTGCTAGTGTGGAGTTTTTATATTATTATTATTATTATTATTATTATTATTATTATTATTATTATTATTATTATTATTATTAAGAAAATGTTGGTATGGAGTTCTATTATTATTATTATTATTATTATTATTATTATTATTTAAGGATGCTCTAGTTTAGAAAGTGTTAGCGTGGAGTATTATTATTATTATTATTATTATTATTATTATTATTATTATTGTTATTTAATAATGCTTTTTATCACCTCTGGTCATTAGCATCCCATTCTATACAGAGCGTGAAATGGCCGATAAAGTTTACTCAGGTGCCTATTTTTCAAACTTGAGGTTCTTTTACGTTCCATAAATCTACGACACAGGACCCACAGCTTTATCTCCCTTCCTACTTAGGGTTTTTAAGCTAAAAAAAAACCAAAACAAATCATAGACCATATCTGGGTTTGAATCCACGACCTTGAGCCTACGAGGTAAATATGGTTACCACTAGACCATTTGCACAGACGTCCGTGAACTAAAAACAGCATCAGAAACGTTCTTGAAATCCGAAAAGACACAGAGGGCATTGTATTAATTCAGCATTCACTATCTCTGATAGAACAAATTATTTGTTCATATTTTCAGAAACTCGCGGTGTTCGTTATCATTTTCTTTGAACAACAATGAGAAACCGTAAATACTAACACTAATGGGTTATATAATTACTATTTTATTTTTTATTAAATATCCGTTAAGGAGTATTATTTTTCAACAAACATTTAGCTTTTGCCAGACACTTTACACTGCTTTCTTTTAATAGTTTTATATTTTTTAAGACTCCGATACCACAGCCGAAAGCAGAGCAGAGTGATCATCAGTAATCCAATCCATCCGTAGTTTCTATTGGGCTCATCGTATGGAACGGTCACTCCCGAAGTATGTGCATTCTGAAAATTCTGCCAAATAAAAGATCAACTTTCGAATGTTTGGATAGAATTCTTCTGGCAATAATTTCCAGAACTCAAATCTGTTGCTATCAATAGATCCTCCTTTCAGATCAATTTTGCAGCGAAGTTTCACTGCTTTCCTAGGGTATCATACCGCCAACATTGAGAAATGAGTTTATCAATGCAATCATTTCAGTTTCTTAAATGAAAATACCATGAACGTCACAACATGGAAAACCTTAAATTGTCATTTCAAATTTCCTTTATTTGCTTCACTTGCACTCACATGGAATTGAAGTTCTTCAATTCACCTTTCCTCAAGTGATTTGCAAAAATCGTCAACCTTGCTGAAAATTCTTGATTACGCTCATAAATACTCTGTTTTTTCCCCTCCCTTGCAGACAAAACTTTACTCGTTAATTCCCCCCCCCCTATGAAATACCAACAAGAAATAACAGCCCCAGTGACTATAGATCTTCTAGTATGTGTTATCCTTCGGAGTAAAAATGCTTCATTTCTGAAAGAAGATTTCTGAATCTAGTTAAAATACAGCACGACTGAACCCGCTATACATCTGTGGGCAAAAGGAGATCTCCATGCCCACGCAACTCCTTCATTCTTTGAGAAAAAGTTGAAACTTACATAGTTCTAAGCTGCTCATATGATGTGTATTGTTGAGTTACGATACAAGTCCGTGGGGGCTCGCCGAAAGTTAATTCACCAGCCCATTGTGTGGTGTCAAATTTTTTAAAATTTTTTTCCGATGCAAAAGCTGCGAAGTGCTGAAGGCCGTGTCGAGAACCATTTGAGAATACTCCGCTATCTCGTATGTCCGTAAAGGCATTAATGCACAAAGTGACGACTGGGCTCTACTTTGCGTGTTACCGGCGATATTGAAATCACGCCAAATGACGTCAATGTAATCATCCTCAAATTATGTTCAATCGAAGCCTAAACTATTCTTACAGCCAGTAAACCAAGGACCAATGATTCTGAGGTGTCCGGAGAATAGATGCATGTCTCCAACATCTCGGAGTGTCGTTGATGCTGGTAGGCTAGACAGTTTGAGGATATAGGCCATGCTCCGTTGATGCTCTGTGTGGTTTGCTTTTCTTCAACCCGGACCGGTGTACCAGCGGCTGGCCAGGCTGGCTGGCCCATACTGAAACCTAACTCTCCCATGGCTGCTCTCGCTATTTCCCTATTGTATTGCAGTCTCAAGGATTATGTAGTCCTTACAACTCAAACTTTCTAGAAGTAACAATGCTGCAACCTGAAAAGCATTACAAAGAATTGGCGAATATACCAGTAGACAAATTTCGAACAGACATCTGCCTAATTTTCCGCTAGAGACAGGAACTGTCTGTTGTGGAGGATGGTCGACACATGTTCTCGTCAGAAGAATTTGTTTGACAATATCTATAGACAAGAGTTAGTGCAGCCTGTTCGCTTTAATCATAGACAGTCGATGAATTTATTGTGAGGCGCAACATGTTACAGAGTGATTTAGAGAGCTCCTCTCGCTAACCGATTCATTTAACAAAGTTTTGCACAAAGAACAAGGATGTGTTGTCACATTTAACATTCATACAGTAGTATACATGTTAATGTAGTGAAATAGATGGAGCATTATACAAATCAGCTTAGCCCCACAATGTTTATTTTAATATGTAATAATTATTAAAATAATTCCTTCCTTCTTACTCTCATGAGTTTTCCCAACCCTGATACTGAACCGATGTCTGTTATACGTGGTGTCCACATTGCAATATTTACGCTGTGTTAGATACCGGGTACCACAACTCAGTCTCAACTTAGACTGCCACCCTTCCCCAGCACACCTCACATGCACGTATCACACTTTGGAGCGGGGGCTCAGGCAGTAATATGACGCTCACATTCGGAAGGTTCCGGTTTCGATTTCCGGCCATCCTGTCGTTGGAATTTTTAGTAGTTTCATTGCTCACTTATTTGAATGCTAGGGTGGAAGTTGAACTTTTACAAGATTTCCTCTCTTCCATTTTATGTCTTTTCATTCCATTGGTTTTGTTACAGACTCGAAAGTGCCTGGGCGAAGGAGGGGCTAGCGCGGTGTGAGGGTGGCTTGCGCTGTGGAAAGGTTTCTGCCACGTGTCTGGAATGGAAGATGCTTCCGAGAGACTCGTCAACTTGGGGTGAGTTCTACCGGCTTTGGGGTGCCCTAACTGAAAATATTTAAGGACCCCATCAGTGTCCACAAAGTAGTCCTCTGTTGCCCGGTGTTACCCTCGCCTTATCCCTTCCTCCTGGAGGTGTTCCATGCCGTGAGTGACTCTGAGATGCCGAAATATCCTCCTTCGTCCCGATCAATATCCAAGTGTCACATTATTTTTCTGCAAATAATCTTTCAGTTCACTCGGGTCAAACGTACAGTGTTATGGCGAGAGTCTAAACATTTCATGCCCTTTGCATTTTGGTGGCTATTTCGTTAGGTTTGCTACCTAACATTACTGCTTAGCCAGCGTGAGATTAGACACAGAATATATAATCTTTAACACGAGTGCGTATGGTAGGAAATTTGATTATTTGTCTAGAGTGGTAGATGCTTTATCTTACACAATAGCACATTTCTCATCGTAAGGGAAGCTATTAAACAAGCGATTAGCAAACGATTTAATAAACTTTAGTGTTCATACCTGCGTGATAATCAGCATTGGCGCCTCTAATGGTTTTGTCACAGAAATCATCATCAAAACCATCAGGAAACCAACCGTCATGCACCTTCATCTGAGTTGTTGCAGTGTGCCGATCTCTGTGACCTCCCCTCATTATACCCTGACTCCCCGCAATTTTTGATTGATCGAGACTCGTGTGTAAGCGCCTAGCACGATGGCGTCAGAGCTTAGCTCCGGGATTACTACGAGTGTGCCTCTGATTACAGAGTATGAAGGAGTAGCGACTTCGAGGAGTGAACACATTGTCGGCCAACTATCCAAAAGTTGTAGGATCGTCGCTCCTTCCCCCAGGCCTCCCCCACTGACCAAGATATTTATGTGAGTTACGTCTTATTTATTATAACTACCTTTAATGTCAGGTATTTAATTATATTATATAGTATTTTCGGGTTTAAATATGTGTAATTACAAGGCAAGCATGTTTTTATATTTTTGTTGTATGTCACTTTTTAATTAGACGTATCCATAGACTTCTTTGTTTTTGGAATTGAAGGCAGCCACGTGGTGATAGTAATACTTTTTCTACTTCTTCTTGTGTTTTACCATTGAGTTTCTTTGATATGTGTAATTGCAAGGCAAGCACTCTTAGTATTATCGTTTTGTGTCACTTTTTAATAGTCTTTAGTCATTAAATTTCTTTGATGATGAAAATGAAGGCAACATATGGAGTTATAAATTTTACCTTACATTTTATTGTGCTTTACAATTAATCTTTTGAATTGTGTACACATACAGCAATGTTCAATTCACTCTTGCTGAATAGTGTACGTTTGATTGTACCTTGTTACAATAAACGTGCACTTTGCACCACTCTTCTCCCATAAATGTAACCACATTTACCAGCCGCATACCTAAGCTGTCTTCCTTCGAGTTTTTCCCAAATTTTACTCGATGCGCAGGCATCAGCTTCCGATGCCTACAACGCCTTATATTAGTGTTAAAGAAAAGCATACAAGGACGGAGTTTAAAATGCAGGCACATGTGCCCATCCCAATCCTTTCTTACAACGTCATGCATGTAGTATAAAGTTTCAGATAAGGGGTTTATTGAATAAAACGTCATAGGCATTCAAATTTCCATGATATCATTCTTGCGGATTCCACATTCTTTAGTTGAGTGTATATTAATGAAACCCCAGATGTCAAATGTCTTCATACATTTGTGTCCTCACAAGGAAAATCGCAAATACCTTTTGGATGATCTAGCACTTCTTGAAAGCTTGGCGCAGGTCCCTTGAAAATGATATATTTTAGAAAGTATCACATTTTAAAGAAAATGATCAATGTTATTGTATATTTTCCTTCATTTTCTCGTTTTTATGTCCTATATGTCACTTTTGCACTGTTATTATAATAGTATGTGTATTAGCCGTTTCCACAATTGCTTCTTTACCCATTTTGCCATAACATATTCATGGCTATTACACACGCTTTCTTTATTTAGAGTACCTGTTATTAACTACTTGTTCATGATATCAGCTCTAGTCGTACTTGAATCTCCTTCACATGGTCTCCGTACTCACACATTTAGCATTCACAGTACACTGAATCATTATAAAGCCATGATGACAGGGAACATTGGAAATAGTAGGACTGCTGACCCCCATCCTCTGTGCTTCATTATCATGTTCATATGTGGCAAATGTGGTGTCTGATATCTGGGCTTCCCCACTACCTTATCATGATTATTTGTAGTAGGGTGATTTCTTTGATGTCAATTGTCAACCATCAAACGAACGTTGTGTTCTGATAACATCATCGTGGCTTACCGTGCAATTCACTTACCGTCGAGTAGTCTGCCGCCATCGCTGCTGGTATACACTGACGGTCACAGTGACTTTTCGCAAGATGACTCAGCCTTGAATACGGTAATATTTTCGTTGAACACTTAGTACATTTTATTTCGTATATTGGTTTGCATATTGTCGTATTTTTTAACATTTTCACGCACATTTGAATACATATTTCATTATATAATTGCACATATAAAGTTGATTATAAGAGATGATAATTTTGTTATAATTTATAATAATTTCAATATTAATTATCCTACAAATTTTTACATATTAATGCTTTTTGTGATCATATTATTCACCATTTACTAAAAGTACAGTAACTTATTACACCCGCCAGACAGTTAATATTTATGCTTTAAAATAAAATAAAATGTATACATATGGTATTTTATAAAAGGAATACTTTTGTATCACAATATTTATATTATTGTTTTAGTTATGCATTTTGTGCTGCCTGATTTAACTCACCCCCCTTACCTGATGCACTTCAAAGCAATGCCCCACATACGAGCTTAAATTTGATTTCTACTGTACATCTTAAGTAATTTTCAAAGGTCCAATACCGATGTGTTCTCCAGACATGCTCATTGTTTTCAGTTGGTGCTAGAATTAATCTTTATGGCCTGTTGTTAGGAAAATTGTGTAATGAAAATATCTGTACCATAACGTTTGCTTGATATCTTTGTTGTCCGCCACAAATCTGTTCGTTAAACTGTTTAATTTAAATTTGTATGACTATATTTTTCGCTTACGAGTATTTAATACTAATTACGTTTTTCATTAAATAAATCCATATTTCTCTCTTGTATGTAATTTAGTTCGTTTTGAGTCATCTGCTTTTAACATTTTTCTATTACAAATGGGGGAACGTTGCAAATATGATACCATACCAGATTATGCATTCATCTGATTTGCCACTCCTTCCGGATCACTATCTTGTTTTGCTATAGCCTAATGCTGGTTTAGTGCGTAAAATAATTTTATTCATTCTTTTTCTGCATCATGCAGAAGAAACCGCAACTCGGTTACTTACGATAGCAGTTAAATAAGGATTTGACAAATAATTAAATGTACACTACTTTCATTAATATCAGTAATTTATTACATGGAATTCACATTTAAATAAAACTGTTATTCCTTAATATGCAGATGATAATGCTTAATTACCAAGTAAATAGCATGCTATTTAAAAATTCGTTCTATTTCGTGCTTTATAATAGATTCCGGTATGCTATGGGTACCTGGAACTATGTTGGGTCAGAAGCTTATGTATCGATGCTGTAAAGTTTGTTTTCGGAGTGCGTTTCCGCTCGGCAAGCTTTGAACGCTTCAGTTAGATGCACCATTGGGTTCTCTCAGATAAAGTCCGATAAACAAACGATGTTGTCATGTCTCACAAGTACACTAAGCAGGTGAACGCATTACTCCGGACCAGGAACTTATTGCTATGAAATGCAAAATACTAAACATTTTAAAGTTTAAATTAATTCTTAAAATATTTTATATTCCAATAAAATATAAAGAATGCTCTACCTTCAGTCATGTTCTTTGCTGGATGCATCAGCGCCGTCTCCGGATACATAAATGATGAATCTGTCATCTTCCTCCAGTACCCAACATAATATTCACGTTCTTTGTTTTTTGTGTGCTGTTCATGTTTTTTTTTTCAATGCTCCTCATCAATGCATCCCACATCACCACGCAATTGTTCACAAACACTCGCATTTAACATTTTGTTTCCTTGTGTGATATTTCACTCTAACTCACTAGTTCAAGTGATAAGTCGGTAACATCAAAACTTTATGCTCCAGCTAACTTGTCTGTTACAAGTGGACTGTTTTGTAATTTTATTTGATACTTCAATCCTGTTTTATTGAAATTGGGTAGGCTATTGCGTTCTCACATAAAGATCATTTGACTTTTCTCGATTACTCTGTAGATATTTTCACAATTTGCCTCGAATAAGAACTGGCGTTTTTCAACACAACATATTTCCTGCTATTTGGCACATCAATATTTCGTGACTGTAACTTTTAGCATCAGAAACAACCCCCCCCCCCTTTTTGGCAAAAGACAGAAACAGTTCGGGACCAACCTTCACTTGCATCAGCGTATACCACCATTAGCACAGGTGTGTTGGGGGTATAGAAGCAGGATCGTCATGCCAGTCTATCCAACTTCGCGGTGTCATACTAAATGTACACCAATCAAATTTTGCAAATCGCAATTGATTGCCTCTTTGTAAATAATTATACCTCCAAAGCACTGTCCCAGGTGATTTCATAATAATATGCCTTTTATTAAGAATATGAAACAAAACCCAAGTTTTCGTACAAGGTACCAGTGGGACTTTCTTTTGTATGGAAATTGTGCAAGCATGTTAGGAGTTTTTGTAGAATTATAAGTTTTCCTTGCCTGTACCATTGTAGATTTCCCGCCAAACAATTTCACATTAGAATTCAATTTTCCCCAAAGATTTTTATTTGTTTTTGTCTTTTGGGTGTTACTGGTCCACTCCTGAACGATTTTTTCTGACTGTACAACTACTCAGTTCCAAAATTTTAGCCGTGTCTGACTTATGGGTCCTTTATCTAGTTTACTCTTCACGGCACAGTGATAAACTTTACAGATCATTTCCTGGCACTCCTTGTTTAGAAATTTCAGACTTGCTACTGGGGCCGGGCACAAACTCCGCAGTATCGGAATCATCCTCTTCATCATTCACTGGCACACTTAGCCAAGGACATCGTGGAGACGAACCCTGTTCCTGAGCAGTAACGATACAACTGCGTTCAATCTACATTTGGCAAGATGCTCTACATTTCCATTCCACGTGGACTTTATTGAGAACCGTCAGCATCTAAAACTAGCTTGTAATTGACTACTGCAGAGCAAGAAAGGCGAATACCACGTTAAGCAACGAAAAATAAGCAATAGAGGCCAACTTTCGATATCAAATGGAAATGCATTCCAGGAATATGTTTTATCTCTATCAACAATAAAGTGTAAGCATCAAGGTCATATTACGAGATGAGTGTTCAGTTTGTTGTGATGTTATAGTTCCCAGGGAGGAACTATAAAAAAATATGATACTATTGTAGTACTAAGGAAAGTAAATGTTGGTCAAATTGCTAAACAATGAGACTATCTATTTGGCGAATGCCTGCTCACAGATATTGATAGCATCCAAGTTTTATTACGATTTGGATAGTCTCGTAGAAATAAAAAGTGCTGCAAAATTTATTCGAATTACCAGTATTTAGAACTCTTCTACGTATTTGTGCAAAATTACCAAAAAATGAACATGAAGACTGTGTTGTAAGCAGAGAAGCTAATCTGAAGATGTGTGTGAAATAAGGAAAGCATTGCTAAAGCTCCGTAATGCAAAAAAGGAACTCCATTGGGCCAGGCAACATCAACACTGGACACTGCTGATTGATCTTAGTAGTTTTTCATACACAAATCCAAATATGAGTGCTTTAACAACAAGGGGAAAATATACTCGTTATGCCGACAATGTAAAGGGAAGAAAAAATTTAACTTAAATATGACTGGAGAGTCTATTATGATTTGGGGACACATTTCTGGAAATATGGGGATATTGTGAAAATTAAAAAACAATGGATCAAAGTGATAAAATTCTTCAATATTATGCACCTGGATGCAAAAGTAAAAGGTTTCACCTTGCAGAAAGATACAAGTGAATTGGGGTACCCATAACGTACATTTAAAGCTTAGATCATTTCTGGGAAGTTATCCACCAAGTATGAGAGAGAATAAGATCAAAACACAACCAATGCCTACATTTTGCTAGGCGGCTATTAAATTACTTTAATGAAAATAAACTATCGTACCTTGAAGTGGATATATTTTGCCTCCATTGTATTTTGAGCCGACAGTGAAATTTAATTTTCTTTTAGAAGAAGTGACCTTGTGAAGAGCAGCTAACAGAAACACGATCTATAAGAAAACAATTTAACCCCTTAATGTCTTCTGGTATATTAGCACTGATGAATGTAATGTACTAACATTTTAAATTTGCTTTTTCTCAGTGCCATAACACAAAATAATAACATTCAATGCATTCTAATTATTTTGATCAACATCTATTTGTCAAAAGCACTTTTAATCACAAAACATTTTTATATTATAGTTTTATGTCCGAACATTACTGCAAAATCGTTTGTTTTCAGAAAGTAATCATTAAAAACGTTTCTTTAACTAAAACAATATACTACTCACGCAGAGTAAATAAATTGCTCAATTTTTACATTCACTTCTAAGACATGACCGTTTTTAAGGCACTTTAATTTTGTATTGTGAAAGGTGAGGCTTTTTAAAGCACGAGTAAATTGTACCATTAGAATATGTGTCTTTTGTGCCAAATTCTTAGTGAATTTGTTATTTTAGCACGTAACAGCTTAGGTTATTTTTATTTAATCCTTTTTTTTAATTCACTGTGGTGTAACTAACCGGTGTATTTTTATTGTTAATTTATAGTTTTCTATCACATGGCTATATTATAGTTCTCAGTGATCGTAGGTAAAATCGTGTTTTGCTCAGTAAGAGCGTACAGCTCACAACTAAATTAATAAGATAAATAATCTGCTAAATTGCACAGAGACGCGGGCATCATGCATTACTTTTGGAAGAGTGTGGGGTGTTAAGAGTTACTGTCGCCGTGAATAATGTTATCTTAGAAATGTAGTCACTAATATTCAATTCTAGCAGAGGTTGATTTCTAACTTTCATATGACGCCTTAGCTCTGCCAATTTTCATTAATTATTTACTCTTTTCGATATTCAGGGTTAAAAATCACTAATGGACAAGGGTATAAGTCCATAAGGGGTATGCTAAAAGAGATTTATTTAATTTAATTTATTCTATCTCAGAATTACAACAGTTTTACGGCTCGTTTATTACTGGTAGAATGTAACTCAAAAAAAATGCCCCCCCCCCCAAAAGAGGAAGTGTACAAATAAATTATATCTAAAGGGTAGGAAAAAGATGATCGACAAACCAATTCGTTTTTCATCCTGAAGAATATTTCATGTCATAAAATCAATATGTTCTTACTGAAAAGTGATGGAGAGCTTCCATATATCGATTTGATATTTAGATGCACTGCAGTACATGTGATATACGCTTGCATTGAAGCAATGCAACAAAGTCATAACAGTATTTCATTTAAGCTATTGCAAGCATATTTATTTTTTGTTGCAGGCCTTTAATCAGCGAACATCTGGGGTATTCCTTTAGCTGATGAACGTGCTGAATAAATATGAACAAAGGAATCCCCTATTCGGATAATGCTAGAGGTAAGGATGTCACAATTTTAGGTTCAGATTACTTCTTTTAATTTTCAGGCTATCTAACCTTGCTGAAACAATTCAATGATTTCATTAAACAATTTCAAGGAAAAGAAAAGCAAGAACTCTCTTTCGCTCTTTCTCATTCTTTCTTTTATATTGCTGTTATACCTTCGTATTATTTGTAAGCATTCTCTCACTAGCACCATGTCTTCCGCTAAAGAAAACGCACTGATATAATATAATACATCTTGAGCATTTCGAAGTGTAATGGCTTATGTGCCAAATATTGCGGGAGTAGAAGAAACAATTTCTAACCCAATGTTCTTAATTTTATTTAAGAAGTTTCAATGAATTATAAATTTAATAAATGGGATTATTTAATAATTAATTATAACATCGAATACAAAAACGAGAAGGTATTATTATTTTGCTTTATCAAGCTTTGTGAATAAATGTATGGTATAATTTCTTTCGTCGTGTTTTGGGGGATTATCTTAAGTGTAATTTATTTTCTTTTGTTATTTCTTAAATTTTATGTAAAATCTATTTTGCTTGTGTTAAATTTATTTATAAAAGAAATAATTCCAATCATCTTGCTCACAGTAATATTAATTTTTACGTACAGCTCCTCGTTTTTGTAATTTAACACATTATTATTTTTATAATTTATAACTTTTAGGCATACCAAAGGACTTTTGTTAGAGTTTTCACCCAATAGCCAAAAAAAAAAAAAAAAAAAAAAATCCCAACTTTCATTAAATCATTACCCCAAATGAAGGAGTAAGCCGAAGAAGCTTTCCATGTATTGAAAATAAAACTACCTTAACGAACACGCTTAAAAATCTAAGTACCATGGAAAACAAATTCAAAATAATATCTCAAGGGAAATTCAATCATCATGAGTAAATAATGAAAACTTTTTTCAGATATACTTGCTTAAAGTTGTCTGGATTTAAAAAAATAAAATAAATACCATAAATATTCCCCTTTTTTCAAAAGCGTTCCTTAAGGAAACAAATACCTGGATCACTGGTAGTAAACGTAGGAGTTAGCTACCGTCCCATTCCCGAGAAATTAAGAGGTAAGAATACCAAGAGACATCAGGGAATGACAGTTCACTCCAAGCCAAACACTGGAAAAGATGTTCTTCTCCAGGCAGTCGACGACCAACTTTCAAAAGCCTCGGAATCGATCTGATATAAACGCCATATGTTGCAACAAATTAATAAGGCATATCGATACGTGCTCGATCCAATGAAATAATCAGCATTTTGGAGAAAATTTCAAGATCATACCAGGAAATAAAAATGAAAAGGAGAAAGGAAGGAAAGAGGGTTATAAAATGTGACATGTAGCGCCATATTTTTCTACATATAATTGTCATGCTTTAAGAGCTCTTTTACTTTATTGTCAAAACTATTGAGAATTGTCGATTCTGAGGCACTAGCTAATAAAATTTATCCCCCCCCCAAATAGACCAGCAAACCGAACGATTTTCAGCATGTTAAAGTGTCGTGCAACACATTTATGGCTGGTAGCCATCGTAATAATCTCAACTTAAGTTCTACTATTGGTGTTACGGATTATCTCTTGATTAACCAGAAACGATTTTCACATTTTCGTTGCGTGGTTTCTGAGATTCTGATTTTGTTTTATTTTCGACTGTTTTCCTGATGTGTTGTTTAATTCTGGAGTAGACGATGCTTCTTTGTTTGCTTTGTGGGATGTTTGAGCCTTTTTGGTAAGACAATTTGTTTTTTTCTATCATAATGAGGTAGAATAATATGTTTGCCTGTGTTCTGAAGTTGGGAGAGATCCCGCAGCATTCTTCTTTCCCGTGAAAGTTGCATTTGGGATCGACTAATAAAGCAGCCTTAGCGAAATTTCTGTGTGATTGATCTCTCAGAGATGATTTGTGAGCAAATATCTCTTCGTCAACGTTTGCTTGTAATCCTGCGTTGCGTTAGAAAATTCTGTGCCAGGTTGGAAGCTTGTTAGGGAGCATTCGTATATATGTGAATTCAGTTATCAGATGGATATCTACTATGTATTATATCTAAGGCTATCGATTTTAGAGTGCAAGTATTGGTTTCAAACTTTTTATTGATGATTTGACAAAGCTCCAAATTGAATTTAACGCCGACTTTTTCCTTCTTCTCTTCGGGAGTTGTTGGCAGACTTCACAACTGACGATTATACGAATAGATATCCAAATTAAAACTTGGAACAGGCACTTCATATTTCGAAATACTCTGTTGGTTGCGATCTAACCACTGAAGTAATGCACAAAACTGCAGCGACGTGCTTGTTGCCAGCTAATGTTGAGTAACACGAGATCACTCATCAACCTGGTTGCTTTCCCAAATGATTCGCAATATTGTGACTGTCCGTCATAATTAAAAAATAAATTTATTAATTTTCTTAAATCCTTATATAATTTGTTTACCTTTAATATAAAAATTATACCAATTGTGGTAAGATTAATTGGTTTATGGTTAGGAAGAAGTTTATTTAAATGTGAAATTAAATATAATTTTTTATTACTGTTTAGGTCATATAGAATATCCTTAAATTCTGCAACATATTGAAGTAAACGACAACTTGTACATCGCCAAATACAAAATAGCTGTGAAAACTGCAACCTCGCAACACAAAAATTAACTGCAATCGAGTGCTTGGAGGTATTGCTGGGCTATTTCTCATACCGCTACTCAATTGTATCAAATTTTTATGTTCGTCGAAGTTGTCAACCTGCAAATACTACAATCATTTGGCACCTAAGTAAAGACCTCGTGGAATAGCACATTCATATACGTTTTCTATTAATAAAGACACACAGGAACAAGGGTGAAACATTGTGGATTCGCATTAAGCAAGGTCTGAATAAAACAAACATTTCGAAACGTTCGCACTATCATCACATTTTGGAGTCCACACGTTGTACTATAAATGGGGTTATCAGATTACAAAAGTAAACAAGTGAGTAATTACTCAGATTAAAAAAGTAAAAAAAAAAAATACTTTTGCAGTAACTCGACAGAACATGACCAGAAACTTGTTGTTGTTGTTGTTGTTATTATTATTATTATTATTATTATTATTATTATTATTCAAACTTTCAGAATGAAAAAGTCATTAATACAACACCCAAGCTTGCCATAATCATTTTAAATGTTATTTCCTATAGTTAATCTTACCTTACAATTACTTTTATTTTAACGAGCGCTAGATCTTTTTACAAGCTCCTTGTCCTCCAAACCTGTGCATAAAACTGGAAGCAACTTAGGTATTTGAAATTGAACTGGATCAACAATTAAATTTTCACTGAATCTACTGACATTCTATTTCTTTCTGGTGTTCATTGTATTTTCATTAAGCTAAAAATCATTTCGACATTGGCATTGTGTGCAGGTATAGCATAAAAAACTCCCTTATCTTGACAAATTCAGAGCAATTCGACACTTGACTAACGCTGGAATAGCTCACCCCCCTTTTATGAGACCATACTTCACAGAATTCTTTATCATCCTTTGTTGTTGCCAAGAAAATTTTCAGATTTCCAAGTTGATTAAATACAAAGGACTCTTAAGTACCAACTCCTTTTTCCTGCATTAATTGTACGTACTTCTCAACATCTGATCAGCGTGGAAATTTATGGAGTTCCATTCACTGGAAATATGAACTGGTGGAAATGATGAGTCCACTCGTAAGATACTGTAAACAGCTTTCATATATATGCATTACTTTTTTCTTAAAGCTAAACATGGTGCTCATTTCACTTATTATTTTAATAAGCTGCTTTATATTCAAAGGCAATTTTCCGGCCTCCTTCCTTTCTATTACTGTCCTTTCAATTTGGACGAGAACGCGTTGACTAACTGCAATTATTTATCTTCGGTTATTCCCCATGTAATAATGAAGACGCTCTTTGCAGAAGTTTATGTACGTTTCTGAGTACATCCGATAATAGAACTGGAACCTTGAAGGATCTTTTAATAAAACAAGTGCTAAAACTTAGGCAACTTGCTGAGCACAAGAGAAATTGAAATCATGAACCCATTTTCTCTTTCCCTGTTGTGCAATTTAAGCCACCTGTACATTAAAACATCGTCTTCACTCGAAGAGGCCATGTCGCCCACTGCATTAGAAGATTGACGCTCCGGCATCGGCCGTAAGTTCTTGAATCACTAAAGAGACAAGAAGGGATCAAATAAATTTATTTGACTTGACGCTGGCTTCATGAAAAGTAGAACTCTATGAACTTGTGAAAGTCAAAAGGTCTAAAGAAAAGACACGCGTTATTGATGAGATGCTAAGGAAGCCTGGCCACACTCTTTATTGTCTCCATACCATCCAAAACCTTCAAACCTACCTAACTACGGCCACGGGTGGCGGAGGTCGTTAAGGCGCAGACTCGTGAGCGGGAGGTCTGGGGTTCCAATACCACTAGGACCATCCTCTCTGACTGAGGGTTTTTCCAGGTTTTCCTCAGTCCTCATAAATGGCAAATGCCGGGGAGGTACCCTAAACTTAGGTCTGCAACGATTCCTTCCTTAAAAATAAATCCTTTCTCAATATATCATTTCATTTCATGTATCATCAGTGTTCACCGCCTGTGGTGCCTCTGTAGCAAAACCGGGAGTTAAACATAATTCATTCATTCCTACTACGTAACTTATATGGGCTAATGTGAAACAATAGATTGCGGAGAGAAATAGAAAATTTAAAATTAAAAGCGTGAGGAGAATTTATGCCAAGAATATTTTACCCAGAAAAGTGCAAAAATATTTCTGCGCATGTCCAGAAAATAGCGTCCGACTATTAATAGCAAGAAGCAAGGTTGGGTGAAACTATCGTCATATTCATCTTTTCTTCCTCTGAAATGACTGTACCTGCTCTGCGAGTAGAAAACAAATAAGACAACTGGGATAAACTGACGTACGTCAAAGTTTGCTAAGCAACTTGCATCTTGGCTTACATTTTATATTGAGGGGGGCAATTTGTTTTACGGCATTTAAAACTGCCCTTTAACGCCTGATAAGGAGAGAAAGAAGCAGGGTGAAGATAGAATATATACAGAATTCCTTCCGGCAAAAAACACGATAGCGGTCAATAATAGATATAGACGCACACTAATAAATCAAATAGCATTCGTTACTGTTAGACAATACTGCTCGCACGATATGAAATACAAAAGTAATCGTGTACCTGCAATAATAAGTCTGAAATAGCGTTTTATTAAAAGTGTTATTACTGAAACCTGTGCATTTCATGTAAATATTTGAAAATATTCATTTATGTGCATTTTTGTAGAAATGCGTATTTTTATGGGTATAACACTTAAAATATTAGGATGTGTTTACCACATCCAGAGTTTTAAACGTGTTTCCGATTTCCTTTTGCATTGCAAACAAATAAAATATATATTTACCTAAGAATCTCATTTCTACTCATAAGGCAATAGTATCGATCAACATTCGATTGTCACCTGTATGTGTTGATACTTTACTAATATATTTTTTGAGTGTTTCAAAAAAAGTTAATGTCGCAAGAAACATGGCCGGGCAAGCACGTGGCAAGTAATGTGCTTGTGCTGGTGCTCCGGGTCCCGTAATAAAAACTACCGTACCATTTATTTTTGGTTTGATGAAAGTATTTAGAGCTGCGAATCGCTTGAAAATCACATTTAGCTATAATAAAATGTTATGCACAAAAGGTTGAAATGTAATCTACATTTTCGTCTTTTCTGGATGTAAATAAGACTTAAGCTTGGAGGTAACAGATACAAAGTAATACCGGAAAATAGCTTGCAAAGGTAACCGGCTATTTATCATCGTCATAACATTTGAATCAGTGTGTGCAAACTTGTACATTCCATGCTAAATCTAAGTAGGCATCAATTCATATTTTTCCAGAATTATAGGACGAAGTTTGACGGAGAGACAGATAGAGAGAGATATGCTGCGAAATGAAATTAGCATAAATGTTATGATGGATTTGTGAACATGAACGTTCTCAGAAAATGTTTATCTTCGTTCAATTTGTAGCCCATGACTGTAACTTAGCACATGTGTATCAAAGTAATACCATTTGAAAAAATGAGTCACACAGTGAAAATGTTCTCATTCTCTAATCTCACCTTACCGGCAATCTTAATTTATAGCAATGGGAGAGTGTTGATTTGTTAATCCAAACATAAGATATTTTCGATCAAGCAACACTCGCCCTAAGTTCGGTACATGACAGTATCGCAGATAACCGCTAATGAATAATGTTATTTCTGAACTAACAAAAGTCAGCGCAAAGTGGGTCAGATATTGTAACAGCCACACCATTAATCATTACTGTATGCAATGAATAAGCAGTGAAAGACGCAAATATGTTCAGCTGCAATGCTTAAATGGACGAGTGTTCTCAATGCTGTTAAGAACTGAAAGCTGCAATTTTCTAATCAACAGAAGGGTGTAGTGTCTATAAATGAACCTTTCTAGTAATTCTTTATGTGTGGTGTATTCGATTTTTTGGCAAAAATATAGGTTTCCAATAATTACATTTTCTTTAAAATATATTTCAGTAGCGAACATCAATATCGTTTATTTCACATGATCCATTACACTACGGAGCCCGTAACATTGTCTGAAATATGGTACCTGCATGGCAACAGTGTACAGAAAAGAATTGTATATATAATTAGTTATCAGCTCATCAGTAGTTAAAATATCCTATGAAAAATAGCTGCATACCTCAAAGAGAATTCGTTATGTACATTTCGGTATTTTCGATTACTTTTCTGAAGCTTAGAAAATAGTTACGTGTACCACACTAATTATTTTACCTAAGAGACCGAATAAATAGTAATATGACTAGGAATAATAGAAATACTTGTTTTAATGACAACTAATATAAACAGAAATTACTTTAGGATATTTTGGACAAATATTTTTATTCTATTCCTCATAGAAAGATAATATATTTACATATTATAACATATTATAATTTAGGCTACAGGTATTTATTTTCAATATTAAACTGAATTTCATCTAGGATCCCATTAATATAATTATAAAAGTGAATAAAATATTTCATAGTAAAATATACGCTCAGTAAAGAAATATAGCACAGCTTGTTTGACATATCGATACTTTTAAAATATATTAATTTTATGGTTAAAATTTCAGAACATCGAGTATCGAAATATCCAGTGTCCATCGATAATCGCCACGGTGAGGTTTCTTTTGTCACATAAAATATGAACTCGATAACTCAGCATAGAGGATGGGAGTTTGTGATTCCTCTTGTTCTCAATGTCGCCATGTGTTTACAACGAGTCAGTGAACTGGGAATGCTAAACTGTGAGGATGTTCAGACCATGTGAAGGAGATTTAAGTGCGGGTTCGGGTATAGAATTGAAAATTGAATCGAAACCAATTATTAGTGTATAAGACATATGAAAATGTATTGAGAAACAAATTAAGTAAAACAGCAAACGTTTGGAAACTTAACAGTTATACTTTTAGAACGATAATCCAAAAGGGACCCAAAAAAAGAGGAAATAAGGGGAAAAAGTAAAAAAAGTTGACGAGTCTATTTATGATCTGATCCAGTGTAAAATATACAGTTTTTACGGTCCATGCACAAACCTATCAGGAACTGCTAGTTCGTCCCAAAAGTGTTTGCGATTTTTCTTATGAAAATATTTATTTTTATGGAATTTTAGAAGCATCTGGGGCTTCTTTACCACACACTCGACAAAAAGAGAGTGCTTATGGAATCATTCCATGAAGGTTACCTAGAACGTCTTGCGTTCTGAAGAATGTCTGCCTAGATGAAACATGGTAATACACACATGACGTCATAAAAAGCGCTGGGATGCCCTGTGCTTTCAGAGGAAAGAACATCATGGTGAAAACCAGTTCCCAGTAGTTTATCTGCCAAAACATCTGAGACGCTAGAGCGATTGTCATGACGCTCCTGGTGGTGTAGTGGTGACCATACTTCCCACACCTAAGATCACGGGTTCGATCCCGGCCAGGATCGATGGATTTTTTTCGGCTGTAAAAATTCTAAGTATCGCTTCCTTCGGAAGGGAAGTGAAGTCGTAGGTTCCGTGTTGTACATTTACGGCACGAGAAAGAACCTCGAGCCTGATAGAAAAGGCCTCTGAGCAAAATTTACCGGTCGTTTCACCCCCTGAATTGAATGGGAAGCTGATGACCTGAGATGTTAAATAGCGTCCATAAATAAACCAAACAAAAAAAAAAAAAAAAAAAAAAAATACGACTTTTCCTAACGATAGAAAACAGTGTAGACAAATAGTCAATTTTCTACCCTAAGCCCTCCTGTTAAAGATTAGTATCATAATACTCCTTTGTGTAATCCTACACGGCACAAAGTTAAAATGATGAACCGATTAAGTGGCGAATCTAATAAACCAGCTGGTAGTTCTTTCTTTCTTTCTTTCTTTCTTTCTTTCTTTCTTTCTTTCTTTCTTTCTTTCTTTCTTTCTTTCTTTCTTTCTTTCTTTCTTTCTTTCTCTCTCTCTCTCTCTCCATTTCTTTCTTTCTTTCTTTCTTTCCTTCTTTCTCTCTCTCTCTCTCTCTCTCTCTCTCTCTCTTTCTTTCCTTGTCAAATTTAAAGGTTATGAAGTGCTTAGACTCCCACCATATCACTCTATGTTTAGCCCCAATGAACTAGTATGGAATCAAATGAGGGCTTACTTGCGCATAAATAATGTTAGTGCAGGAGTGTGTGTCCGATGTGCTCAGAAGTAGTCGCCTTGTGCTCATCACACAACTAAAAAGTGCATGAAAAATGAGCACGTAGCTGACGTCACATACAAAATAAGAAGCGAGTTCCACACGAATTTGAAATCACCTGAATGAACTCAATTTATCTCTGCAGGATAAAAAACAAATCATATTCGAGAGGTGTAATAAAATCATCACATTCAAAATGAAACTTTGCCTTTAGGAACATCAATTAGTAAATAATATCAGACTAAGAGTTCTATTTATTGCGAGAAGAAAGTTTGCTTCTGTTAAATTCTCTTCACATCATAATTAAATAGAATACTCCGGAAATACGCATAAAATTGCAAGAGCAGTTAAAATCAACAGTCTACGAATTGTGATCGACACCTTGTTCACGTGGAGGGCTACTACCACCACAGAAAGAATGACAATTATATTTTATAAATGAAAAGAAACACTTATTATAAAATCTTCGCACTAATTCTGTATTTATATTGAATGATGTCCTTTTTCATAATTACTTATTTACGATATTTACGGACGCTCTTGAACATCGCTGGTCATCAGTGTCCCATTCATTGCAGGGCGCGAAACGGTCCATAAATTTGTATTAGACTTGAGGTTCTTCTATATGCAGTAAATCTACAACACAGTCCCTCGGTTTACATCCCATCCTAAGGGAGCCATACTTAGGATTTTTACGCCCGCTTTTTTATAATGCTGCAGTCAATAAACTTCCTATATCATTACTCAGCTAAAAGGAATGATGGACTGGCTCGCGAAAAAAAAAAAATAAATAAATAAATAAATAAAATAAAATAAAAAATAAAAAAATAAAGATACAAGTTTTCCACAATAGGTTAAAGCCAGTAAAACACTCTTTTCCATTTAAAAAAGCCCATCCTTAAAATACATTCTGTAGATAAAATTCTAAAATCCCACCAGTGTTCCATTTTAACTTATCCTTAGAGCCCTGAAATTAACTCAATTGAAAAGAATATTTCTTTTGAGTAGTGTTTAACTCCCATTTTTACTACTGAGGCGCCACAGGGGTGGACACTGATGATACATGAGATGAAATGATAAATTGGGAAAGGATTTTTTTAAGGAAGGAAACGTTCCAGGCCTAAATTTAGGGTACCTCTCCAGAATTTGCCATTTATGAGGACTGAGGAACAACTGGAAAAATCCCAGTCAGGGAGGACGGTCCTGGTGGGATTCGAATCCCAGATCTCCCGCTCACGAGTCCGCGCCTTAACGACCTCGGTCACCCGTGGCGGTGAAAAGAAAATGGGGAACTAGTAAACGATTAGGTGAAATCAAGAAATGTGTGTTTCTAGACGAAGAAAGGTAAGATTTCTATTTATTGAGAGACGAAAGTTCACAGAAAGACGATTGCTTATCCTTCTGAAACTGCGTTTAGGAGATAGAAGATGTGTGCATGAAGAGTACGGTGTTCAGAAGAGGACCATCATTTAATCTCAGCAATGATTGTCGATTTGTTTTATTTACGGGCTCTCTTTTAACAACTCAGGTCATCAGTGTACCATTCAATTCAGGATGTGAAACAGCCGATAAATTTTGCTCAGAAGCCTCTTCTTTCAGGTTTGAGGTTTTTTATGTGCCGTAAATCTGCGACACGGAACCCACAGCTTTACTTTCCTTTCTAAAGAAGCCATACTTATGAATTTTTACACCTAAAATAAACTATCGACCCTTTCCAGGATTAAATCTCCGATCTTGGGTCAACTAGGCAAGTACGTTACCCTGTACTACCAAGACCTACTCAGGAATGATGGTATCAGTGAAAGTGAACACCGAATAGCGCGCGCACACACACACACACACACACACACACACACACACACACACATATATATATATATATATATATATAGGTGAGTGTGTGGGGGATATCGTCCTTCATAACTACAAAGGTCTAAGAGACAATGAATTTAATTTGTTTTTAATCAAGTGAGCACTTAAGTGAGCTTGAAGTCCATATTGTTTAAACTTACGTGGCATTATTTTAAAGATAAGGAAAAACCTGGAAAAACCATATCCAGCACAGCTGGTGTTACGGGATTCCAAACCGGGTCCTCCGAACTTAAAGGCAGACACAGTGCTGACCAGACGGCGACGGAGATGGTCT
Source organism: Metallyticus violacea (assembly GCA_030762175.1). Lineage (NCBI taxonomy): Eukaryota > Metazoa > Arthropoda > Insecta > Mantodea > Metallyticidae > Metallyticus > Metallyticus violacea. The sequence goes on from CM060832.1 coordinate 99,886,101, forward strand.
TACTGTAAGTTACTGGCCACTTTTAAGATAGTAGGTGTCTAAATAGTTCACTAGAATGCGACATATAGTTCAGTTTACGTGACAATCCGGTAATGGTCCGAGATGAAGTGACAATAAGCCCGCCTCCAGGTGCATCAACTGTTCGGTTGCATTCGGGTGCGATACACAGAGCCGATCCTTAAAGAATAGTAGAACTTTATGGCTAATCTCTAGTTCCGGTCGCATTTGTTCCCATCATGAATCTCTAGTTCACATCATGTGAGCCGATCCTTTGGCGGGAGGGAAGCCCAGCTTTATTCTGTTACACTCGAGATTACGAATTCTGAGCAAGATATATAAATCACAAGTGGAAACTCTTAATGTCCGTATGCTCCAGTTTCGTACACTGTTCACACTATAATAGATGAATGATGAAAATAAACATGTTACTTAAAATATTGACCTAGAATAGAACCTAGGTTAGAACTACAGAACTGCACCAAAGCCTACGTTCAAACAATGTAATTACTTATGAATTATTCCCTTTCCCCAACAAGTAGAGTAAGTACTTCCTCCGTTCTCTGGAAGGGTTTTCCGTTCAGGGAGGCATGCATGTGTGTAGCTCTCATAGGATAGGATAGGATGGGCATGTCATGCAAAGCCACCAAGGTATCCGGTCTGATAACTTTATGGCGTTGCACTACCTTCTGTTTCATCCTCACTCTACCTTAATTAATTAATAATAATTAATTTCCTCGTCAAGATTAATCTCTCTTATAAACTGGGTTCAGACTGTTGATTCGGTTTATTTACGGATGCTATTTAACATCTCAGGTCATGAGGGTCACATTCAATTCAGGGCGTGATAAGGGCGATAAATTTTGCTCAGAGGTCTCTTTTTTTCAGGCTTGAGGTTCTTTTTCGTGCCGTAAATCTACAACACGGGACCCACGGATTTACTTCCCTTCTGAAGGAGGCCATACTTAGGATTTGCAAATAGGTTACCACTATACCCCAGCACCGACAACCTGGGTTCAGACGTTCGATCCACTACAGATGCCGCTAGTGGCATTTGTACCACGCACTCGCATCAAGCATCTGGAGGAGTTGAACCATACGACACATAAGATAGTGAATATGACCACATTGTGCAATGCTTTTTAGATTTGTGAGATCCATTCATACCAGGATATGTCAGAATTATTTTGTGTACCATTTTGTTTATTATTTATGTATTTATTTAAATATCACTATGTTCATAAATATTACAACATGGCCTCGTTCTTATTCCGGTTTTGTTCCACGACAACTTTTAAATCTGATGTAAAATTTTAATTAACATATTAATTTTCATCGTTCAACTAAGTCCGACATCTCGGTTCTCCCCGATATATACAGAGGACTTTGACACAGTCCCTTCTACTAAACAAAGAAACAATATAATAACACAATCTAAAACGTTTTATATAATTCGATAATAACCCAAAATTAGCAATAAATATGTTCTCGTTTATAGAGTCCCTGCCCTTAACTGGCTTACATTTATACACATTTAAACCTTTAATCTATTACACATATAGGTTTTGTGTATAAAATGTCTATTACTTCTCAGAACAGGTATATGTGCTATATTGCTCAACATTTATTAACACGTCTACCGATCGCGGTCACTTCAGCTTTCTTCGAACCAGTGATCGTTTATCCAGTGTAAAATTTACTACCTTTTTTTTATCATTTGTCAGATTAAAGTCTGAAACCGTAGGACAAAGACCCGTGGTGAGGGTTGCTCGAGTTCAAGGCCGCTCCTGCATGCAATTCCCAATAGAGTAATAAACAACCATGAAACAAAGGCACAAAACGTTATCTACCATCAATCCCTCCTACATTTCACAGGGAAATATAGTCATTATTTAATTGTCCGGTTTTAATACTTAATAAAAATACTAAAAAGTTTTGTATGGATATGTACAAAAATAACATTCTACTTGTAAAACTATTGTGGTAAGTGAAAAAAAGAAAATTTGTTTTTACTTGCTTTAGTAATGACTATTTATGATAATTACAAAGGATTATAAAAAAAGTGGAGAAATAATTTGATTAAAATTTTTCGAGTTCAATGACTGTGTGTAATTATTCAGATTAGAGGAGAAGATCGGTTATCTTAGTCTTCATTATAATGATCAATAGCATTCATGACATATTATTTATGGCAATAATAAACATCATCATTATCAATAATTATTATTTTCACGGCCTTCTCATCAACGTAACGTTAACTACACTCATCTGAAGAGAGCTCAAATAGACGTATAACTAAATGAGCCTGGAGATGGCACCACGATGTTTGTCATAGAAATAACTAAGCAAGCGATACCATCGTCTTGATCGAAATAATTTTCTCCTTCGCTAAAATTGCCTTGTGTAATGAATGTTCCTCATTTGATTTAGAAAGTAAATCTTTAAGATTGGTCATTCTGAAATAAAATGCTTGTAATATTTTTTAATATCCAAGAATATATTCCCTTTCCGAATATTTTTTTCGACTGCTGCCTTTTCGGTATTAGAAAAATCGTTTCGTAACAGCTCTGCAGCAAGAAGGTGCAAAATCGATTTCACATTTTGTAGGATAGCGGTTTAAAGCGACTTCTTTCTTTAAGGTTGAATAATATGCCGCGGATACCTAAATCTGACTTTATCGACACACTAAGTGTTCCTAAAGGGATTGTGGCTGATTAAGAGAACACTATTTGCTTCACAACTTGACAGAACTTTATACTTGAAATAGTAGTCATAGAGAGTGTCATGTTTACTCTAGATAAGTCTTTGTCGCCGACTGCAAACAGGACTACACTTCTGCGAGACTGATGCAATCTAAAATATGAAAATACTGAATTAAGCAAATTCATGCATTTATTACTTTCTTATAGGAATTATATAATATATTATATTAGAGAAGTGGTTGCATATGAAATTACAACCAACCATGTTTACATGAAAAGAAATTAAACTATGCCATACATAATTTTTTGTAAAATTATATCACATAATTTTGAAATGTTTGAAGTTAAATTTTTAATAAACGGTTTTTCTTATACCGCCAATTTTCAGTATTTTGATACAGCATTTACCCCCGTCTAACAAGTAACGTTCATTTTTATAATTTACAGAACACCTAAGAGATTTTCGTTCAAGCAGAAGAAATATCTGAGAAGGATTTTGACGTGTTCACAGGTTTCATTAATCGTCATCTTATACATGCCCCAATAATACATCATGAGAAGATGATGCATATAACAGCGATCTCATCATTCCCCCATCATCTAAGCATACATGCAGAACTGTCATCCCAGAAAGTAATATGAAGTGGACAATGGTGATATTCATACTGTATCTATTACTTTCCCATATCCGCAATGTTTTAAAAATTAACAAAAATTCACATTCTTATGAAACATTAAATGTTTTTAAGCGTTTTGAGAGTAAAATTGAATTAAATGAAGAGACGTCACGAACAAGCTTTTTTTTTTTCTTTCTTTCCTTCTTTTTCAAACTTTTCTGAGATGTTCTGCAGTGTACTTTCATTCTCAATATTCGATCGGCTATGTATTCTGATTTGTTTGCAATTTGTGTTCTCTTCTCCTATACTTTCAGAAAACTGTTAACAAACCTTTAGTCATATCTTATCTTAATTTTTAAATGCAAATCAAGGATTGCATTAGTAACAACCATCAACAATAATTAAATATGATGAATGGGTAGTGGTAAATTGATTTTAATCACCACTCCACTCTTTCCATATGGGCCTTAAAAGAAAATAATGAAAAAAAAAAATCCCATATAAATAGTTGTGTTCTATAAGGGCAAAAGTTACATACTATTACTGTGTTGGCATATTTTTATTACAGGAATTTAATTTTATATATACACACATTATTTCATTGCGATAAACACAAAGTATAACTGATTATTTACCACGCATGATAGTGAACACAGACTTCACATCTTTTACATAACATGCACTAAATTGGTATAGATCTTAAAATCATCAAAAGTACCCATGAATATTATATTTTTATTCCTTTTTATCCAATTGTTAACAAACATCAAGAATATATAACTTTCTTGTTTGGCGCGACAGACCTCGAAGGATGAAACCCGGCCGTTTGAACTACTGCCTCATTGACAGAAGGCAATATTGCAGATGTGTATGTGCTTGCTAAAGTTTGCAATGTGCGCGTGTTGCAAATATAGGTTGTCAGTGACGCCACGAAGATAACCTGGAATTGTAAACAATAAGGGCAAGTGTGTGTTTTCAGTCTTTTTGATTCGTATGATGCATGTCGTGATTTTCTCTTCAGTTCTGGTGATCAGCACAGTGACACCCCTCCAGTCACCATTACACAGTTTTCGAGACCGAAACAATACCGGCAGCTCCCCAATTGTCCTCACGAGACTTGTGTGACTGGGCTACTTTCCAGATCTTACAAAAAAATGTCCAAATACCAGCAATCGAGCCCTGATTCTCCAAGGAAGCAACTAGATCGGAGAGCATATAAAGAACAAGAACTAGAGAAGCAGAAATAGATAAAACCCTATAATAGTAACAAACTTTTGCTATATTTCGAACCCTCGTGCTCTTCTTCAAAGGTAGAAGACAAGTGAATATAATAAAAATAAATATTGAATCTGGAAGGTAACAGTAGTATATATCCCTCCTCGCGTGATTTTTATATCAAAATGATATCAAAAGTGGTGGGGGGTGATATCAAAAGTGGTGGGTGGTGGGGGTGGGGTGGTGGGGGAGGTGGGGGTGGTGGGGGAGGTGGTGGTGGGGGTGGTGGTGGTGGTTAGAGGTGGGGGTGTTGTGGGGGTGGGGGGTTGATATCAAAATCTCAATTTGAATTGATATCAAAATTTCTGTTTGATTAAGCGATAGCAAAATCTCTGGTTGATCGAGTGTTGGATTTAAATCTCCGAAAAAAGTGTGTGTGATCAATTAATTACGTTGTAAAAAAATGGAGAGCCCTTCCGCCACTGCGTTGGCAGTTCGCCACTGCTCGCTCCCCCACCGCTCGCTCTCGCCGCTCGAGCGCACAATGCTTTTTGTTCCCTCGCTTTGTTCACCCCGCACAATGCTTTTGCGTGAATTCGGGGGCATCTTTTATTCTTCAATGGGTGGTTTCTTATTCGTTTGTATATATTCTTTTTAACAAAAACTCTGTATTTTCTCACACAGGGTTAGAAAAGTCAAAAACAATATGTGTGGGTTTTTCTTTACAGAGCCAAACTAAAAAGTTCTTTTTCTTACTAAACACGTTGGCTCTCTCTGTACACCACACAATGTTTTTGTTCCCTCACATGGGAGTTGTCACGGTGTTTTCAAAAGTCGAAAACAATATGTCGGTATTTTAAAAGTTTCTTTTCTTACTAAACACGTTGGCTCTCTCTGTATTTCTAAAAATCTATTATTTTCACAAGGAAACAAAAAACATTCTTCTAAAATCCTATCTTCAGAGACATTTAAAAGTTCTTTCTTAGTATGTTTTTCGGGGGGAAAAGACATTGTTAATAAAAGTTCTTTCACATTGGCTCTCTCTGTATTTCTAAAAAATCTATCATTTTCACAAGGAAACAAAAAACATTCTTCTAAAATCCTATCTTCAGAGACATATAAAGTTATTTCTTAGTATGTTTTTAAAAGAATTCGGGGAAAGGTGGTAGGGATGGTGAGGTGTAATTTTTGATATCAATTTTAAATCACGCGAGGAGGGATATATACAGAAAAAATTAACATATACATTTTTAATACAATTAGATATTTTTTATTGTACACAAAATTAACTTGGAATGGCGGTCTACAAAATTTTAAATACAATTAGATTTTTTATTGCACACAAAATTATACAAAATGACGGTAAATGGTGCTCACAAAAATGGCAGTCTACAAAAAACATCACTTTTAAGAATTTGTTTTAAATACAATTAAAAAATGCAATATTTTTAAAAAGTCTGTCTCACTGGTGAGGGTTTTCAAAAAATGTTTTTATCCCTTCACAAAAATTATTTTAAAATGTGTGGTATATGTTTTTTTGACAAACAACACTTCACAGTCTTCGTCGTTGCTGCTTTCCTCCTCCTCCTCCTCCTCGTATGGTGTGGTGACGCAGGTGAGCGACATGTGGGAAAAGTTGATGTTGAGAGGTTCCTGGGTCGACGGGGTGGCGATGGGGACGACGAAATCGTTGATCGATGGTGTTGTGAAGCATCCTGCCGATGTGACCTTGTACTCTAGGGCTGGTGTCTTGTCGATGGTGCCGAGGTAGATGGTGCAGCGTGCGTCTATGCCGTAGTGAAGTATTTTAGACGGGGTGCACTTGACTTCCACGACGTCGGAGTTGTTGGTTGCTAATTTGACGGTGACAGTTTTGTCATCGCCAAAGAAGGAGATTTCAGTTGAGATGAGTTTGATGTTTGCAGGGTGCTTGCCGCTTCTTGTGACGTGATTTTGGTTGTCAAAAACTAGTTTGACAAACACATTGTTGCCGACCCCCACCGGATCTGTTTGACAGGCCATGTTGATTTATTTCGGTGTAAACTTCAATACGTGTCTCCGGTAGCCGTTTCTGAGGACCTCTTCACCCTGGTACACGATGTAAAAATCGAACGAGTTGAGCTGGTTGATGAGTTCTGCGGAAAGATTGTTAAATCTAGTAGGTAGAAACACTTCTTTCCCGTTTTCGAGGCGAACAAGCGCCCTGGGTCCGTGCTTTGTTGGTATGTTCCGGACCCCTACCACAACGTATGGTACGTTCGGTTGTAACGTTGACACTGACACGTACTCCGAGCTGCTCGCTACTGTAGATAGCTGGCGTAACGCGTCGTTGATCATGTTGACTTCTCTGTAGAACGTTTGCTACTGACACACATTGGGCAGTTTTTGGTGAGAGGGGGTGGACCATCGATGTGTGTGGTAGTGGAGGGGAGGTTGTAGTGCTGGTTGCAGCGGCGGTAAGGGGCGTAAATTATTTTAGCTTCAGGTGTAAGCACCGCCCATACAGCGTCCACTTCTTCTGGTGAATGATGTATAAAGATGGCGTTTCCCTCCACGGCAAGTAGATGACATTCATTTGGGTCCATCATTGTGAGGCGTCGACCATTTTTCAGAAACTTTATCACTAGGTCCATGTCCGTGAACTTGTGTTCGTGACGTCGTCGCAGGCGTGATTGAACTTGTCCATCGTGATTTAACTTGTGTTCGTGACGTCATCACAGCCCCTGAACTTGTCCATCGTGATCGAACTTGTCTTCGTGACGTCATCACCCTCCGTGACGTCATCACGGCCCCTGAACTTGTCCATCGTGATTGAACTTGTCTTCGTGACGTCATCACCCTCCGTGACGTCATGCAACATCGCCTTGTTTGGACTCCAGCTCTCTGATGAATATCGGTTTTAGAAAATGCTCCATCTCTAGGAACACTCTAAAGGTTGCGCAACGGATGTATCTTGTGTATTCGGTGTAGTTCATTTTCTCCCCGGAATCGTGGGCGTGAAGTAAATACATGCGATACGCTGCTATTTGATTTTGTACTTCGAACTCTTCTTTCTTCTTGTGATAGATGATGTCGGTCACCATACGCTGTAGGCTTTCTAGTGTCCTCCATTCCTGCATACTCAACGATGTACAACGACCGTCCATTTTGATGATAATATTTTGTGTGCCAAATAAACGTTTAAAAATTATGGATAGTCGGTTGGTTATCTGCCACTCTCTTAGATGAAAGGTCAAGCTCTGTATAGTCGGCATCGTCTCTGAAAGCTTCTGCCACTCGGTCGAACCCAGGACCACAGTGTTGCGTCGCCCGCCAATGGTCACCACGATCTTGTGTGGAGATTTAGGTGAAAACCCAACGGCTGCAAACTTGGACTGCTTGCTGTTCGGGAAGTAAACATCCGTTAGCGGCCCCATGTCACTGTAAAAACAAGAACACCCCTTATGTAGCACACTCTTTTTTTCATTCGTCAATTAACCACACATACTGAATGCGACTTACCTGTTCAGCTCTCTCGGAACAACTGGTAGAGCGGATCATGTCAATGCGCCTTCTAAAAAAAAAAATACAAGAATTAACAACATAAAATGTGTCAGAGTTATTCATGCATGATCATCCACAATTTGTATTAATACTAACCTTTAACGATATACATCTCTGATGTGTAGTTTGTGAGCACCCGCCAAGACTGTAGGTTCTTTTAATGATGTCATCGTTGTGATTAAAATCACTTATGCTGAATTTTGAAAAGAATTTCTCCTTGCGCAGACCTTGGAAGCGGTGGGATAGGTAAGCAACGACGTAATGGCCACAGGTAGTGCTGAAATCGCCTTGCAACCTTCTAGTGTTGTGAGTCCATCTTGTACCACAACATCGATTTAAAAAATTTAGAATTTCCCCCGAAAGAGGTTCTATACCATAGCTATCGAAATATTCCCCCCAGTCGTTCTTTGCAACAAAGATGCAGATCCAATGTTTCCCTGGTTTCGTGCTTGGGTCAGTGTTAATGACAACTGCTATGGGAAGCTGTCTATTATACAAATTTATCGACGACAATTGGTCGCAAGCGTACACGCCTAAAAAGTGTGGTGTACATTTAGACAGAAGTCGGTGTATTTGCAGCGTATTCATGATACCAAAATGGTCCTGTTAGCATCAATTTCTATAGTGCGATGTACTTCTGCCATCACCAACAGGTTGATCGGTTCTGGAGTTTGATCTTTAAATCCTACACTTATAGACACAGTACCGTGTCGTTGCCCTGAAATGTAAGACTCGTTAGCGCTCATATCGGCTGTAAGATCAAACACCATAATGGTGTACCCGTGTGAATATTGATGTCTGGAAATTGAATGCCCCTCGTCCTTAAAGTGTATTCCGAGACCATCTTGAAGAGTTTGAAAACATTGGAGAAAGTGACCTGCATCAAAATCGGGCTGTAGGGGTTGTGAGGGAAAAGGCTGGCCGTTCACATACAGTTGAAACGAATTCATTTTAAAGTGTTGTAAATTGTATGGGTTTTTGTTAATGTTGCCGCTGTATGCCTGGTCTGCAATCATCGCCACTACCACTCTTCGAGGTATTTGTCCAATGAAAACGTCGTTGAAAGTCATATTACTAACCCCCTTTGGAATGTTGAGAGCGTGAAATCCTACATCTTTGAGATGGTACTTTGCATTGTTCTTTGTTAACACAGCCTGATGGGCAAGTTTGATGGTCGGGGACGGCCTCACAGCTTTCAAAATCAGTCTAGCAGACTGAATCTCTGTGTACGCTTTTAAGTCCTTTATATCCGAAAAGAGATGAAAGTTGGGTGAAGAGGGGGAGAGTTTGATGGTGACGCTGACATTGTTCAAGAGCAGATTTTCCTGATTAAAGAGTGCGTTGGAAAGATTACCCATTAACTGTACAACTTTGCTTCCTTTGGTATAGTCGTTACGCCACTTAATTCCATCATTTGTTACATACGTGTCCATCATTCCTCCCTTGTCCTTTTTCCAGAGTGTGGACTCTAGTCTGCTGTTCATGACATCTTCCGAATAATTGAGTAACGTTTCAATGTAAGTTGTATAGGGGTAGCCTGGTTGAGGCATGGAAACTGTGACATTGTTGAGTGATACTTCCAATTGTTGAAACAAGGAATTTAGGGAATTGTTTACAAAGGTAACCTGTTTGTCCTCTTTCAATTCGTTTCCACCGTCATCCACTATTCGCACGAACAGCTCAAGTACTACATAAGTCATATCGAGGTAATCGTCAGCATTGCCAGAGTAATGAAATGTGATGGGGGCATTTTTCATAAGTGTATTTTGTGGGTTTAGAGAAATGTAACGGTACTCCTCCACGTTCATTTGAACGGGTAAGTCTTTAAAGATGTCTAGTTCCGAACTCATGTGCACTAACGATTCGTCAGCCATTATGAAAATACGTCTAGCACCTTACGTCTTCGGCGTTTAGTCTTAAACTGATTATATATTTCACCCTTCCTGCGCTTTAATAGACCCGTGCCTATCATAGAGTCTATCTTTACATCAGCTTTCCTTTTCAAGTTAGTTCCCGCCTCCTTCAATCTAGTCTTTAAAGATTCTTTTGGCGGTACCCCCGAACTTGCAACATCTGCAAGCACGTTGGCACCCATTTTCAATGCTTCTTTACCTATAGCTTTCACTCCGCTCTTGAAAAACGGTAGCACAGTTCTGAAAAGACCGCCGAGAGCAGAGAACAAGCCGCTACCCTTTTGATAACGCTTGCCTCTATACAGGTGAAAATCTTGATTGTATAATCCTCCTCCTGCCTGGTTTAAGTAATATCTGGTGACAGTATCCAGCTCCATTATGTCTGTTTCGGACGAAACGTTAGAACTATAGTAGAGGAAAGTCCGTCTACAAATGGCAAGAAATCTCCATAACCGTTCCTTAAATCTATATTCACGATTTTAAAGTCCTGTTGCATCAAAGGTACCCAGTTAAGTGGAATGAACGACTTTTCAATAGTCATGCAGGTGTTGTCACGTTTTTCATACTCTACAGAGACGCTTTCAATGACTTGCACAAACGTGTTGCCCACCACTTGTGGTACTATCAGATTACAGTAAATGAACATTTCGTAAGGGAAACCCATGTACGGATCTACAGGGTGTTTGCCAATTTCCTGTTCAACCACGTTTGTGTAAGGTTCGAACCCCATCATCTTGGCCAAAGATGGTGACAAAACCAGCACATGTATTAGGTTCTTTGACGTGGTTTTAGGAAGAATGTCAGGTTTTTCCTGCGTTTCTACCGTAGGAGAAGTGTCCGGTTTACGAGGGATTGGTGGTTTAGGATTGATAGGTTTTGGAGTTCTAGTAGGAGCAATATTTCTAGCTTTGTTTTTTAACGTTTGGTTCGCGCCTTCAGGGGATTTAGTTTCTGTTTTCGATCTCCTAGAGGACTCAGCATTTTCTATATATCCTACATATTTGCTGCTGGGGATATGACTGTTCTGTGCGACTTTGATGTTGATGCTGGCAGTATTTTTGTTCTCGTTATAAATGAAAAAGTCTTCGACTTGCAAATTTTCACGTATAACTGAGTTGACAGCATGTACCAAATCCTTAGAATTGTGCACGATGCCATGTGGCAATTGTAAGTTAAATTTTGAATGTGTCACTGGTGCTACCATATTATACATTGTACCAATGATTTGATTTTCGTGATTTGTTACGTTATAGAATTTCACAGGGTACCTAACCTTTTGCAGTGCGACTTCCCATTCTCCTTGCAATACTATTCTCTCGGGTAAGATGTTTGAAAATCTGGAAGTTGTATTGTCAGTGAAATGGTCCATAGAGGCGTTACTCACGAGCGTGAGGGAAAATGGTTTTGTTCTAATCATATCGAGCTGATACTCGAACCCGGTACTCACGAGTTAAACTTGGTCGGATAACCTCTCCACTTAACCAAAAACTGTTTATTTCGACCGCGGCCTTTAGTGTCGAGTATTTTATCTATTTTGAATGATTCCGGGGGAGCTACCTTTTGTATCTCCTCGGAGTAAAAGATACCGTCTATGGCCTCCCCACCCAAGTCCTTTAATTTATACACAACGGGGGAGCCGTATACCACCTCGTCAATCTGTAAAATTTCGTCCGTCCAATTTTGCTCGTACCCCTTGGCAAACTTCATTTTCTCCTTAGATATACGCACATGGTCTCCCACGTTAAATTTAACTTTACGTGGTTTGTCTGCATTCCGACCATAAAGATTTTCGTAAACATGCAAAATGTCTTCATTGACATCCTTTGGAGCCATCTTTATGGGCCTATGAAAGGAACTATTGTAAGACTTTAAAAGTGCAGGAAGCACGTCCACGTATCTATATGTATTTTTATGTGTGAAATATTTCCACATTTTCGTCTTTAAGGTTCTATTGAAACGTTCTACAACACTGGCTTTGACATTATTTTTTGTAGTGTAATACTTTACACCATGTTTGGTTAAAAATGTTTGAAAGGTTTTGTTGGTGAACTCCGTTCCTTTATCTGTTTGCAATATCTTGGGGGTACGATGAGCGAATATAGTTTTAAACGCTTCTGTAATTTCACCCCCTACTTTTGATTTTAATGGTATAGCCCAAGCATATTTCGAGAAAACATCAATAACCGTCAAGATGTAAACGTATGGTTTATTGTGCTCCTTTACGCCACTCATAATATTTAAATCGGCCTCCCAAAGGTCGTCCATGTTAGTCACGTGATAATTTCTGGTGGGGAACCGTTTTCTTATCGGTCTATGAAATGTACAACTATCCTGTGTTTGAAGAAACGACTCGATCTTAGATTTCGGTATACCTGTGGCCTTGCGAAGATTGTCTGCAGTGCCAAAACCAGCATAGTGTTCAGGATTGAAATAGATTTTCTTCAGTGCGTTCATAGTTGTTCCCACACTTGTCTGCGAAGGTTATAAGACTTTTTTACTGGTAATCGGCTTTTATTTACTTTCGTCTTTGTCGATTTCTCTTCCTCCTTTACCTCGACACCGTTGGTTTCAAGGTATGGTTCCCTCACTTGTGACTCGATACCATTGGTTTCAAGGTATGGTTCCCTCACTTGTGACATAAGATCGAGATAGTTGGCCAACTTATATTTTATCAACTGCCATTTTTCAGGGTGTGGTAAATGTGTACGCTGTAATTTATTCATTTCTCTGATGAGTTGGTTAAGTGATTTGTCCACGAGGTGAAGCTTTTCGACAGCTTTTGGCTGTGAAGCTAGTATAATTTGCTTACCGTGCTTCATTTAACTCAAATTTGACACGAGTGCACTACCGAATGAAGCCAATATCGGGAGTAGAAAAGCAGGTAAAAACCTCCTCTCTGTACAAGAATCTTTTTCTTTTCCTTTAAGGAAAGTCGTTTGTTAATTAATTTTCTCCAGCTAGCTTTATGCTTCTTTAAGCGTTTTAAACAATTTATAGGTAAACTAACATGACCTCTGCACACGTTGAGTACACACTCGGAAATGGCTTTAATTAGCTGAGGGTTAGCAACATACTTTTCGTTTTCCTTGGTGTTGAACAGGTAAGGAAAATAACCTTTACATTCAGGGAGTTGAAAGGTTTTTGAAAAGTGAGACAGTGGCATAGGAATGAAATTCAAAGAGTCTAGAAAAGTTACACTCTTATACTTCATTCTGTAAATTTTGCTTCCATTCATAATGAGTTCGGGGTCCCAATTTAGGGTGCCCACCATGTGTTTTAACAAAAACTGGCCATCATACGACCTCAAGTTGTGTGCTATGACAATAATGTCACGGGATTCGAACCCTGGTTGTGTGATGTGGTCAAACAATTCTTTTACAGGCTCCTTGTCGAATACCCATTCTTTAACACCACACTGTGTACAATAGGACATCTTATGAGACTTGTCCACACACAGACCACAACTTTTATGCATTATACATAGATTAGGAATGTGTTCAAACACGTCTGTGGAATAAAGCGTGTTCTGAGTACACTCGAAATCTATGAACATGAACACGAAATTCTTTCGCAAATTTGGTGAATTGTACGGCCGAATGTAGCACTCGTGGTTGGCATTCACATGGACCTTACAAGTAACACAATAAATTTCTCCGCACTGGTGAGGAGTTTTCCTAAGCCTCATATTCACAAGTTTGTTACACAACGGGCATACTTTTTCCACGTCGCATACTGACATGGATTTAGGGTAATATTTCCCCTTAATCAAATGATTATTAAAACAGGTCTCCCCGTTGAAATCGCGATGACATGAATCGCATTTCACATACCTATCAAATGATGTTGGACACCTCTGTCGACACTTGACACAGTTTAGATCACACCTGTGAGTTTCGTTTTTATTAAGTGAGGGAAAATTACAATGTCGGCAATACCACTTACATTTGAATGCCCCGTGTAGGTTTACAATTGCATTAAAATGGCTGTCGTGGAATATTACGTCGATGTGTTTATCGGTGTTAATTTCCGACTTGTAGAGGACATTTTTACCATTATGACCACCAAAAACAGTGATAGGATACTCCTTTAGCGCTATTTCAAAGAGTTTCACGTCGTCAAGTGTAAACGGGCCATCGGTTTTGCCTATTTTCTCACACAACTCTACAGCTTTTTGTTTTTGCAGACGGTCATATCGCGTAATAGAACCATAATGAACATCCCCGTCAATTTTGGATTTGCACACTGCGATGGCTCTAGGTAGACAAAGATTGTCTTTGTTTTTAATTTCTATAATACCTTTGTTTTTACTACAGTCGTCGCAGCGTTTGTAACATGAACCTGATATTTCATTTGTCCAAATACACGAAATTTTGATTGCCCCTCCCAACAAAAATTCTTTGTTACTTTGCATTATTTTCTCCATTGATTTCAATACGGCCTCGGGGTTTACCTGATCAAACCTACGTACACTCATGTTAAAAGGTCTAGCAGGATTTTTGGTATCATGAACGGTTATTCCTACGAACCCTGGTTGATTTTTTAGCAGATTGTCATCAACAAATGATAAATAATCATGAAACACTTTGGAAACCCATTGGTCAGGATCTGCATCTTTAGGCATCGAACTCACCATAATTTCAGTTTCAGAGTACCCAGAATAAAATTTTTTAGTTGCCCTCTGGCTATGGTTAATAATTTCGAAAGATGGTTGCAAGGTTGCACTTACCTGTGGCACAATGCTGTCAACAAGAGAAGGTGGTACACCATTTCCGGTAGAAGGCGAGCCAGCTCCGGTAGAAGACGAAGCAGCTCCGGTAGAAGACGAAGCAGCTCCGGTAGAAGACGAAGCAGCTCCGGTAGAAGACGAAGCAGCTCCGGTAGAAGGCGAGGCAGCTCCGGTAGAAGACGAAGCAGCTCCGGTAGAAGGCGAGGCAGCTCCGGTAGAAGACGAAGCAGCTCCGGTAGAAGACGAGGCAGCAGGACGGTATGGTTCACCGTTTCCGGTCTGATCACTTTTGCTGGCCACACCGCCCGAGAAGCCACGTGTTCTCTTAAGAGTGAGCTTGCCCCCATAACGTGTTCTCTTGCGATGATCACAACTTTTCTTTTTGTTGACGAACTGTTCTAAAACCGACGTGAACCCTTCAACTAGACTCTCAGTACCGGAGTTTCCGTTATTCCTCGAAGACTCGGGCCCCTGGTCACTGATGGAAGTGTTTGTAGAAGATTGATCGGCAGAAGATTCGTCTCCGTAGTTGACAACCTTGGCAGACATGATTACCACGTGATATAAGCATCTTTCGTCGCGATTGAACTTTTATAGACAACAAAAGACAACGCCCACACCCAATAGACAACAAAGACCACGCCCACAACCAATGAGAAGGTGAGGTTTCTACTGCGCATGCATAACCCTACAGCCAATCGTCGTACAAATGGTGGGGGAAGGTATATTCATTTTTTTAATCTTCCATCGGGCTCGGGTACGCGGTGGGAGTTTGCTAGAAGAAGAAAAAAGAATCCCCTTGTTTTTGACTTTTTTCTGTCACTGTGTGTTAGTAAGAAACTTTTAGTTGGCTCTGTAAAGAAAAACCCACACATATTGTTTTTGACTTTTCTAACCCTGTGTGAGAAAATACAGAGTTTTTGTTAAAAAAGAATATATACAAGTTAAAAAGAATATATACAAACGAATAAGAAACAATCCATTGACTCGGTTTTTTAGAAGAAGAAAAGATGGCCCCCGAATTCTTTTATAAACACGCGTGAACAAAGCATGGAAATACAGAAAAAGAAACTTTTAGTTGGCTCTGTAAAGAAAAACCCTCACATATTGTTTTTGACTTTTCTAACCCTGTGTGAGAAAACACAGAGTTTTTGTTAAAAAGAATATATACAAACGAATAAGAAACCACCCATGCCAATGTGAAAGAACTTTTATTAACAATGTCTTTTCCCCCCGAAAAACATACTAAGAAAGAACTTTTAAATGTCTCTGAAGATAGGATTTTAGAAGAATGTTTTTTGTTTCCTTGTGAAAATAATAGATTTTTAGAAATACAGAGAGAGCCAACGTGTTTAGTAAGAAAAGAAACTTTTAAAATACCGACATATTGTTTTCGACTTTTGAAAACACCGTGACAACTCCCATGTGAGGGAACAAAAAGCATTGTGTGGTGTACAGAGAGAGCCAACGTGTTTAGTAAGAAAAAGAACTTTTTAGTTTGGCTCTGTAAAGAAAAACCCACACATATTGTTTTTGACTTTTCTAACCCTGTGTGAGAAAATACAGAGTTTTTGTTAAAAAGAATATATACAAACGAATAAGAAACCACCCATTGAAGAATAAAAGATGCCCCCGAATTCACGCAAAAGCATTGTGCGGGGTGAACAAAGCGAGGGAACAAAAAGCATTGTGCGCTCGAGCGGCGAGAGCGAGCGGTGGGGGAGCGAGCAGTGGCGAACTGCCAACGCAGTGGCGGAAGGGCTCTCCATTTTTTTACAGCGTAATTAATTGATCACACACACTTTTTTCGGAGATTTAAATCCAACACTCGATCAACCAGAGATTTTGCTATCGCTTAATCAAACAGAAATTTTGATATCAATTCAAATTGAGATTTTGATATCAACCCCCCACCCCCACAACACCCCCACCACCACTACCCCCACCTCTAACCACCTCCCCCACCACCCCCACCCCCACCCCCCACCACTTTTGATATCATTTTGATATAAAAATCACGCGAGGAGGGATATATACTACTGGTAACGTAATGTGTGGAAATAGATAAAACAGGCAACAAGGGGAAAGAGCGAGGTAGGAATTAAGAAAGATAAATGTAAATAATTAAAACAACAATAAAAAAGTAGAAAGGGGAGTATTAACATTTAAGATTTACACTAAAAGGTGTATGCTCTCTATTCTAAATTATAGCTCTCTTTATTTGCGAAGTAACTTTCTGGGACACGAGTCGATAAAGTATCAACAAGTGTTAAATTAATTGCATCACCAAAATTCTTACAGTGGGACAAGGCATGATGGCAAGGGAGACCTGATTTTAACAGAACGCCAATGGTTGTTCATAAGTAGCGAAACAACAGTAGAAGTTAAACTAATATAAAGCACTTTGTAAAGTTTAGAAGATAACATATATACGACATTCTTAACAGCACAGTTAGCAAATCCAGCAATTTTAATTTCCCTGGATAAATGGGCTGCGGGACGAATGACATGGTATAATTAACCCACAGTTTTTGCATTTAGGGCGTTGGCAAAAATATGAGCCTGCGACTGGATGGGGTAATTTAGATGGAATTAGGTTGTGGCGAAATATGCTTTTAAGATTAGAGGGTTTTCTAAAACTAAGGCGGGGTTCAAATTTAAAAGAAAACCACTTAAAGATGAATTCATTGATAAGGTATTGTGACACTTTTTTCAAAATAGGTTTGGTGCTTTCAATTTCAATGATATAAATATTAACAAGTATAATACTTTTTTATTGGAGGTTTTTGGTTTGCATTGGGGTTTTTTTTTTGTGTGTGAATTGGCACGATATGAGATTGTAAAAGATATAAAGGATATTTTTGATCTTTAAACCTTTCAACTACGTTTTTAATATAAGTATAAAGAGAGGAAAGTTGGTACAAAGACGTTGGCCACGGATTAAAAGATAAAAATAATTAGATCTTTCGGTAAGTAGGGGATGGCAGCTATCAAAACAAAGATACTGTAGTAAATTTGTGGGCTTAATGTGCGCGAACGTAACAAAAGACCCTTGCATAAAGAGATAGATGTCAATACCTAAGGATGTTGTAGCATTAAGAGGGACAGAAGTGAACTGATAACTTGCAGTTAAGAATGATTGATTGATTGATTGATCTCTCAAAATCGAGAGGTTCTGAGCCATGGATCCAAAGCACTAACATATAATCTACATTTGTAAATAATATTTATTATCAAAATTAAACGTGTGAGAACCAGAAAGGCTAAATGGCAAATAAAATTCTTGTGGAGGTGCTTGAAAGTCAGGAAATGACTAACAGCTGGTAAACCTTCATGTAATGTCTCAGCAATAGTAGCAAGAAATATCAGCACGTGCTGAAGGATCAACATTTTAAGAATAATAAAAAAATAGTGGAAATCTTTGATATAAGACGATCTAGGCGTAACATATGGCTGAAAAAAAAAAACTACCAAGGAAGAAATGCGTTAGGCAGGGGAATAGGCAGCCTAGGCAGTTCTTTTTATGAATTTTAGGGAGAAAATGTATGGTGGGAGTACTAGGGGCATTAGGAGTAAGCAGAGTTTTGTCTTGGGGACCAAGTCCTTCTGTAGTACCAGAAGATCTTGATTAAAATAGAGTCGGAAGATTAAAGCTCAAAAGTGACATCAAGCTGTCAGTAACTTGTAAGAGAAAATACCCTGTAATATTACTGAGGATCGTTTATCAACCTTAAGAATAGATAGATTTGGATTAGACAATCTTTTTAATGCTGAATTCTCGCAGAAAGTTAGAAACACCTAGCTAGATTTAATAGCGTTGAACAACTCAATTGCTAGACAACTTGATTCATATGCTTGACACAGCGTTTAAATACCTCGGCACGAGTCGCTAGGAACCTTCAAACTATTTAGCGTTAGTTTAGAGAATTTTTGAGAGAGCGCAGTGCATGACAACTCATTACTAAAAACTTCCAGAAGATTATGCTAGAAAATACTGAAAATATCTGACACTCGAAGCAGTCACAAGATGACGTTGAAAGTGCAACAATTATAGTTTTATGTGTTTATTAATGAAACTATTATGGGACGTGAATTAAAAATTTCCAGAATTGTAATTGTTTTTTAAAGTTTGAATTCGAAAGATTCGTCTTGTGAAATAAGACCGATAATTAGAGTTTTCGAATGTGAAGTTTTTTTTTCAAGATTCGAGTAATTCGAAATTTTCATTGTCTCATCCCCAATATTTTAGTATATTCACTAAAATGAAAAATGATAAAGTATCTCAGAGAGGAGATCAAGTTAAAAAAATAAGAATTAGAGAAGCAGCATAAACAATACAATGAAACAGTACAAATATTGACCAACAATATTTACAGTCTTCTATACTGCCTTGAAGAAGAACGCAAGAAGTTCGAAATAATGCCCCATTCGTGTTCTATTTTTATTTATTATTATTTTAGCAAAAAAAAAAAAAAAAAAAAAAAAAAAAACGCGCGCGCGCGCACGCGCACACACACATGAGAAGTCTGTCATATCTAAGACATCCATTTCGAAGTTTCAAAATCACATCGTGGGCATTCTCAACCATTCTGTATGCGCTGCAGGATTAGAGATTTCTCTTGTTATGTGATGTTTCAATTCAATGTTCACTAACGCAAATAGAATAGAGTTTCTAAAGATGTTTTGTTATATGAATTTCTGATGCCAATGTACCTATTTCATTAAAAATTTAACAATTGCACAGTGTTCAACATTTTTAACGTTTTGAAAGTCATCAAAAAGCAAAACATTAAATAACATTTTCATCGTTACTTTTCATGTCTTTTACAATAATACATTGTTTAACATTTATTTAGTCTAAATAAATGTGCCTTATTAAGTGTTATATTGTTCAATTATTTTTACTTAACTTTCAGACTGGCACTGGATCCATTGGCACCTTTAGTTTTCTTCTTGTTTTTACTCTTTCGATATTACGACGCCCCCCTGGAGCTTACAAGTCAATGTCATGGTAATTTCCTCTGGACATAGAGAGATTTAGTCTATACACTGAGGATGCTCAGATCAAAGTCAAAGTCGCCTCGAAGACATCACAGCCACAGAAAGATGCACACATACACGTATCCATGAATCCATGACGGAAAAATATTAACCCGACATTTGCTCATAGAAAATAGACTGCAGAAAACCATGGACAGCCTCGGTTAGGTTAGTTGGCTGCAATATTTGAGCCTGGAATCTCCCTAGTACCACCGTTCGGTCCTTTAGCTATCACTATTGCTATTAATAAATTAGCAAACTCTTACCATATAAACATGCAGCAATTTGTTACCTTCAAGTGTTTCGTTATTTCTCCATACAAAACAAGAAACACTGATTGATTGTCTATTGTTTTATAGTAACATGGTGATATTTCATTATAAAAAACAATTGTCGCTTGTGTACACAGTGCTCTTACTTCTATTACAGCCTTACTATGAATAATTGCTTTTGTTCACTCATCAGTTGCTTACGGAAGTAAACTACCTTAAGTGACAATCGCACTTGTTCTGTGCGCATGCCCGCTTACTATACATTTAAATACTTATGTTTCACTTGTTTATATATTTATTGTGTGGTGGTATGCTGTTTATTTTAAATAACGCTGGTAATTGTTTATTAGTGAAACAGAGTTATGGCAAGAAATAGGATAATGAAATGTATACTGATCTAAATAATTTTTAAATTTCTCCAAGCATCTTCAATGAGCTTGTAACTCATGATCAAAAAGGTTGTATTTTGATAATATTTATTAATGCTTTTAACATGCAATATAGTTAGCTGTGAGCATAAACTGTAAATGTGTACATCTGTCAATCTTCCATAAATGCCGGTTTATGTAACGATTTTCAATTCTTAAGCAGTGTAAAAAAATCAGTTATTAAATAATTACCATATTTTGTCAAATGTGATTACCGTTATAGAAATTCGGGTAAGTTGAATATTCAGTTAATGTTGATATTAACTCAATCATTGCTGTTGTTTGATTTTTGTTAAATATAAAGGTGTATGTAAAAGTGAAGAAATTACATTGTGTTACTGAACGTAAATTGCCCTTTGCTATTCGTATTTTACATTTCAAAATAATTACAGATGTGCGATAGGTTTCGAATGTAGTATTATAAAAGTAATATTTCGTATTTTTCGGGAATGATCATTGATAGAGATTTTAATTCTGTTGTTTTAAAAGAATTAATTTCGAAAACTGTCAAGATTGTTACAAATTATAACAGCTGTAAATGCGGGACAAAGTCTAACAGATACATATATGATACAAGTATATATATATATATATATATATATATATATAAAGATAAAAGATATATTTAGATAAAGTAAAAAATAATAAAAATAAAAAACACTCAAATCTTGTTCTAAATTGTTTTAAAGGACATATTGATATCTATTCGAAAAGATTTCTTTTTAAGAAAAACATGCATCAATTATAGCCCAGAAAGCTACAAACTGTTCCGTTCTAATTCGGTTTTCCCACTATCCCATGTTTTTAAAACTGAATATCCAATATCCTTCAACTGTAAGTAGTTTATAGATTTTTACTGATGTCAATTTTAATCCAGACTACAACTATAAGGAAATTCACCTCAAATATTGCACAAATAATGTGGGTTATAACGCGATGTTGAACGAATTCTTATGAGTTCTATTATGAAGGTGCTTACATGGTTTTCAGATAAATATATCTGAAATATTTTCAAATAAATATATATAGTGGGTGTAATTTCCAGTAATTTTAGAGATCATGTATTGAAATTATTGACATAAATTCATGAGTTGAGCATCAAATCATTGCTTGATTGAAGTTTCATATTCACTTAAGCAATATTAAATTCATAATTTTATTTATAATAAACTCTTAAACGTGTACAGAGATTTAAGTAGTTATACATACAAGATTTGGGAAAGACACAGTTAAGATAAATTAAAAATAGCTATCAAACTTATATGTTAATTATTTTTAAAACATAACATACAATTGCTGTGTAAATGTAGTAATAGCAACAAATATTTACTCTCTAGCACTAGCAAAATTACACATTAACCATTTTCAACGGTTAATAAGATGACCATAGTTGCCATAAACACATCTACATACACCGTTTATTGAATTTATGTGCAAGGGGAGATCTGTGTGTGATAGTGACAACACGATATATTGTCACGTGCTTCAGGACAGAAGGGTTAGATTTGGGCGTTGCCTCGGACTTTCCAACTATAAAGCTCCGCTCATACAAAGCACTGCATATCGATAAAAGAACTGGAAGAGTCGGCAAGGGACGGTCAGCAGCCGTTTCATATTGATCAGGTATTAACCATTACATATTTTTAATGATAACAGTTACGTCATCAGTACCTCAGTATTACAAATTGTAAATTTCTAAAATGACTAAGTTCTGAATACTGTTCTTAAGAAAATGGCGGAACAAGGAGGGAAAGAAAAATATGCTCAAACGTAACTTTAAATAAAGACGAAAGTTTTAAAAAAATCCAAGAATATATATTAAAATGATTTAATTTAGGACAGTTTATATTAGAAGAGTTTATTAACGCAAGCCAATGTGTATGTGAACCGCAACGGTAGCCGAGGTCGCTAAGGCGTGAACTAGTGAGCGATTCGAATCCCGCCAGAAGCGTCCTCATGCATCATCAGTATCCACCGCCTGTGGTGCCTCAGTAGTAAAAACGGGCGTTAAACACGATGACAAACAATGTTACAAACTGATTTTTTAAAATATATTATTACATAATTATTAAACTGCTTTCTAAAATTTATTTGCATAAGCAGTCTTGAACCATATCAGGCTAAGAGTTAATAACAGCTGATTCCATCATTGCATGTATCCAAATGCAACTGATAGCTTCGTTTAGAACAATAAAAGTACATTTTTAAACAGTATCTTAGTATTACATATATGGAAAGTGTAATAATAATAATAATAATAATAATAATAATAATAATAATAATAATAATAATAAAACAAAACTTTATTTGTAATTATACCTCGCCAAAATTACGTTTAAAAATTACGATATTGGTAAACGTTATCCAGAGATTTCGGTAACGTTTCTTCCATGCTTCTCCTAGTGAGAAATATGCGAACTATTTTTTTGAAACAAGTATCGTATTGAAATTACTGGAATAAAATTAGCTTATAATTTATTGATAAATATTAAGCGCTGTATAGAATAGCTATGGTACACCTTGTTAAAAGTGATTTCATATCTGAATATTACTATTTATGTCGTTTTCTACCTTAGCACTGAGAGCGAAAGGAAGGCTGTGTACAAAATCGATGTAATTCTTTTATACTTTTATATAACAGTTTATATTCTCAGGAAATTTTGAATACATGTGCAGGTTTACTTAAGGGAAAATAAAATTTAACATTTTTTTTTTTTTTTTTTTTTTTTTTTTGCAAGAGACAGTTTTATGTTTTCATCATCAAAGACAATAATGGATGGAATTGAATATTTTATTAAATTATTACGTTTTGGTACAGATATATATTGTATCACATGCCTTGATATCTTAAAGTAAAATTGTCAGTCTGATTTTCACACTGAACGTTTACTGTGCTGTGGCTACTTTTCTGAGCTAATAGAACAACTGATGATGCATTAACCGATGTGCAGCTCAAAATTAACTTAAAATACTCCTCACAGAAAGTTAAGCTAATGGTCCCCAAACAGTGAGTGGGAACCACTGGAGGATCGCTGGATTCTATTGGGGGGTCCTATTAATGTGGGAAAGTACTCTTATTTAAGAACTAATTCATTTTCACGTTCATTTTATTAGGCATGTTTATTACATTACGATTATATTGACCAATTATACAGCAGCGCAACAATGGTTACTGTGATTGAATAAATGCCATATTGTCGAAGCATGCGCGCGAACTTGCAACAAATTAATTACGAAGCATCGAAGTGAATGCAGGGGTAGTCAGTTATTTCATTCTGTAACAGAAGGTACCTTAAAGCACAAGTCTAGTAGTAAGAATCCCTAGAACGCTTACCTAACGGGTGCAAGAATTATTCGCCAAGTAGTTCTATAACGAGGGCTAACGTTTTCAGCAACAGCGATGAGATAGAGTGACGATAATTGTCTGTATTTATGGAAGAGACTACATCTGTGTAAATGGTAGTTTGGCTAAAGCAGCATATTTCAATATAAATGTATAATGTAAAATGTACACCGTGTCATAAATAGAGAATCCTCAATCCCAAATTATTATTTTCAGTTACTGATTCAAACATAAAACAAATATAAACATTTAAACATTTTGAATTTGTTACATGCAGAGAGAATGTCACAATCGCTCGAATTCCTAAACCTATACGAACCGATCAATTTTGTTCATTTATTATGTACTTCATATTATGAATATATTCAGAAAAACTGAGCGAATGACTCAGGCGGTAAGACTTTTATTCAAGTCCCTTGAGGGTAGTCGTTGCCTGACCTCGGGAGCGATTGCTGTACATACAACTGCGGTGGAATCTTCCTTCTGCTATGTTGGATGTGATGTAACCTGTTTTCGACAAGCCAGAATTATAAAATATGTCTTGATGTTGAAAATTTCCTCAGCCCGTACAGTAGAAGTACAGGGTGATTTTAGAGTCCTTCCCTGGTTTCAGGGGTTGATACAATAATAACAATGACAGACATAGCGGAAACGCTTATATCAGTGGATAGAGTTCTGCAAGTTTTGTACATTACCTGTTTCCATACATCCTCCGTTGATGACGCGGCAAGCATCAATCCTGTTTTCAATCTCTTGTCACGCATTTCTGACGGTCGATATGATTTAGCAGCTGTGCTAAATCATATGGCAAAGGCGGCACGAATACACGATCTTTGACATAACCCCATAAGAAAAAATCAAGTGGGATTAGATCAGGTGACTGTGGGGCTACAGAAGAAGAGGAGCCATCTCGAGCAGTATGTCCAATCCAACCACGAGGAATTTCAGCATCGAGGTGCTCACGAACGCCATGATGAAAATATCTTGCTGATAAATAATGTCCTGGCTTTATGCATAAAATTGTGGCAATTGCCATTGTTGAAGCACACTGGATCCGTAGCAGTTTTCTCTGCAAAGAAAAATGGACCGTGCACTTTTGATGAATAAACAGCACAAAAAACTTTGTACCGTCACAACGGACTGACATTTAGCGAATTATAACACGCAGACAGCGTTACTTGTACCAGTGAGCGCCATGACAGTCTTCCAGCGTGAAAATCTACAACTACGCCCTGGCGCCTTTACGAATGCAAACTTGGAGAGATATTCTTTCTATTGATTTTTCGTTGGTATAAGCGATTTCTCTATGTCCGTCATGGTTTCTGTTCTATCAACCCCCGAAATCAGAGAAGGACTTCAGATTCATTCTGTACATCTTTAAGTGGGAGGGGCTTTACTAATGTTTGTTAACGTATGTTAACGTGTACGTATTTTATTAATTTATAGTGGGGGAAAAGTTTTCCTTTGGGGCATTAAATACGTATAGCTTGTCTTTTAATGTGAGTAATTATTAGTTCTCCTCAGACAAAAATATAACATGTTTATAACCTAAATGCATCATACATTGTTGGGATATACCTAAGGATGGAAGAGCTATGGTGAGGAATATACCTGGTGCTAGGCATCCATTTGCAGGAGGCAAGAACGTATCAGACACTAGAGGTGCAGTTGGAATGCCTTCCCTAGTTTAGGGTGGGATTCCAGGCTATTGCCATGTCAGGACTAGGTCCTTTTCTGGCAAAGGGACAGGGTTATTTAAAAGGGGTACGGTGGGTTGACGGTGGGATAATCCTGCGTGAGTTGGAGTATGGGTATTGAGATGGAGGTTTGGAGTAAGTGGGTATTAGAGGAGTTTGTATTTAAGAATGTAACATAAGTCTGGGGCGTTTGTAAGGAGCACCAGGATCAATATCATATTCGCCCAAACCGCGAATTAGGGAATTGAAGCTGTTTGGAAGGGAAGAGTAGAAGGTTTTGGACAAGTGGAGGATATGTTCGGTGAGGGTGGGGAGTTGTAGGTCTTTGTGTATGTTGGAGTTTGGGATATACCATCCGGACTCAGTGGCGGTTCTCAGGTAACGGTTTTGTAGGACTTGTAGACGGTTGAGATGCGTCTTTGCAGCAATGCCCCAAACTTGGCATGCATAGGTTAAAGCAGGTTGGAGCACTTGCTTATAAACCAACACTTTGTTCGCAACGGACATCGAAGAGAATTTAGTGTATCGATCACTAACAGTGTTCCCAGGTGCGAAACACCTCGACGCCAGCGGGGTCCCCCTGCAATAAGTTAGAGCTCATCAACTTCCATACAAAAGCAGGGGTAGAAAACTTTCCAAAGCACAAAAGACCGTCACACCTCAACCTAGCCTGTAACAGAACCAATGAAATTATATCAAATGGGAGAGAGGAAATTCTTGGAAAGGAAAGATCCATTCCAGCATTCGCCTAGGCGAACAAGATAAACCATGGGAGGAACAATATATATAATGACTGTCCCCAAGGGATTTGAACCCAATACCTCTAACTAGGAGTCCCAAGCTTTGCTAACTGAATTACTAGGCTCGGTCAGCACCATCTTAGCGTCATGATTAGTGTTAAAAGTAGATATGAATGAATAATAGTGTTGTTATAATTTATAATGGAAGTCAAAATAATTTACCACAGGTTTAACAGAATATATGACATTAGAACTTGAGAAGAAAATTGAAAGTGAATGTAACATCCCGGCATATTACTGACTTGGTATAACTACTGCAGTTTTGTAATTACAGAAACGTCTTTGTTCCGGAAGTTTCAACAAAGCACTTTGCTTACTGCTAACAAGACGATGCCTCTGGAAGTTCCCCCACAGAAAGCTATTCAGGGAGATGACGACTATCAACGCGAGCTCCGTCCTGTACTGCTTCTCCTTCGTCTGTTGGGAGTTTGGCCCTTAAGAACACTTCCTACAGGTAAAAGAGTGTGCATCACTTCACTGTTTAAAATCTATTTTTATGAATTCTAATTAAAGGAATATTCAAGTTGCCGAAAATTTGTATGCTAAAATATTCGTTGTCTGAGCGCGAGAAACAAAATATGGATATAATACAGAAACGGTTTGTTTTAGCTCTACTTAGAGTAATTTAGTACAAGCTGTGTTTTAATTAACTAGTATAATTTATGTAAGTTACAACTTACAAACAAGTAAGTTAAATTATATACACAACCAAACTTATTACATATGAAGGCCAATATGGTATATGTAAATATACTGTGCATATTCCACAAATTCCACATAGCAAATATCAATACCACGCCTTTTCAAAATACCAAATACATAATTACTCAAAAAAATAAGGAAAAGAAGGATAAACCCCCTCTGCAACCTACAAAATACTTAAAAAAAAAGAGAAAAGATGCTAAAGACTGTAGTTTATGTTGTAAAAAGATGGAAAATGAAGTATTTATGAACGAACCAAAGTTTAATTTGTGCTGCTAGTCAAATTATTTATTTTAGTGCTATGTGCTCATGAACTACACCGAAATAAATTTACAGAGTGTAGAGCTGTCGTATATAAGTAATTTGGACAGTAAACATATGGCCTATCTCTTCAAATTTCGAAGTTATGGCTATAAGTTTCTAAAGCACCAGTACGCCACTGGTTAATGAAGATAACATAACACACGATAACGAAGGAAAGTTTCTGAACGTATCACTCTGGCGCCATGGTTATGACATTAGCTTGCGAGTAGGAGATAGTCATTTGTTAATAAATGTTCAGTGGCGCACTGTCAAATGATTGGTTTGAAATTTGAGGGATTTTTACAGTACTAAATCTTGAAAACGCTGATAATGAACAGCAGAAAGTGGATATTTCTATGCTCGCAAGGCAGTTTTAAAGACATTCTAAACCAATTTTTTAGCCGGCTGGAATTTAACACCGAGTTATCAGCATCTGATGCCAAAAAGTTTAGCATCATATAACTGCATTATGTTCAGTTGTGAAGCATACATTGCCTATCTCAAATTGTTTATACACGACATCTCTACACTCTCTGAAAACATTTTGGTATAGTTCAACAACAGCCTGTATTTGCTGTATTTCATTTACAAAGAAAGTTCAGGTTATGTGAGGCTTGGGTGGATTCAAGAAACTTTTGTTATAAATAGATGTTTAAATGTAAATATTCACTTAAAATAAATAAATATGTACATTAAATAGAAACGAGTATATATTTTCACCAAACAAACATATTATGTAATATTCTTGTGTCACAAATATGCTTAAAAATTAGTATTTGTCTTAAAATAATGCAAATAACAAATTAGCAGGTTCTATATGTATTATGATTGCTTTAAATACTGTTATATTTTCTTATAGATATTAATGTTGTTAATCCCTCTTCTAATTTAAAAGTGTGTAACTAAGTACATTTTCTACATTTATGTGTGCTAAATAGGTTTAATTACATTTTTCTCAATTTTGGTACAATTATTATGTCAGTGTAACCAATATGTAGATATTCATATATTGGCTATATATGAATGATGGTCATATTGAATTATTTGTTAATTTAAACCAGTGGTATCACGTCGAAACGAAAGAAGATGCAATTGGTGGTTGCATTTAAGAAAGCACTAAATTCTATGTCTCCCTAAAACAGCAGAGTAATATTGTAGTTCTCGAAGAACATTAAAAATGTTTTATCATGTTAGGACATGTTAAAGCCAAACTGGAAAGTAAATTTAATTTTTCTGATATCAATAGGCAAAATTTGGTTTAAAATCATTGAATTAATCATATATTTTAATAGAAACAAAGAAACGTCATAAAACCTAACACCAACTAAGAGAACCAGAACATTTTCAACAAAAATGGAAAACTCGAAAGAGGAGAAGGAAATTTAGTATTGCTACATTTGTTAAGAAGACAGAATTACTGACATGAGTAAATTACATGAGTAAACTTTATTTAGCTTACAATTATGAAGCTCTATTGAACTCACTGGAAAGGAATAAATTACATTTTACTGTTGTTTATAAAAACCAGTATCTCTTTAATTCTATACATTGAATTGTTAAACATTTGTAAATATTTACATACCTTATTTTTTATATGTTTATTGTAAAATAGACTGTGCAAATTTAATACATTGAGTTTGTTCTTCATAATTTGTTCATCCTTTTAATAAGAAACAATGCCATATTGCTTGCACACTATAGTATTTCATAAATTCATTATATTAATACAAAGCTGTAGAAATCTAGCTACTTTTTATCTGCACAGAAAAGTTTTCTCTTTTCATTTTGATAAACCCCCTTTGCCTCTACAAAGAAACACAATAAATGTTCAAACTTTAGGAACACTATATTGGCTACAGACAATTTATAATGGAAATTTGCAGGTTGCAAAATAGTAATTGCATTTTATGCAGGTATCTATTTCTAACTAGAGGAAATCTCGTCTAAAACATATTGTTTTTGCTTGCAGGAGCGGTGCAATTTTCTCCTTTTTCCTTTTGTTTCCTCTATTCGTTGGTGGTTTTAAGTATGCTATTGGCTGCTACTCTGCTCATGATGGTAGAGAGGATAACGATTCTAGCTGATCCCGCGCTCCCACTGCACGACCTTCTCCACGAAGTCGGTATATTTCTTTGCTATGTACCAACCTTCATCGCTCCATTGTGCCATCTGCCAGAGGCTAAGAAAAAAGCGTCTTATCTAAA
Source organism: Metallyticus violacea (assembly GCA_030762175.1). Taxonomy (NCBI): domain Eukaryota; kingdom Metazoa; phylum Arthropoda; class Insecta; order Mantodea; family Metallyticidae; genus Metallyticus; species Metallyticus violacea. The sequence goes on from CM060832.1 coordinate 99,915,603, forward strand.
TAGATGGATGTCTCTGCAGGTAAGGACAGTTCTGGTAAGATGTACGTTAATACCAACATTTGCGCCTCTATGTACTGGCAAAAAGGTCTATGTAGAGGCTACGTTCGTCCTTATGAGCCAATTGACAACACTTGAGCGCTGTAGGAAATGCATGACCCGTGTCTTGTCTATTATGATAGTTATGATATGTGAGACTTGATGAGTTCGAATATATTGACAAATTTAATTTTTTACCTCACATGTCCTCGGACAAGAGAAAGAAGAAAAATATCTAAGACCTAGAGATAGTTTTATGTAGGCTTTAATAGTTTGTTAGACAAAATTCTTAAACTATGTACTGTAGCTACAACTCTACAATTATGCTTACATAATTAAAAAAATAAACAATACGCAATAACACTTCTCAAGATGATTAAAAATTCTAAGAAAAACCTACAAACATTTTTATCCCAAAAGTTAAAATTATGCATAAAATATAAATCACAATGAAAATATAAATTAAACAGAAGTTTGAAAGAAGGGGTATGATATTATACAACTAGCTTATGACATACATAAACACTGCAACATTTTACGATGTACTATATCAAACTTGAAATAAATCTAAATTAATGAGGGAGAGACAATGGGAATTAAAACAAAATAAAATAAACAGGCGAGCACATAAGTAACAGGGAATTTTGGACTTTTAATCTCCTTCTACAGGTAGATAGAAGTGTTAGATAAACAGATGTAGCAAAAGCAAAATTGAAAAACTGCTTTACATATGCTGCAAAAGATTTACGTTATCCTGGAAAAGGCATACAGCTGGATAGCAGATATACTAAACACTTTCTGAGCCGCTCTTTACAACGTTGCTAACTGTTTTCTTGAAACTTTTACTTTTCATGTTGTTAATTTGTCTTTTATTTTAGAGTCATGCAAGTGAAACACTCTGTATTTAAAAAGCATCGCAGGAAAATCCTGGACGCCAAGATGAAGTCATATGCGAACAACTTTTGATTATTAATTGCTATTTTTTACTCATAGTTGTAAGTTATTAAAAAAATTTCTTGTTCTGATTTTGCTGCTACATTTTATGAAACATATCTTTCATTATACTTCATATAGTACTAAGGTTTAGAGAGTGATAAGATGAAAATAGCACAGTTTTCCTACAGGCAGCTCAATGCAGTAATGAACAATAGTACATAGCAACACTGTGTTAGGCTGCAATTTTCACCGAAATATTGATCTCAACTAAATATTATAACATTCAATAATCATTATAATCTTAATTTCATGTGCAGTTCAACGCATTTGGCAGCCTTCTGATGCCCGCTGCAATAAGGTTTGAAGCAGGAAATGTCTGAAAATTTCCTATTTAATTACAATTGCTCCTGATGACTACTATAATAATAATAATAATAATAATAATAATAATAATAATAATAATAATAATAATAATAATTGTACCTTGTTTCAGGTAGTCAAGGGTATTAATATTATAATTAAAAGGAGGACCCCAATATTATATGGATTAGTGTATATATGTATTTTTACTAGTAAGTAATATCCAATTTATATATTTGTTATGTTTTTCTAAAGGGAAAGGAAATGCTGTTCTTTGTCGGGGACATTAGCTTTACCTGAGAAGGGTGTCTTTCGGTTAAGCGCTACTCTTTTGTCAAACCCTCACGGAGAGTCTAGCCGGCCCATGTTCGGCGCCAGAGGTCATAACACTCTAAATGGCTAGGGTTCAATTGAAAACGGCGCTTGCAGTCAAAAGGAAATACCGCATACATAAACACGCGTTTTCGCAGAAACCAAAACATTAGCTATTTCAAAGGGAGGCCGCCTATATTATAGAAACGTGCTTAATCTCTAAAATCTAGTGAAGGGTAGATGTACTTTTTCCTTAGCGTGGGAATAAGACATATTTTCTGGTAAAAACCGAGAATCTTCAACCAATCCACATGTTTAAAAATCCGACGTATAGAAGCAAACTTGTAATAGACCATGCGCTAGTGTGATCCAATAATATTCCAGAAGGAAACAAATTCAATAATATTTAAAGGAATTAAATTATCGCGAGGGAGGAACGAGTTGGCATAAGAGATTTAATATTAACTATGAGAAGTTAAGTGCGGAGACATTCGCGACAGTAGCAGTCCTAAGTGTCGCGGCAGAGTAACAGAAGAAACAGCGGTAACTGTAGCAGCAAGAGTAACAATTACTCAGTCATCAGTTAGTCAGCGTCATAGCAGAATAGTTAAACGTCGCGAAGAGTCGAAGTAAATCGTCCGGGCAGTGAAAGACAGTCAGGCTACCGTAATAGTAAGAATAGTCACAATCGTGTTAAAGTGTATAAATAAATACGCGAATGAACACAGCGAATTACAATCCGCCGAAACACAGCATGTTCTAGAACCTTCCGTATTGACAAATAAATTAAATATCCAACCAGAGTTGAATTTCATTATTACGGTGAACAATCTCCTTCCTCTCTAGCACCGCCACGGGTGGCCGAGATCGTTAAGGCGCGAACTCGTGAGCTGGAGGTCTGGGTTCGAATACCGCCAGGACCTTCCTCCCTGACTGAGGTTTTTTCCAGGTTTTCCTCAGTCCTCATAAATGGTAAACTTAGGCCTGGAACGATTCTTTCCTTAAAAATAAATCCTTTCCCAATATATCATTTCATCTCATGCATCATCAGTGTCCATCGCCTGTGGTGCCTCTGTAGCAAAAACGAGCGTTAAACACTATTCATTCATTCCTTTCTAATGACTTTAAGTCATAAAAACAGTCAAAAATTACCCTGAGATTCCTAACCTCAGCATTGGAAATATTAATTCCCGTTCCAGATTTGAGATTTGAATGACGTCAAACCGCATTTGAAAAGCTCGTTTCAGATGGCTGTCTGTCTATGCTCCAGAAAAGCTGTTCTCTTACTGTGGTCCGCGTACTCTCGGGAGTGTGCTATGCCCATCTGTTCATGAAACATTAGAGTACTATTAGCATAAATTATTCTGAATGTTTGAATACAAACGTTGAATTATCAAGAAATAATAGCTGATACAAATTTAGGTGTGTGTTTATTGAGACGAAGCAAGTTAGATTCAAATTGAGGCAACTGTTTGTTTTACAGTGAATTTTTAAATAAATAAACGGAAACATGATCAAACAGAATATTCATTTATATCGCCATGGTTTTCCTGGCAGCAGTGCGCATTTTTCGGCAGTGAACTCCAGATTCTCCCGAACTATCAAAGAAGGCTATTAAAATATTGATGCCTTTGGTAACAACTTGTTAGAGGAAAAAACTACTCTACTCTCCGCACTCATTTACCTAAATACCAAATACAGAAACGGTTTGGAAAACGGAGAATCATACCTCAGAAAACAAATTTCTCCTCTTAAGCCCTATATATCACAACTTGCATGTTGTATTTAAGGAAATACACATTAAAGAGTAATGTTGTCATTGTATACTGTTGCTATTATTAATATTAATTTTTAAGTGTGTTATATTCCTTTTAAATGTATTATTGTAGTGATTATTATCACTGTCTGAAAATAAAATACAATAAAAGGGCAAATATTAAAAAAAATACATTTGTTTGATTGCTTATATCTTTAAATTCTGTAACCCAGCAATGAACAAATTTAAAAAATATACTTATTGGATGCAAATTTAGGTTTTTAAACTTTTAGTTAACTGATAAGGGAAATTCATGATGAAGGAAAGTTTGAGAACCGCTGACTTATCAAACAGATAATGCTCATTACCTAGTGCTTCTGACGAAACTCTGATAGTATGTACTGTTCATTTCAAGACTGTACGTTTATAGCTCGCGTTAGAAGATCTGATAAAAACCGTCAGTATGTATTGTTCATTTCAAGACTGTACGTCCATTGTTGAGTGTTAGAAGATCTGTTGCTAGATTGATAAGCAAGGATATACAGATTCGCTTCGACACTCAAACTATTAATACAGAAGTAGTTGGAGGTTGTGAGATCGATTCTTAAGGATTCCCAAATAACTATTAATTTTAATGTACCTGGTACTATAATTATAACGCTATTTTAGTATTTTACTAGAAGACGCTTAAGGATACTATACCCTACTACCGATATGGGTGGCAGATGCCATTATGATAAGAGTTCCTGAATGGGAGTCTGTGGTCCAATTAGCGCTAGGACCGTTCTTTCCGACTATCCCAAGGTTTAGCTCCTGTTTTTGTTAGTATTCCTCAATAGCAAATGCAAGGAATGTACTCTAAAATTAGGCCTGGATTGGATTCTTTTCCAATTTAACATTAATTTTATATAATTATAACCAGTGTGATACTTCAGTAATGAAAATGGGCTTTAAGCTTTACTAAAAACATATTTCAGCCCTGATGTGTTTTTTCTTTATTACTTCTCTTTCTTTCTCATTAAATTAACGTCTGATGTTATGTTAACTGCAGTTTACCATTGTTCCAGGCCGTATATCGCAGGAATACCTGCTGTCATCTTGCTCTGCCATTAGGTCGCAAAGTCCGCATAAAGCTTCTGGTTTCTTTTGTAATGATGATCAGCTATACCGCTCTGCTCTTTCTAATAAACCGAGGATTCAAATGGTGGCAAGGAATTCCATTTGCTAGCTCGACACTTCTGAACGCTCTTGCCTCGGACTACTGGACACTCACCGCCCACGCATTGATCCTCACGTCTCGAAGCCTTCAGACGGAGGTATCCGAGGTAATTGTAATTTGATTATGTACTACATATCGTTTGGCAATAACACTGTTTGCAACTGAATAAATATGCAGCACTAAAGCAAACCTTGATGCATTGGAGGGTCGAGGTAAGACAATAATTGTGTACCATCAATCCCAAGCTCGCTTATAAATCATATATATGAAATATAGTCATAAAAGATCATATAAATGTGGGTTGCACATGTTGTTTATAGAAACTAAGGAAAATGGCAAACGAATATATAAACAAATAAATAAATAAATAAAATGAGTTAATAGGAAATAGGTAGCATTGAAATCTTTTGGGCCCAGAGTGTTCTCCTTGTGATGTTTACGACAGTCAGGTCAAATAGAACCTTGAAAGCGACCGGACAGGAACAAAGAATTCTGAGAGGGCAAGTGTACTTTTGTTAACAGCGCCAGGGAGACTAATGCAATAAGTAAATAGAATAATAAAATATCTGATATGGCTTTCCTTTAAACTATCGCTATTTAGGTCAAGAAGATAGGCATGTAAGACCAAGATTCACTGTGGGAGGACCCGAATAAAATCTTAGAGATAGCCAATGAGAATTAAATAAAATAGAACAGGAAAAGAGATGTAGGAGGAGAAAATCAGGTGACCTTTTGAAAGTTATGCTGAATGTGTTTATTGCGCATAAGACCGACGGAAGGGCGAATTAATAAAAGTACATGTAGGAGAGAATTTAGGGAAATTGAGATTAGACTCAACAAAACAGTGACTACGATACAGAGACTGCGAAAGAATTTTCAATAAGGTACTAGAGATCACAAGTTGTGCGCAAAGACGCGAGTTACAGAGCAGTTACAAATTACACAAATTACTAAGTTGCAGAAGTTAAAGCACTTAAAGTTAAAACATCTACTTCGAGTTGGTCAGTTAGTCACTCAGTTAATTCAAGGCAGAGTTTAAATCTAATTAAAGACAGTTGAAGTGAATAGTAAAGCGAGTATAGAAAGATCGGTCAGTTAAAGTTAATCAGTTTTTGTACCGAAACGTTTTCAAGATTCTAGTTTGACCTGACTGGAACTATATTATATGTGTTAAAATGATGAAAACCAAAATTTCCTGTGCCACTTTTCTATTCTCCTTTGTCATCTCCTTTTCTATGATAGTGTGAGCATCACAAAACGTTAATTGAGTTTATAGCCGAAATCAAACCATTACAAGACGCGTAACTGAACAGAGGTTCGATCAGTCATCCCTGAGATACCAATTGATTTACGAACTTTGATCACCTCTTTATAAATACCTAATCCATATTACCTTAACCAAAATAACTACTCCATTAATTACACCAAATAAATATTCATCGCAAATGGCTCATAACGTTGGACTGTCAATCCAAAAATTAATTGATCCTAACCTACTCGCAAAACACAAATATCGCCGCAAAGGCTGGACGATGATTTTACGGTGTGCTCTTAAGAGAAACAGTACATTTGGATCCCGATAGCGAATATATTGATGATGCCTGACTTCTTTACATTTTAGGTAAATTTAAAAGAATTAAAATAAATTCCAGGAGGCATTACTAGGAAAAGGTGTTTTATACTTTAGGGAAATATGAAATGTTGAAAGCAGCTCAGTTTCTTGTTCTAATTAATGTTATCGAATTTGCGAACGTTTTTGATTTTTAAGATAAGCTATTATTGTATTTCGTTGTATTTTAATGTCGCTTGGTCTATCTTTTTCTCTACAGTTATTTTCTTACACCATCCTCACGTTCTGAATGGCGATTGTACCTTCATTTTTTTTTTTTGTTTTTTTTTGTTTCCTATAAGTTTGCGATTAATAGAAATTATTTCCTAAAACCGCCCAATAGGCTAAATTCTAGTTTCAAGTCCCAGCTCAAAGTCGCCGACTCGATGACCCAAGAACGTGACGTCACTCCAAGAATTTTTTACAGTTGTCAGTACGAAGTTTTTGTGCTGACGCAGTTGGCCGCGTGCAAAAGGGGCATGCGAGAGTTGGGTGATCGCTGACATAAGCTGACATACCGGAGCGGCATACAGCAAACAGAACACAATAGAAATGCAACGAGAAAAAATTTATGTAATCTTAAAAAGCATGGGCGAAGACTTTTGTACTACTCCATGTTTAATAATTTCCCAGTTTGGAATACTATGTTGTCTGAACAATTTAATTGTCTCTTTGATTCTATTATCACCAAAATAAGAAAAGAACCAGTTTAGACCCTCATTTTTTAATATTTCTGTTACAATTTCATTACTAACACAGTCAACATTTTAATTGCGGCATAGGAAAATTCTCCGACACATGTTTTATTATGAAATTCTTTCGAAATTCTGAAAGAATTTTATTTGTAATTTAAATTTTTTTTGAGCATATTTCTTTCAGGAATTCAAACTGGTCTTTAGCCAGAATATTGTTGTTTTAAGATACTTTAATTATAACGTGTTTTACATTACTTATTCAAATACTTTTGTAAACGTTGATATGAGCTGTAATTGAAAGATAATGGTTGTCACTTTTTAAACAGTATTTATAAATGAAATGCTTAAGTCTTTCAGGAAAAATACCAAATATTGTGATTCTCATCATTCGATACATAGATGAGCAAATGGTATACTCATTATTAATGATGAAATGTATTTATTAAATGTATTCATAGTCGCGCCATATTCTGACGAATTTTGGATTTTCAGTCAGTGGATAGTTTTAGTTATTTTAACTGTGATGTCCTGTTTATGTAAACTTCTGGAATATATTTCTTTAATACAACTATGCTGCTTAATTATTTCCACAATTTATATTTAAATTTTTGTTAATATTTAATAAAATGTTAGCAGTATTCCCAATTTTCTGTGAGGGACTTTACTTACTTATCCACCATTATTAAAGTTATTGAATCTTGGTGGTGTAAGTTTACAACATTCCAATTTTATTGTTTTATTGTTAGATTTTTTCAAAAGGTTTTAGATAATGAAGACTTTTAATTGGTTTTATAATGTTCCTAAGATATGTGCGATACCGTTAAGTGTTCTTTTAAGTTTCAATTACATCTTACTACATTGTAAAATTTTTATTTTACAAAACATGTTAATTCCAAAAGTAAACAAGTTATTATAGTTACTTTGATTTAGCCTTTTCTGTGCCCTGACTGGGAGGTATGATTCGAAATGCATTTTAAAAACCTATAGAATGTGAAAATTTTTACAAATTTTATATAGTTCATTTTACGATTTCTGTGTAGCGTTTTAATAAAACCATTAAGATTATCTGTATTAATAATCTTGAACATTTTGTACGTTTTACTTCTTTTTAGGCTTTGGGTGTATCCATAATACTTGGGCACCCTGATCAGGTATCCATTAACTAAAGGATAATATTTAAAGAAATTAGGTTATTTACATGTACAAATGTATTATATAACATTGTGTACAACTGGTGAATTCACAAGTTGTGATTGAGAGTAACAAATGCAATAGGGTATGAACCAGTGTTTACAATCAAATTTATGAAAAAAAGATGATTGTTAAAAGTACTTAAAAAGCCAATTTGTGTGACCACTAACTACATTTTATGTTTTGTTGCAGCAAGTGAGTATTGCTGGCAAACGGTTGGAAGAACTGGAGAACACTTGGAGGCGTCTCTCAGAAGTAACACGAGAATTGGGCCACGCTATGGGCTACACATATGGTGGTCATATTTTATTTTATTCAATGCTAATGCTTACTGGTACTTTTGGTCTCATATCCCAGATCAAGGCAGGTAACATCTTCAACATCTTCGCCTTCACTGGTACGATCATCATCTTCTATTGCCTCACCTTTCTTCTTTGCAATGCGGCCGAGAAAGCAACATACGCGGTAACAATAACAGCTTTCATGTTTTTTCCTGGATATGTTTGTTTTCCTAAAACAAGTTGCAGTTTATTTCTTCTGGAGAGTTTGGTAGTGCCCCCAAACATTAAGATGGATAATAAGTGTCCTAGAGATGCCTACTTGCTCAGCGTCTATACTAAACAAGTGTTAATTGTTCTTTTCTTAAATCATATTATGTGTTCGACCTCTTAAATCACCATTGATTTTTCTTCAGCAGAAAAAGCTGCTAATCACATGCAATTCTTTCTGTTATACAATTTTTTAAAGTGCTTCCTTATTTTATTGCTCATCTGATTTCATAATTAAACAAAGGGTACTCTTGTGCACCATTAAAATAATTGTGCTCTTACATAATTAGATTATTCACTTTTACATTTCATAAGAAGTCGTTATGTATATGTACAATTTGTACTTATTAAAGACAAAATCACTGGAAGTACACAGAATGATTAAAGTTAACCGTGAGTGCTAAATACCAAACACATTTCATATGTAAAGTATTCAATGTTCGAGATGTGGAAGTTAACCAACTGTTGTAGTGTCACACGAGAGTAGTGTTGATACACACACCCATATTCGAGCAGGACGGGGCGCTCTAGCCGCTGCCATAACCACAGTGTTCCATAAAATGGAAAATTGAGTATAGGACTGTAGCATTTCAAAAGTAAATTATACTTATCTTAGGAAACTCTTTAGAGTTGAACTGTTTAGAATCTTTAGAATGTAATTATATTTAACCTTGTTTTATTTATTTCAAATCATTAAGTTTCGTACCTTCTCGATCATTGTTGTTTGTATTACTTCTAAGTTTACAGTGCGATGTTTATAAAGTTAGACACTTCGGTGGGTACAAACTCTACGAAAAAAAAAGAGCAGATATTGCAGTTCGCATTTTATTCCAAAATTTAAACATGCCTCGTTTTGGCCATTCTCATTATACGTATATTGTAGTTTGGCGAATTTGCCGATGAATGTCATCTCCAAAAGAAGGAAAACTGCAACTATATAATAAATATGTGTGTACTTTTAGTTATTAATTACTTACTTTCTTCCTCTCCATCAGAATTCTAGTAAACGAATAATCCTCAACTTCAACTTTATCCTCAAATAGCACTCCAGTTTGTGCACAATGATATTTACAATAATAAGCACAGATAGAGACACTGAGTTTCCCATGAACATAGAAGAGTATATTTTACATGTATCCTTTTATACTTGTATACATATCGTATTGCAATTTTATTGATATATCTATTTATTTTAATATATTTATTTTTCTAGGCTCAGCTGTAGGTATTTTTAAGCAATAATTTTTTTTCCCCTGAAAATCGTGTGCTATGAAAATTGCAAGTTATCTGTTCTAAATGTCTCCTGTAGGAGTACATGCATTGTGAAATCAGTAGGGAACAGAGAAGACTTTTAGATAAAAGTATAAAATTAACAGAATGAATGGAATCATCCGCAATATGTATGTCGGTATGAGGAGATGGTAAGTTTAATTCTACCAACAAGTGACCGAAGTCATTAAAGCAAGGACTTCTAAGCGGGAGGTTCAATTCCCGCCAGGACCGTTCTCCCTAATTGAGATTTTATATATACAGGTTTTCCTCGGTCTTTCTTTTAATGTGAAAAAATGAACTTTTCCCAATTTATTTCATTTTATGTGTCACCCTTGACCACCGCTGTGATGCCACAGTACTGAACACTATTCACATGAGTTAATACACCATTATATCTATCTATGCAAACACACATACCATATCCAGGCATTTTGAGATATTACCTTTGATTTAAATATAGTGACATATTTCAAGAAGTAAGAAATCTGCCTGCGTGCGCTTGGAGAGGATAAGCATATTTTGAAACAAAACGTTTACATTTAAATGTTCATTCTATTAATTTAATAGATAAACATATTAGTTCATATATTATCCAGAAATAATAATACATGCACTGATTCTAGGTCGGTGAAGAATTCCAAGAACATCTACAAGAGCTACAGTACAATTTACCACCAGCCTGCAATGATGTGAAAACAGAGGTAAGAGTTCGCCTAATTAATTACAGCATGTAAATAAGATGTCTATAACGAGTGGCAGTGAATTCGTTCACTAGTAAGGTTCCATATATTTAAAAGCAGCCTCAAAAGTTTATAATTTCATCCCAATTTTACGATAGCGTGCTTTTAGCTTAACATGGTATAAGAAACACACACTCTCATCGGTGTGAGTCTTTACAACTCTTAATGATTATATTATAGTCCTGATTCTATTTCGTGTTCACACTGAAACATCAGCTTGAGGGCGAGTTTGAGTGAACATTTGACGATCAGTGTTCTGTGTTATTGTTTGCTTCCCATAGAGCGCTCTTAATCTCGTCGGTCCTGGTGGTGAAGTGGTAACCATACTTGCTCAAACCCCGCCAGGATCGATGGATTTTTTCGGGCGTAAAAATCCTAAGTATGGCTTCCTTCGGAAGGAAAGTAAAGCCGTGGGTCCCGTGTCGTACATTTACGGCACGAAAAAGAACCTCAAGCCTGAAAGAGAGGCCTCTGAGCAAAATTTGCCGGCTGTTTCACGCTCTGAATTGAATGGGACGCTGATTACCTGAGAAGTTAAAGAGCGTCCGTAAATTACTCAAATCAATCAGCTCTTAATCTCGAGTAAGGCAGTCAGGTTTTATGTGTAGATGCGCAGAAGTCAGTGATGTCGCTGGAGGAAAGTCGACACCATCGCTCACTCCCATTTATAAAGGCAGTTCAGTAATAGAAAATGCAGTTTGGTGTATAAAACCATCTTTAATAGTTTTACAATATGCCTACACTCCATTTCCGACGAATTTGTTGCTTTGGTTTTCTTTTACCACCACTTTCTGTGCTATCAACTCCCTTTCATAAATACGTCAAATGGGGTGGACATTACAAAAACGAAAGAGCAGAAAAACTATGGGAAAATGACATGTTTCACACACTCGGATGACAAAAACTCTTACTTTTATACTTATTGGCAAATAGAGAATTGCCCTCCGTTGCTGTATACAGGATGTTTCCGAGCTGATGATGCAAACGTTCAGGGATAATGGAGAAGGGCAAATGGAATTAATTTGAGATCAGGAAACCTGATCCAGAAACGACAGAGTGGAAAGTTATACAGAAATTCATTGTGTATAGATGTAATGCTATTATTTATCTCTACAACTTTCATAAGATGCTACATTCGCAACGGATGTTCATAGTGGTTATGTACCCAATTTAGTCTAACCTGTGTGGTTATTAGTGTTGTTTACGTCATATATGTAGCAACGAATTGTACATTACACAGGAATAAATGAAGCAACACATAATTAATGTTCCTGAAATAAGGCGAAAATAAGACGAAATGCGACAACGCTGAAGTTTGACTAAGGTGAGTGATATGTGCCAATCGGTCCGAGATCTTACGCCTGGCTGAACACCAGTAAACGGAGCTGGACGCACTACAAACAAAATATTGTGTTAATATGTCTGTTTCATCTACCATTGCTACATATAAAGTAAAGAGGATAAGAATAGTAAATCATTCGTCGATTTCCATATGAAGGGGAAATGCAAAAAACGTGTAAGAGAGTTGACTATTTCTTCATCGAAAGTTATGAATATTTTCCTTGCATTTCTGTGTTAGTAATTATGAGCGAGATCTTTAAGCAGAGAAACTTGGGTTATTAAACACAAGCTGAAAAAAGTATCATTTGAATATTTCTACCACCTGATAGGTAAGGTAGCTAAAGGTACAAAATGCAACTTTCCAAACCAACAAAGAAGAGGATGGATCCGCCACTGAATTGTAAGCAATAATCAGGTAGTGAATGTATTCTCGATATGCAAAAGCAAAGTTTAAGTTTGCAAAAGAAATATGAAACAATGCGAAAATAATGCCAGCGAATTCAAGAATTTCGCAATGGAAACTAAGTTCTCTTCCTGTCAAAGCCAAATAATATTAAAGAAATATGCTCCTTTTGAAGCTGAGAAGACACAGAAAGCGACAATACTGTCCGTTTTATCAAAGAATGCTTTAGATTTTGTTAAAAACGGTTTTAACTATCCAGAAACTAGTGTTTCTACCTGAAAGTTGTCTCAGCATATGTCACATCTCATCAGCATCATGCAGAATTTAGCATAAAGCTCACACTAATATTTCTTCAAATTTATAAAAAGAGTAATTTGGAGAAAGTACAGTTAAAGATCAGCTATGTTAGATAGGATGGAATCATAATTGGAGATCCACACTACAATGTGCAGTTGATATTTAAAACAAGTCTGACAAAGCAATGAAAATAAGCACTATATTGTGAATTTGGCCACATTGTTAAAACAGCTACTTTTAATGCGATTACATCCATTGATTTTACTGGATTTCGTGTAAGATTTTTCGTATGTGGCACAAGAGAAACACATGTCAGAAATTAATATAACATTTATTCAAAATACCGACATATAGTCTTTTCACTATGTACCACACGCCCTAAACTCCTGAGCAGTCAGCTCTAGATAAATAATTTAATGATTCATACAGGCAAGGCAGCTTATACACTTTTTTGATAAAATTAAGTCATTAAAAAGAGGAGGATTTGAAATATACCCTTAAAAGCTACTAGTTCTCGTCTTCTCACTTCTATGGAAAAACAATATAGAGAAAATTGCAGAACTTAATACAGTCATAATTGCTTTGTTATTTCGCAAATGGGAAAAGAAAAAGAAAAAGGAAAGAAAAAAGAAAAAGATAAATAGAAAAACGTTTGGGGAATGTTAGAATAATTCACTGTGAGTTTTACGAACTAAACAGCAGAGCTCCAGTTCATACCGCAAACCTAATCAGAAGTGAATTAAAAAGAGACAGAGAGGGAAAGGGAGAGAGAGAGAGAATTACTGGAATGTATCTCTCTTGCGTTATGTTCTTTTATATATTTTACAGGAAGAGCTACTTTATTGCCATGTTTTCTAATACAAATCAGCAGTTTAAAGACGTTTATAATACCTTTAAAGGCGAAAGACCTATGAATACTCTATAATGCGGCAAGATGCAGTCAAAACGGCTAATAAATACACATCTCTTCTGATAATAATTGACAGTCTACATTAAGTTGAAAGATGTAATAGCGAAAAGACTTGCAGGGGAAACGGAGCAAATCTGCCCAGGCTCCGATTCGTACGCCACGGTAGCTGGAATCGAACCGTGTCTCCTCAGTGAGAGACGAGCAGTCTTAACTTCTCAATCAAGGTGCGGCCTTCGTTAGGCAAACGAAGATTATAGAATTTAACGTTGCGTGCGTTGCAAACGGACTACACTACTGCCCTTTGGTGCTCATTTGCGGAACTGTAATGGCAAGGCGGCAGGCGAATTGGTAATAGAACTCACTCCTTTACCTACCGATGTTTTAAAGAGGATAAAAATACTTATCTTAGGAAGCTGAGCATCATAATCCATTAACTGTACTAATTAAATCTTTGAATGGAGATTAACTGTCAGACAGAGTTGTTAAAAACAACGTTAAATATTATGGGCGACCAAAAAAAAAAAAAAAAAAAAAAAAAAAAGATTATCAGTCGTTTTGGTAGCCTGCCGATGAGCAGGACTTGTTGACTTGGTTTATTTACGGACGCACTTTTAACATCTCAGGTCATCAGCGTCCCATTCAACTCAGGGCGTGAAACGGCCGACAAATTTTGCTCAGAGTTCTCTTCTTTCAGGCTTGAGGTTGTTTTTCGTGCCGTAAATGTACGACACGGGACCCCCGGCTTTACTTCCCTTCCGAATGAAGCCTTACTTAGGATTTTTACGCCTGGAAAAATTCATCGATCCTGGCCGGGGGTTTGAGCCCGCGATCTTGGGTGTAGGAGGCACCTGATTTGTTGGATTATTCTCCGTTTCTCGCGCTTTAATAAATAATAATAATAATAACAACAATAATGATGATGATGATTATTATAATGTGTTAGAGCTAGTAATACTTGGCTAATTTTCTCCGTCTTAAACGTGTTTAGCATATTTGATTATACCTTTTGATTACACTTACTGACTTCCGTCATCAGGTAACAAAATGATAAACAAGTAAACACCATCGTTATATAAACCTGTAAAGAAATTGCAATTGTTATACTCCGGAAATTAAAGTTGGAGGGGATTATAATCTATGAGTTTTTAGATGGAGTTTCCTTTTAGACAGAGAAAGAGATACTTAGCGTGCAGACAGCACATGGTCAATAATTGCAACAATAAGGCGAAAAAAGAAGAAGGAAAAAGTGACAACTTTAACCTAAAAGACTATTTTTTTTATAGGTAAGACTATTTTCCCTTGCTTCTCCTAGCGAATTAATGAGGCGCATGGCTTCCTTTTTCGTTTTTCATCTCTACAGCTTGTGCTAACATTTGTGGACTAGTAATTAAGTATAGTACAAATTTATAGCAATTTTACTTCGTAGGCCTAAGTAACCCACAAATTATCTTTCCAACCCCATCTAGAGAGTCTCCAGATGCTAAACTTCATTAAGATAGCACAAAATGGGATTTCCACTCTTTTCGATACTTTATAAGGCACCTTTGGGGATGAAATCAAGGAAAGCATGCCAAAGAATGAATATATCATCACAGTTTTAAAGAATAATTGAGTAGCCTAGTACGAAGCATAGACAAAGGCTATAAACTAGCTTTGAGAGCATCCATGTATATTTGTTTAAAACATATTCTGTAATCCGAATTTAGAATTTTGTTTCAAATCAAGATGATATGACGTGCTATTGAAAACACTGACCCATTATCAAGTAAAGTGTAATTAAAAGTTTTTGATGTCCGTTTTTTAAAGTAAGTTACGTTTATGTCTGCAATTTGAAACAGTATATTTTTTAAAAGTTCAGAATTTTACTATGGGCTGTATGGTGGATGATCCAGTTCTTTGAAGCTGTATGTGGACTGGTGTGTGTGTTGTGCAGAACTGAGCGTTGCGCGCCTCTTTTCCTTGATGGCACCCGCTCATCAATCACTCGTTTTTCTGAACTTTTATTATCAGAATTTCTCTGCATTCCTAAAACATTGTCGTTGTCGTCTTCTTAATGAACTGTGTGACCGTGGCTTTTCTAGGGATGCTTCGCTCTTCTTTACTCACTCCAATGATTGTCTTTTTGAAAGATGCTCATAATAGAGGATCTCGTTTTGTTCCCTGTGACGATGGACTTCAATACCAACCTTTCCTTTCCACGACGAACGTTCAAAAACTCCTGACAACATTCCACGCATACTTGAATTTGAACTGCTGAAAAAATTCACGACCCCCCACTTTGTACTAACCTGATGCATATGCAAATGTTGATGAAAGATGCAAAGTTTAGAAACCCCAACATTGCAGCTATTTCTTTTGTCTTCAGATGCCCATCACTGAACTTGCCCTTCGACACGGAAGTGTTTTCTTATCAAATTCAAGTGGGTCATTTCCGTTTATAATATGACCACTAATTTACATTGGATTATGAAAGGAAAGCTTCTCCAAACACACCATCAGGTAGTTATTTACTACCACTGGATGTACGTCCTTCTTTAGCTAAACATATAATCTCTGCTCTATATTATCACGCTGTATATGTCGGGCCTGGTGGTGTAGTGGTAACCATACTTGCCTTCTAAACCCAATATCGCGGATTCAAACCCGGCCAGGATCGATGGATTTTTTCGGGGTGTAAAATCCTAAGAATGGCTTCCTTCGAAAGGGAAGTAAAGCCGTGGGTCCCTGTCGTACATTTACGGCACGATAAAAAACCTCAAGCCTGAAAGAAAAGGTCTCTGAGCAAAATTTGTCGGCCGTTTCACGCCCTGATTTGAATGGAACGATGATGACCTGTGATGTTAAAGAGCGTAAGAGCGTCCGTAAATAAATCAAATTAAAAAAATAATAAAATAAAAAAAACGCCATATTATGTAATACGTCTGACTTAAATGAGCTTTTCCAAACAAATGAATGTCGAGGACAGAAAGAAAATGCAATGAGTACACTCTTTAAATATGAAAATGCAACAATGTATCATAATCATCTATGGTATGCCCGAAAACTGATGGACCTTAAGTCCTATCGAAGATGCTCTGTCTTGAAAGTTAAGATTTGCATATGTTGCCATGGTTCTAAAAAAAGTATAATACTTTATTTATGGAGCTTGAAGCCATTAATTTCTGACGGTATAAAATTATTTTCTTCGACCGTCTTGAGAGTATGAGAAGTGAGGCAATGAATTATAATTGTATTTATTACAATTAAGAATGTTATAGTACTTTCCTCTAAATGTTATATAAACAAGGAAGAAAAACTATTAATGACAAAAAAGAATGAAAAACTATTTATTTTATGGGCTTTACGTCAGGAAAATTTAATAATATTAACTTTCAATTCCAGGTATTTTGAACCCATGATAATACGAAATATACTTATATTTCAAACTTTATCTACTTTACAAAGCGCTTTTGTTTAAAAAATAATAATTATAACAATAGTATTATTGGAAGTAGGGAAACTAGCAAAATGTCTATTCATTTTAAGTGTAAAACAAAAGTGAATATTAGTAAAACAGAATATATATATTTAAAAGATTAATAATAACATTAAAATGAATATGAAAATCCGTAATAACAATTATAAACTACAGCTATGCCGCTACCCAACCAATTTTTTTAATATCCGAGTACAATTCCAAACAAAATATAAAACTAAGTATACACCAGCAGACTCGTTATTTAACCTAGTCTTTACATACCCGTCATAAAACAACTACAAACCAGTGGGATGCTGTTATATGGTCAACAATATTGTAACTCAGCCTGTTATGTTGGTAATACCTTTTTAAGGTGGATGCTTATCTACAACGTGAGACTCTCATTCTGTAATTGAGCAAATTACATGTTGAAATGTTTGTTACAAGAGATTGTAATTCTGTTAGTATGTTGATCATGCGCTATTTCAAGATGAAACCCTATCTCCGGAGCCTCGTTCACATTTGAGCCAAACCTCATTCTCTCTCATACATTGCCCCTCTCTTGAAGCTAGCAAGCATTCTTGCAGCTATTATTTAACTCATGCTTTCATTAATGTTAATTTTGATACATGATTTGTGTGTTCTGGATGTTTATTTGCTAATACATGCAAATTGCCAACATTTATATAGATGTAAGCTTGTTTCTGACGGCATAAAATAAAATTAAAATTAAACTACATTATGCTTGTTGCACTAAATAATTGATTTTGTTATTTTTTCACAGTTAAGGCTATTCGTGGACACAATTGTGAAGAATCCTCCCATTATCAGCTTATGCGGTTTCGTGCAAGTAAACAGGGCATTGACAATTTCGGTAAGTTTATTTTATGTACATGTAAGATGTACGTATATGATAGTAATATAAATAATAAATCGATTTATTCTACATTCATAAAAATGTATTACTATGTTTATTTGGCTAAGGCAACTAACGGTCACTGGGAGGGATTTGAAACCCAATATGAAGTTAACCTACACTTTCATGAGAAAGCTTATCAGTGATTCATTCCCATTAATTACTTCATTATTTATAATTCCATATTCGTTTATTCAAGAACTAGCAATTACTTAAAAACTGTATCTATTACGTAAACACTTTCAGTTATTTCTTCCTTTATACTTAGTCATAATCACATTACCACAATCGCCACATTTGCCTTTATTGTTTCAAGCATTAGATTCATGTTGAGTGTTTCGATGGATTTTTTCCTCGGTTTCCCAAATTCCCTATCCTTTACGGAGAATGAGTTATTGTCGACAAACTCGTTTTTTTGCATAGGTACGCACCTGTACTGTAATTTACTTCTATATTATCGATGTACCTAGGTCACCGATAAGAGCAGCCGAGGCACGAAATTGTGAGATGGAGATATGGGTCTGGATTTAAGCCAGCATCGTTCTGCCTGACTAAGGATTTAAGTCAGCATCGTTCTGCCTGACTAAGGATTTAAGCAGGTTTCCCTCAGTCTTCACAATGCTGGGGAGATATACTTAGGCCTGTTTAAAAATATCTTTTCCCAATTTACATGTATAATCAGTGATGGCTTAGCAGTAAAATGGGCGCTAATCAGTATTTAAAAAGAGTACCATGGCCTTAAAAAGCGCTTAAGGAGCACAAATGGTTGAAATCGATCTGAGCGCAGCTTCTGTAAAATAACATCTACAGTGTGTCATATCCATTCAGAACAACGAACAAAACATTTTTGACCGGTTATTAACAGCAACAACGAGGGGTAAAGAGTTAGAAGACCATTAATGCGTTTCCTTGCCTTTCAAAACCGTCCAACTTCTGAGTTTGTTAAGTCAGTGCTTTCACTAAAGGTCACAATTACCGGATAAATAACAACATAGAAACCCTGGATCAGTTGGCTAGTGCACTTAGAGCGCCAGCTTTAAATTGTAGGCATCTTTTTTCATCAACATCTACCCTAATGCTATTTATGAATTTCGTTCTTTTTTCAACTCAAGATTTATGGACCCAATTTTTAGGAATACAAGGATAATAAATAGACAGATATTTGGTAAATGGATTCTAAATGCTGAAAACAAAACAAAACGAGAATATGTAAATAAGAATCCCATTGCACCACACATTAATCATAACATTAAAGAATTGAGAAATTTCCAATAGGTTATTTCATAATATTAAGCAAAAACAAAACTAAAACGAGTTCATTTAAAAGAAAACAAGCAGAATTAAATTGTTTATTTAAGGACGCTCTTTAACATCTGAGGTCATCAGCGTCCCATTCAATTTAGGACGTGAAACGGCCTACAAATTTTGCTCAGAGGCTTCATCTTTCAGGATTGAGATTCTTTATCGTGCCGTAAATGTACGACACGGGACCCACGGCTTTACTTCCCTTCCGAAGGAAGCCATACTTAGGATTTTTGCGCCCGAAAAAATCCATCGATCTTAGCCGGGTTCGTACCCGCGGCCTTGGGTTTAGAAGGCAAGTATGGTTACCAGTACACCACCAGGACCGACGAAAACAAGCAGAGCTGGGGCTAACTTATGGCCACTGTGTTGGTACTTCTGTTTCTAACTTTGGCAGGAATTTCACATGATATTGCTGTTCTGTTTGACATGCCACTTTCTTCAGTGCCAACAGTTTCTTTATGAATGAAATAGACTTAACTATCTGTAAAATAAAAATGTTGCTTGCATATGGATGTATAGGTCAAAGTATTAATTTTCAAGAGATGTCTGTATGTGTTGGAAGAGCAGATTTCATTGTTGTCACGAATTAGCAATCTCATCTTTATGAGGATGTTTTGCTAAGTGGAATCCGTTAGTGCGAAATAATTGGAACTGAAAAAAGAAAAAAAAAAAAAAAAAAAAAACCATTTCTAGCTTTGCACTGAGACAGCTTGAATGAAAAATAGCTCACGCTATTTCCGCATCTATATATTGTCTCAGCTCACAAGCAAACATTGTGAAAAGGTTTGTGTTTATGTTTAAAGGTGGTTTTGATTCGGAAAGCAATTTAAAGCACATCTCATGTACACTTTAAGATAAACGTGAAGGTTGAGACGTTTGAATAAGAGTGAAAATATATTTAAGTTGTTTGTTGAATTTGGTGATGGAAAAGCTACACTTTCCGACTGAAAGGAAAACTACGCTACAATCGAACCATTCTTGAAATCGAATAGATGAATCTAATAACAATCTCTTTGGATTCGTTTAACAAATTTCTGACTATGAGGGAGCAAAGGGACATGGCGGTTAATGCAGGTAACGACTTAAGTCATCAGGTACACACAGATGAAGAAATTGAGTGGGTTTGGTGCAGCAAGACTTCAGAGATGGTGGGGAGGCTGATGTTCACGAAGAACAACTTGTGTCACGCGGCCATCTTACGCTATGGCAAGCAGCACATTGTGATGTTCATGAATCCACTGGCTTAATAATGCATTTCAATCATTACATTGCAGTAAAAGAAAATACTTTACAAAGAAATGCAATAAGTAACTGTTAATTTTGATGCGTTGTATGTGTGTATTACTGCACTGTATGAAGAATAAAATAAAACTAATCTTCTTTCCGAAATATATTCTTTAAATTTCTTACATTTTCTCAATTATTTCAAATCTCAGTTTGCGTTAACCGAATTTCCGAGGTTCGGATTAACGGGATTTTACTATAGTAGTTACATACTTCGCAGATATTTCTCGGTCTTCTAATATACTTTATGCAGAATGAAGAAGAAAAATAAAACTTCTAAGTAGAAGTTATTAAGCACACAGGTCTTTGCAAAACGGATTTGTAGGGAGTGATTTGTTTATCTAATAAGTTTCAGTTAAGTCTAATCAGGTGTAACAATTGTGTGGATTTTTCTATTTATGTAATGGTAACCTTTATCTAGACCGAAACACGAACATACACAAACGTAAGCTATTTATGTTCCTGAATATATTTAATAACATATTTGATATTAATATTTTAATACAATAAATTATCATATTAATCTTAATAATCCCTCAGAACATAACTCAGTTATGTTCTAACTGGAAACTGCATGATGCTAAATACCGACTGAGCACTCTTTAAGCAACGGAAAGTTGTACGTACTGTTTACGTACACAACATCTAAGACAGGGCCGTCCAACTTCGTTTGTATTCGGGTACACTTGCATGATAACTAAGGGTACTCGGACGCCGCCGCCGCCGCCGCCACCACCACCACCACCACCGCCGCTAGTGCTACTACCACCCATACTACTACTACTACTGCTACTACTGCTGCTGGTGCTACTGCAACTGCTGCTACTACTACTACTACTACTACTACTACTACTACTACTACTACTACTACTACTACCCATACTACTACTACTGCTGGTGCTACTGCTACTACTACTACCACCCATACTACGATCACTACTACTACTACTACTACTACTACTACTACTACTACTACTACTACTACTACTACTACTACTACTACTACTAATAATAATAATAATAATTACTACAATAATAAAATGATTATATGATAATAATGATAAATCTAGAATTAAAAAAATATAAAAGTATATTTCTCATTAAAAATGTGACTCTTACATTACTTCTTTTAGGAACAGAAACAATAGCACTACACATTAGACACTCGTATTTTCCTTTGTTTCCGATAAAGGAATGCTTGTTCTTCCCTTTACTGTTAAAGCTTTAATTTTTTTGCAACAAGATTAGCTTAAAATATAACCAACTAATAACTGATTAATTTAATGTTTAAAAATGAAAAAAAACATTTAAAAGGTATATCATGTACAATTTATTATAACAAAAGGCACACAAGAAGTATTTCACAAACTCACAAGTAATGCTGAATGTTCGTCTGAAAGCAAGGAACTTAAAATATTCCTATTGTAGGACTGTTATAAACCGTTTGTTCATTGTTCGCGGCAGAACTTTGTTGGGATTAAAGAGGTTTTGAGGACAAATTGGGTGACCTTATGTCGTCTTGGTGAAACTCTGTTTATGGACTGCAATATAGTGAATCAAAAAGAAAGCGTCATAATTTGCAGAATAAAAAAGGCCGCTGTAACAAAACTTGAGGAAAGTGTTTTTAAAACGAAAAATAATAATCTTTATTCAAATGAAAAAAAAAAAGTCTTCAAATATTCATTAAAATTCAAACTGGAAATTAGTTGGGAAGGGCATCATGGACGATAAAGCACCGTAGTAGGACAGAGCTGATCTAAAGCTTAAAAAGGGTCATCCGCAATGGGCCGAAGCAATATAAAGTAAGGCAGCGTGTCTCATAATCGGACTTTTCACATATAAACAGTTGTACAAACCAAATTAATAGCTGCATAGCAACACTCAATATATTATTAAACTGTCAACTTTTTTTTACAATTTAAATGTATTTTTTGAAAAATAATCACCATTAAACTCTGTTTGCTACAATACTTTTAATGATGATATGAATATTTCGGAAATAATTTGTGATCATTCGGATGGCACAAATTGCATTTTGTTCTAAATAACTTCTACAAATATCATAATGTAGGTCTATCATTGTACGTATTTACATATGAAATTTACTAACAATCAATGTCAAAAGTGGTATAGTTATTGTTAAATATAGAATATAATATCGTTAACAAATAAGCATAACATTTAATATTTTAAGGTACATATGAACGCATACACGCAATAACTTGTTCAACAAAATAGATCTTGTAACTAATATGACTATTTGGGTAATACACTTTCCACAATCAAATGCAATATTTTCAGTGACTCCATCCAAGGACATTTCGTACTACAAATTTTACAGTCTCCATACAGAAGGCAATGTTCCATTTTATGGGTTTCTCAATATAATAGTCCAAAAAGCACAAAACTAGCACAAATACGATTCCTTGGTATTCTCTGATTCTTTTAAATTATAATTTACAGTAGGTCTCTTCTTTGCAATGTTCACTTTTGGAGAGTATTAAATGTCTACATCAGCTTTTGTTATTGGGCATGGTTTAAATGGGGGAATTGTGTGTATATTAGGAAATTACCTGTTCTTTGGAACGTTATATGATGGTAAAAAATTACTGTGAATTTTCATTCCTGTTTGCACGTAAGTTGGATTTTCAATAGCACCCTCTTCTATTTTTTGTATTTCATAAAGTTTTTGATTGCCATCTTCACTATCACAAATTTCTTGGATAGTCAAACACAAAATGAATTTGATATCTGGGTTGTGTGCATTATCCCACAAGCTCTGAAGCCATCGGTAGCAATTTCCACAATTGATGATTTCAACCAAGGGATAAAGAAATCTCTGCCAAGTTTATATTTTGTTAAACTTCATCCATAGGACATTTTAGGTTTATATTTCTTAGACAAGTGACCTGGACAAAGTTGCACAAACGTTAAGCACTTATGTTTTTTATTGCTCTTGTTGCAGATCATGTCAGCATTAGCCACTTACCTTGTGGTACTGACGCAATTTCAACTAGCGGATCCCATTTCAGTCTGTCCAGCCGCAACCTAACATCAGAAATGTAATTCATCTTGAGCTACATTGCATTAGCATGAAAACTAGTTCCGGAATAAATGTGCGCGTTGAAATATAACTTGTTTATGTAGCGACATCCTCCAATAATACAGGCACGACATGTTTATAATATAACTTGTTTATGTAGCGACATCCTCCAATAATACAGGCACGACATGTTTATAATATAACTTGTTTATGTAGCGACATCCTCCAATAATACAGGCACGACATGTTTATAATATAACTTGTTTATGTAGCGACATCCTCCAATAATACAGGCACGACATGTTTATAATATAACTTGTTTATGTAGCAACATCCTCCAATAATACAGGCACGACATGTTTATAATATAACTTGTTTATGTAGCGACATCCTCCAATAATACAGGCACGACATGTTTATAATATAACTTGTTTATGTAGCGACATCCTCCAATAATACAGGCACGACATGTTTATAATATAACTTGTTTATGTAGCGACATCCTCCAATAATACAGGCACGACATGTTTATAATATAACTTGTTTATGTAGCGACATCCTCCAATAATACAGGCACGACATGTTTATAATATAACTTGTTTATGTAGCGACATCCTCCAATAATACAGGCACGACATGTTTATAATATAACTTGTTTATGTAGCGACATCCTCCAATAATACAGGCACGACATGTTTATAATATAACTTGTTTATGTAGCGACATCCTCCAATAATACAGGCACGACATGTTTATAATTACCGTAGTGTTTATTTACTTTTATTTTAAAAGACTATTACCTTATATTAACATCAATTATACAATTAAATATAGGGTGCTTATTTTATTAGGGCGTCAAGCAATATATGAATACTGAATTTAAAGAAAAGGCATTTTACTATGTAAAACATGTTTGTACATATTTATAAACTTTTGTACGCATTAAAGCAGTTGTGGCTTGAACTTTATCGGCGATTGATGTAAGTTTTTCTAAACTTGGACTGAAACTATAATGTCAACTTGGATTTGCAATACGCTACATTGGGTGAATGCAGGAAGATATTCCCTTCCTTTCTAACTCGCGAGTTGTCGGTCTCCCACTTTGTTCAGAGTAAAGTTTTGTTTACTTTTCTGGATGTTGTTTTAATTTTCAGAGAATAAAAAGTACTACATTTAATTAATATATGCGTATAGGGCTCTCGTTCCTTCTGCTATAATAGTAATCCGAAAAATTAGAAAATTGTGGAGTTTATTTTGATTTTGTTGCGTGCCAATTTAATTAGTTTTTTCTCTGTACTTTAATCATTTTTATACAAGAAAAATAATTTGAAAACTATATAATTGCAATATAATATAGCACATAATCAAGTTTACTCAATAACTGGAACATATTCTCGAGAGGATAGTGGTATCAATGGTTTCACGAACACTACATATGCGCCATTCAAAATAAAATGGAATTTTAAGGACAAAAGACGGCTTTACAGGATAACGAACTGTAAAGTATGAACAACTTTCAGTGTACAGATGCAGTAATCCTTCGGCATCTCCGGAAAAACCTTATGCAGATGGTTGCTCGAAGACATTAGGGACAGACTTAGTGACACAAACTACTTCAAACTGTACCAACTTATGCAGGAAAAATAAAAAGCCACACAGATAAGGGGGGGAACTCCTAACAATAATGTGTCTACTGATGTCAAAGCTTGCCACAGTACGCAGGATTTCCATTGCGACATTAAGTAGTCTAGTGCTATGAGATATATAAATATAGTGAAATAAAATGGCGGAAGTTATATGTAATATGTCTGGCATCTCTCCAGCGGCTGCAAGTGTGATTGTAGTGGGAGAAGAAGATTTTCTGCACCCATCTCACCATCATCTAGCGCAGTGTACTCTCCAGTTCCTGGTGCGCTTCTGTCCCCTGGCTTGCCAGTGAAGAACTCCCAGTAGGCTTAAGCACTCACTCCTCTCTCTCTAAAGAAAAATGAAAAGTAAATGGTTAGCGTTGTGTGCAAAGCCGTCGCTCGGTAAAATATAAGTATGTTGGCAGAGGTGACGAAGGTCACTCACGGCGATTGTATGGCTCATACTGGTGTTGTTACTTGCTGCATAGATAATGATTGAGCAATTGTAATTTCGAAGGGAGAAAATTTGTACGCCTGTCAGCAACAATATATTGTAGCACACACTCTTTTCTTTAGAGGCGTTAATGCAAACTTTGCTTTTAAACGAATTTAACGATGAAAACTATTTTTTTTTATTGAATATGATCACCATAGATATTTTCTTATGTGGCTCAAGAGAACATGTTTTAATTGTGTGCGTATATGACAAATATGAAGAACAGAACAAAGTTTTGCAAATAAGGACGTCATTGGAGCCCAGTACTGTCATTTGAGAAACTATTAGTTTAAGACAGATCTTATGATGCATAATATTTCGATATTTTATAACGGTGCTTTGCAGCATTTCTTTCCTTTTGAACCAGAATATCACTTTTTTTTTCTGACGACTACGTTTCTTCTTTTCGTATTAAAAGGTAAATGAGGTTATTTAATTTTACTTCATTCACTCTCCGGAATGGGAGCGCAGTCATTATATGTGTAAAAACGATGAGCATTAATTTTATTTCCCCAGAATCCCCTAAATAATGCGCAACTTTAAAATATGCAGTAAATTTTGCATGTTGAGCTCCAACATACAGGTTTGGAAAACAGTGACAGATAGTTTCTCTATTTAGGAAAAGTATTTATTATTATATGTGCTCCCAATGGTACTGAAAGTTGCTCAGTAAATCAGCAACATAAAATATTTCGACTATCCCATGACAGGCACATAGCGCAATCTTCTTAGCGTTAGTCTTTTAATGTAGACATCACTTAGAAAGGTTATTCCAAACATTTTACTTTTGTTAAATACGTTACACAGGTTGCAAAGTGAAGACAAAACCTAATTTTTAGGGATTCAACACTGCAATAGCTGAATA
The DNA here is from genome assembly GCA_030762175.1 of Metallyticus violacea. Classification (NCBI taxonomy): domain Eukaryota; kingdom Metazoa; phylum Arthropoda; class Insecta; order Mantodea; family Metallyticidae; genus Metallyticus; species Metallyticus violacea. The sequence goes on from CM060832.1 coordinate 99,942,222, forward strand.
TTGTTACTGTTTTATCCGAAACTACTGCTGAGTCTTTTTTACTTTTATTTTATTTTTGTAGTGTTTGATTTCTTTTGTGATTTCTCTACGAAGTAGGCAGAGTTTCCTAAAGACACCTGCAGCATAAGCTGCATAAAAATATAATTATTGATTAAAATTTCATTAGATCAATGTCCATGCTAAAACTTTACCAATACGACAATGATTTGATCGTCGTTCAAACTGATTTGAGCACATCAAGCTCTTCGCTTTTGATTTATTTCGATTGCATTCTGATTTGTGTGTTCAACCATTTATCTTGATGCAATGTAAGTGCTTTTTAAGACTTTGTGTCTTATTATTTGCGCTACGAAATGGACTGTTATCCAGAGATTCACCCAAAGACCCCACGTTGTTCAAATGGAAATGATTGAGAGTATCTACAATCTCTAATTCCGCAAAAAGAACCGGACTGTGTCAAAACATCACTGTGTTATTATATGAAGAAGTTTATTTTGCAAGCATACGATCAATAACGTAATTAGTTATATGCCAAATTTCAGTTTCCCAGGGAACTTTTACTTCATTCACGAAGAGTGGATTACTAAGATATGAAGAGTGAGATAACAGGAACATTTCTCACGCGAGCACTATGTCCCTACATCGATCGCAAAGATACCTATCTGAACAGTTCACACACGTCTACTAGTTGACTTTTTCTAACCAGTTCTTTTGCACTTAGGCAACCACTTTCATGAACTAAATACCAGTTTATTTCTTTTGATGAGTGAGTTGTTGCCGTAAGGGGGACTATATCGTTTATTTAATTAGCGTGTTGTAGCTAAAGTAGGCACTTCTTTGTCAACTCCTTCCTAGTTCTTCAGGCTGTGAGTACAGAATGCACAGGTTTGAGATTGCGAGAAATGAATCTATTGCTAGAACTTAAAGGAGAGAAAAAAAATCTTCTTTCCTAGCTTTAATATTTTTATGCTAGAACATGCTTATTGATTACATAACAAATGCGTGAGGTAAACATTAAGCAAGCATGATGTGGTACTGTGACTGTTGTAAACAATTTCTTTTTTAAGCCATCTTATCAAACACATTCCTTCATCGACTTTAAATCAAAAACTTATTTAAAGTTCTGTAAAGTTGAGTCATAATGGTAAAAGGATAAGCTAGAAAATAACGTTTACTTTCATAAGAACAGACTTTCCATGTTTTTTTCATCGAAGCAAACAATGAATATTGGAAACAAAATAATTTTCCTTATCCTCTAAGTTCTGATTTTAACCACATTTTGGAATTTACCTTTTTGCTAAAATCAGCATCCTTTCAGTGCTCATTTTAACGATCTAACCCTTCTTTATACCAATTGGGAATTATGGCAAGCTATATTACGTTTTTTTTTTTTTTTTTTTTTTTTAATTTCCTCTTATTTCTTGCTGTCCCGATCTTTATAAAAGGATATGCGCTCCAGCCTTTGTTAAAATGCTACCCCTGTCCGTTTCGGAGACTTATTTGAACAAATGCTCTTTTAGTATCTCAAATTTGTTTTTCTATTTTAGCATGGCCTTTCCTTTTTGACTTAACGTTCTAAGAACTGACTGAATTATCACCCTTTTGATTGTCACTGCTCTGCCGTGAACAGAATGAGTGCAGCTGTTGTGTAAATAGAAATTCTGAAATAACATTTTCCATCTTCTTGTAAGAACTTAGTACTCGCCATTACCTATCACAAGCGTACCAGTAATGATTTTCCTCATTTGATATCATTTTCAATTACGTCCATTTACCCTACAATGGTAATATTAATGTACAATTGGGAAATAGCGCACCGTTACAAAAGAAAACAATGAAACATTATACAACTTATTTAACAGAGCATACATGTGAATCCAAGCAGTTTTTACTGTACAGTATACGGTTGTATCTCATTGTCAATTATTAGTTTTTAAGGAATTTTAAGAGGGGAATATGGCATAAATACAAAGCAATGAGAAACTTAAAAACAACAAGTATATCACACTTGTTAGTACATAAAATATATATTGCGTGATATAATTGATATTATATTTTATATTATCCAATATCTTTGTTGTCCGGACATTTATTGCTTTTCTTTTAATGATAAATGTCGGATATATAGTTAAAAACTTAAATATTATTACTTCAACTCAATTATAGGTAGTACACGTGTTTTTAAAAATATCAGATTTAATCGTTCAATAACATTTTCAAGTACTTCTATGAGCAAAGCTACTTTATTTTTGGGCTTTATTTTAAAACATAGTAATTTAGAATTATATTTAACATACATAATGTTTTTATAAATGTTGTTCCATTGTATGTCAAGTATGCCATGCATTCCTTTCTATTCCTCTCAGTACGTTTACTTTCCGGATTTTTGGAGTCATGGTCACTGTTCATTAGTTAATATGCGTGACTATAGTAAGTATTTATTGATTTGAGTTACTGACGCTATGACCTGTCTTACTGGTGCAGTTATCTTTAAGTTGGTCCGCAGAAATCGAAAGCAAACGCTAATTTTGGCACAAAAAAAAAAAGAAAGAAAGAAAGAAAGAAAAAACTTTGCCATCGCCTGGTCATCATTCCGTGGGTCGTATTACTCTAATAGTTCTTTGCAAATGATTCTCCCCGTTGGGGTTACCACTAAAGAACTATGACTAATTTCGCCTTTTTTGACACATTGACCCAACTATGTTTTTATTTTTGTTAATCATTTAAATCTGGGAATTCTGAATTTAATTGCATTTAATTGCATTATTAAGGAAATTCCTCTATTCACATTCCTCTAATTATATTGAAATTTATTGGCTAATATGTTTGATTACACTACGGAATAAATTAAAATATTTATTTTTATTTTTTATTGCATGAAAATAGTGAAGTGTGTATGAACAATATATAACTCCCGTTTTTACTACTGAGGTACCACAGACGATGGACACTGGTGATACATGAAATTTTATATTGGGAAAGGATTTTTAAGGAAGGAAACGTTCCAGGCCTAAGTTTAGGATACCTCCCCGGAATTTGTCATTTATGAGATCTGAGGAAAACCTGGAAAAAAACTCAGTCAGGGAGGACGGTCCTGGTGGGATTCGAACCCCAGACCTCTCACTCATGAGTCCGCGCCTTAATGACCTCGACCACCCATGGCGGTGCATGAAATTAGATCTTTCAGCAATTCTCACCCCTAAAATCAAATTTGGCATCAGGAATATCCTATCATGCAAGTATTTCGATAAATAAACACCTTATGTTTTTATTACGTATGTTCAATTTTAATGCTAGAGCAAGCCATAATGTATAATATATTATGTCTTTTGGACTTAGTACAGTATTGATTTACTAGACTAGTCAATGTTGAAATATATAACTGAATAAATTCAATTACACAACATTTGTAGAACTGTTACAAATTGAATATGCATAGTGTACATTTAACTAATTCTTTCCCTTGTATGTAGTTGAGTATTTGTTTTAAAGTTATTTGCACTAGTCTACAACATTTCTGGAGTTCATTTTCCTTGGCAGTGTATTCTCATGGTGGAGATTTCTTGGTGAATCTTTCACTATGCTCATCACTAACATCTGCAGGATTGTTTGGAAAACCGCCTAAATCAATATGAAGACAACGAATCTTCAAGGGCATGTTGACTTCAGTAAGCAGCAATCAACTGTTTTGTGATAGATGGATGCTCTATTCATGCAAAGAACATATTTATATGCTTATTTTGTCATGTTTTAAAAATAAAATTTAAATAAATTGGAATAAAATGAAACCCACCAAGACCTGGGTCTTAGGGGTTTTCCTAATTCCATTACGACTACAGGTACTTCATATTAAATTTAGTGCCCAACTTGATTCATTATTTCTATTACACTTGCATTTGAAATAAACATATTTCTAATTGCCATTATATTTATTAAAATGAAATTTCCTAGTTCCATCTGCATTCTCATAAGGCATTGTCCTAGTTTTACAAAAATCAGGTCATGGAGATTTTCAATTGGGAAGTGAAATCTTTTGTGTCTCAAGGTGAATTTTTTTGAATGGTGTTTAACACCCGTTTTTACTACTGAGGTACACAGGAGGTGTACACTGGTGATATATGAAATGAAATGATATATTGGGAAAGGATTTTTTAAGGAAGGAAACGGCATTTGCCATTTATGAAGGCTGAGGAAAACCTGGAAGAAACCCCAGTGAGGAAGGACAGTCCTGGTGGAATTCGAACCCAGAACTCCCGCTCACGAGTTCGCACCTACGACCTTGGTCATCCATGGCGGTCAACTACTTTAGTGACAGCGTCAAAGATATGAATATATTTGTCAAAGAAATACTATTTTTAGCTTATTGCAAAAAGTATTGCCGAGTGAGTGGGCTAGGAACTCATGTTCGGAGGTTTAATGTCTGCGGCCGACTGCGTGACTCAGGTTTTCCGTGGGTTACCTCAGGTTATTTTAAGCCAGGTTATTATTTTTCTGTCATGGATTCACCTTTTGCTTCATTATTCACGAATTCCATCTCTTATGTGTGTGCCCGCGTCTTTCTGTTTTTGTGTAGCTTTAGAGACGGCCCTGACATTTAACGGACCAACGATTCAGGACGTTTCTCAGTTGTGGCGCACCCCAGAAATAATTAGCTTCCTGACATTGGCTTGTAAGTACCAGGGAATGAAGTCTTAATACCGAAGGAGGGCAAAGCCAAAGAAGGAGAAGAAAGCGGAAAATGTCTCATTCAAATTCCAAGGGTTGATCACAACTTTCACTGTTTATTGGTATTCATTATGTCCTCCACCATGTTAAAATTAGTTGAGATGGAAGTGGCATATCGGATGCTAAATATTTGAATGAAGAATGTTGTTTATGAAAATTCCGAAGTGTAGATACTGGAATGCTATTCTAAAGACATACAATTTATACATTTATTGTAAATATTCAAAACGTGTCATTGCGTGAAAGGTGATTTTCCAGTTATTAACAACAAGAAAGACACACTCTGCATTTACCAGATTGAAAGCAAGGGTAAAAGTAAAATTAAAACACATCATGGGAAAAAAAAAGTAAGAATTATTTCTTATAAATTTACTCACATAGCTTTGCGTTATTGTATCCTTGTATCGCTGGTCTGGAAGTTTTATTTTAATAGACTGAGAAAAAATTAAGGATAATCCTTAAGTAACAGTTTATCCGAAGTGCATTGGTTGTCAAAATTACTAGAAATGGTTTAACTTCTCTGCAGCTTTCTTGTTTACACTAAAAATAAATAAAATTAAAAGTTTAAAACAAGCACTCTATCACGTTAATGGAAGAACTTGGAGTCTAGATTGGTAGAAGAAATGGAAGAAACAAAATAAAAAATAAATAGGAAGATATATTGCCAAAATGTTACTCGTCTTTCTGGTCTGGAGGTTATTTTTATAGACCGAAGTCAAGTTCTGTTAAATCTTATAACAACAGCTTAAGGAAAATAAATAAATGCAATTCTAAACCTAGAACAAAACATCGCATTTTATAATGTAAATGAAAATATTGCAGCTAATGTTTGTGTTTCAGAATAAAAGAAATGGAAATAAATGAGAGTGAAACAAAAAGGAGGAAAGAAGAAAAAGGACAAAGAGAAAAATGTCTAAAAGGAGGACAGAAAGCAATTATGAAAAATCTGCAGTTGTGGGGGGACCTACAGAGAAGAAATAGGAGTGTAAGAAGGAGAGATAAATATATTAACAGGGGTCTAATAAAAAGCAGGCAAGAGAATCTAGAGTCATTTCTAGATTATTCTTGCGGAGTATTCTTGACTTAAAATTAAATGGTAAGTAACTTCAGGTGCACCGTTCAGTCGTCATCATTTCGTTATACGAAACCTTTACGTTGAGAGTTAAAACAAAAAGGCACCAATGAAAAATTGAACGAAGAGAGAATGGAAGAACTGTGGACGAAAGAAGCAAAGGTAGAGGCGGTAGAGGAGTAAAATATTAGGAGTAGGGGAGGAAGCGGTGAAGAGGGAAAGAAGGAGAAGGCAGGCAAGTAAAAGGAAGAATTTGGAAGAAGGCAAAGGAAAAAGACATGAAATTGATGTGTTGGAGTTGAGAGGAAATATCGCCATGCTCAATGAGTGTTAATATTTAATCTACATAAATGATTTGCAACTCATTACAGTAGTGCCCTCAAGATGGCGCAACGCAATTAGAGGGTAAAATTTTAAATAATACATTTCGATCTATCCACCATAACAACTTGCGCATTGCTGGTAAATTCATTATATATTCAACTTCCATAGTGATAAACACGACATGAAGCACAGGACATTTGCTAACAAGAAAAGTGTTTCTGCTACTGTTGGAGTCGCTGCGTAGTGAAATGAAGGTAATTGTAGAACTTCTAGAATCTTATTTAGAGCAGTATTCTTAATTCTCTTTCTATAATCTAGTACAACTTCTCCAGAAACAATAATATTTTATATCAGAAAGAAAACGCTTTATTATAGGCAAAAGCACATCTAGCAAAAATCAAATAACTCATTTTAAAAACATACCCGAGAATTATAATTCTTCATGCTATTGTTAGATGTACTGATTACACAGGAAAACGTCATTTGTTACTGTTATTAATATACTAATGATTAAAATAATTTTTGCGCTTGTTCAGTTTATAACGACTAGGTTGACAGTAGGTATTTATATTTCTTTCTAAGTGAATTTGGGGTGCATTTAAATAGAAAAGAACGAACTTTTCTTACTCATTTTATACGATCGTAAGTTACGACTGTTGCGTATTAATTTTCTTGTAAGCTACTACCAAAGTGTTACAAAATGAGAAATGGAATGAATAATAACTGCATGATGAAGATGAAGATGGTGATAATATGTAAATGATTTCTGAGTCTAACGTTATCTAGTATAATATTTATAGGTAAAGACCAGAAAAACACCTTACCCATGTAACATGTGAGGACTGGGGCGCACAAGTTGATATCAAATATACGGTAGTCGGAAACACTTTCCTCTTACAACATCAGTAGCATTACTTCATTTTAAAAGCAAACGTGAGTGTTTATTTGGCGTACTTTCTTCTGTTTGTCATTGTCTAAGTTACGATACCAAAAATATGAAAACCTTTTATAACTTATAATAAACTTAGAATCAATAGATATTAAAAATTGTAAAATAGCAGCCTAAAAACCCCGAAAGTTCATAAAATGAATACTAAAAAGGCTCTAATAGCGCAGTTAAAGCAGGTATGCATTCATAAGAAAAATGGTAATATTCATGCATTATGTTATATTCCGAAGAACTTTAAATAATTTAAATTGGTATATTCTGAAGAATGTTTTAATTTATTTCTCACCTCATTCACATATCAAGGCGACAATAAATAATTAACATTTGTTATTTTTTCTGTGCGGTGAAGCGATATTTTTTTGTCGCTTAGAAATTCTTTATATAACGGAAATTACCTCTCTGCATCACAGGAACACAGGGGTGCACATTTAAGCGAAGCAAAGTCATCAGGTTGCAAATCAATATTGTCCCTACAATATAGAAGAAATATTTAGCAAAATGTGTCAACTTCGGTTCTTAATAAATTTGATGTTTTCCTCGATTTAGGGTATTGCTGAATATCTTCAAAATTTCTGTAGATTTAATAAATGTGACCTTTTCCCTTCTAAGTGGCCAGAGTTCTTGGAAAGTCAACGCAATTGATCTTAATATGATACAGATAAACTTGAAGTTCAGGCTGTGTTCTTTGTTTTAGTTTCAGCAGTTGCATCATGATCATAATATAACTCAAGAGCTAACAATTAAGTTAAAATGTAAATATTAAATAATTAGTATTTTTATTTCACAATTAAAGAATTAATTGGAAAGTTAACAAATCCGATGTCACAGGAATAACTCTCGGAAAGCTTTTCTTTTCCTTTCAACATGTAGAATGTCTCATAAGAGACGAGCAAGAGAAATTTCTCGTCATTGTTTTTGGTTGACTACAATACTTTTGTATTCACACCAATTATGTAAAATTTGCGTAATTTCTTTACAATATTTCGCTCACATTTGCTGCTGGTTTACAATAATCATAAGCATATCTGATCGATACAAGTAATGTTTAAATTACTTACTACCTCGATTTGTCTCAACAATCATGTGTGGTATCTCTGGTCCTGAGTACTCACTTATTGTTGATTTGTTTTATTTACAGACGTTCTTTAACATCTCAGGTCATCAGCATCTCGTTTAATTCAGGGCGTGAAACGACGGACAATTTTGCTCAGAGGCCTCTACTTTCTAGCTTGAGATTATTTTACGTGCCATAAATCTATGACACGGGATCCACGGCTTTACTTCCCTTCTGAAGGAAGCCATAATTAGGATTTTTACGCCCGACCCAGGCCGGGATTGAACCCGCGATCTAGGGTTTAGGAGGCAAGTATGGTTACTACTACACCAGCACCACTGGACCGAATACTCACGTATGCCAAATCCAAATTAACCTTAAATTGGTTCAAAACGTCGATGGTCGCATACAAGGATATTCAAATTAGAAATCATCGATGTTCTCAATCCTTTAAAAGTCAACACTTTTAGAAGTGTCTTAATTATAATATTTCATCATCTAGGTGAATTCACATTGTCACTGATCCGTTTACAACGATAGAAACAACACGCTTTTAGTAACAATTTGAGTTTCATTACTTTTGATAGGTTTTTTTTTTCTGGAGATGTTATTACAATGTTGAATCTCAACTTACGTACTCCAAGCTACTAATTAATTAATATTACTCAGATATTCACATTTACTGATTAATATTTGGCCTCCAGGTAATTATTTCTTAACGTTGAATCTGGTAGAATTTACATTTTGAATTTAGGTTTATGCAGTTTGTTGAATCGCATATTGGAGGTCACCAAAGTTGCACACAAAACAACTCTTATTTGCAGCTGTGTCCAGTTGAATTCCTTTAGGGAAAAAGAGTGCACCAAGGATGCGCCGGCAGTATTACTATATTTTTAAAATATTGTTTCCATATGTAACTGTGTTTTTGGCTTTTCAAGATGACACATACTTAATAATTGTCTGTTTACGTATCTAGAACACACCTGGCAGATTTTAACTCTTCCAGTGTGGTAAAGTTGCAATCTCCTCTTACCCAGTGTTTAAAAAGAACGTTTCCTGACATGTTATCCTTGGGCATTTTTACAGGGCATGTCTAAAATCACAGAAACTTAGACCCTGTTGAAATCGAAATAAACCGCATAAACCAATCGTTGCTTCTATGTGACAGCTGACTGCTGAAGACAACCCGCACGAGCGTTATTGGGGTAATCGTAGCAATTATTTCTATTCATGGAAGAAGAACAATTATCCAATTGCTTTCATGACAGAGACAACAAAGGAAAGAAAGAGAGAGAGAGAGAGAGAGAGAGAGAGTATTAGTTATCTTATGACAGTTGACAATTTAAATCCCACATGTTAACAAACGTTTCTAACTCTTGTTTGCTCCTGTTTTCAAGATCAGCTTTTTTAAAATTTTATATATCGTAAATTAAAGGAAAACTTCATTATACAGTTACTCCCAAAATAAACCCCAATTCTAAAATACAGCATCTAACCAATGAAACATGCTTATCTCTTAAAATGGCAAAAAATTAACTTTGCTTATAGGGGAGAATAACAACAATGCATTAATAGTTTTTCCTTATAAAATAACAAAAGATTAAATAAATAGTTTTCAAACTTTTCTACGATTAGCATATTTGCTCTTTTTGAACAGTTCTTCCATATCTGTTAGATAAGCATATTCTCGTATGTTAATACCTCATTATTATTATACTGGTTTCACCTTCACTCTCTTTCACTACCTGTCTCTCGTCCAGTGAAATTTGTGTCTCGGCAGGTTTTCTCCGGGTTGTCCGGTTTCACCTGTCATTCATTTCCCCATTGCTCCGTCATTATCTCACTCCCATCTTCACGTTTATCGTTCAGTAACACGCACTCCGCCGATTCCCGGTGCGCACACTTCTAATGAACTACGCCACAGCCATCTGCCGCTCGTATACGGAACTTCAATGCTGGCCGGTAAGTTAGTTGGCATTAGTACTCATTCACGCTCCCTTGTCTCTCTAATAATTATGTTCTACTTCAGTCAACACGCCAGAGTTGCTCATATTTTTTGCTGTAGTATGGAGAGGAAATGCAAAGAAACATCTGACTGATGATCGCCTTTATGGTTAAGGAACCAACTTTATTACTTAAGCACAACCCTCGAATTTTCAAAAAACTCCTTTTTTTTCTTCAGACACAAGTAACGATTCAGAAATCGATAAACAGGCTAATAGGAAGGATATAAATCCAAAATATTTTAAAAAATTCCTCAGCCTATAAATATTTGTACTTAAGTGTCTATTCAGTTTTCATATTTTTTTTCCCAGATCTTTATCTCATTTCAAAACTTTTGCTGTAGAAAGCATTCACCAATGATACTGTGGAGGGCAAAATACGCACTTCTGTCATCATGAATGCTTTGCTGAACAGAATGCACTTCGAAATTCGTAAGTTTTCTGCGAGGAATATCATAGTATGAGATGATGTGAGAAAATACATGCAAATGTAAATATTTTGGTTTCTTGAATATTTGATTGTTTTCTCAGTAGTCACACGATAGTAATCATAAAAGGGGTGAAAATAATGGTATTAATAATAACATGTAAGAATAATCTAACACAAGAAAGTGGATAGGGGAGGTTCCAGAGTATGAGAAATGTAAACTATGGTCTTCTTTATAGCAAAACACACTTTCTGAGGAACACCTTACCCTCAGATTAGCAAATGAAGACCAGCAAAGTTCTTCAGCTAACATTTGCTCTTTAAACAGCATTGGCATACACTGCATCCACTTTTATATTTTATAGTAATCTTAAAATAAATTTACTTGGGATAAGAAAATTGTGTAATTGTAAAAAATAACTAAAATTATTCTATTAGATTAAAGGGAACATGTTCCTGTAAGGAGCATGTGACAATTGCAAGGCAAGGTGTTGTCTCCGGTAAAGTCAGAACGGAATGCTCCATGAGTGATCTTTTTTTCAAAGTAATTGGCTGCTTTATAAGGTTTATGATTGGTAAGTTCGGATTCCATTGTTGTTCATTGGTAGGCTATTATGTGCGTCATTCAGCTAACTCTTATAGTGCACAGTTGTAAATAAAGCGTCTAAAAGCTGCTTCCTTACTCTACTACCTGACCAACGCCCCTGCCTTTCCACGTTTTCGTACACTAACCGTACACCGAGTGTAGTACAGTTGACTTTAAGACAGTTGGCAGTGGTGTCCGAGCTTTAATGATTAAAAACAGCATCACTGAATTAACGGGGTGTGGCTACTGCTCACACTAGAAATTATAAATAGCAATCCAGCGCGAGTTCGTCTTTCAGAGTGGTTGCAGAGTGTCACTAAAGCGGCTTCAACTATCTCGGCTCCCGTTTCGATAATCTTCCAAAGGTAAATGGGTGATGCATTGTGTTTTATAGCAAGAGAAATGGCAGTTGTTAATAACAATAGAGTAAAATAATAAATTACAGAATTATAAGATAAACGCTTCCTAAAATCGCAAAGAGATAAGAACCTCTTGCTTTCCTCAGTTAATACTCACTAAATGAGCTAGTTCTAGCAAATTAATTAGAAAACAAGTAAATGTTATACACATAACCAACATCTTTTGAGCTTTAAATATGGTATAAATTACTTCTGAATTCATTTTAGCATCTTTTAGAATCTTTTCCACATATTCCTATTTCTGACCATACATTTCTACTGTTTTCTTGCTGTCTCTTTGAATGTAACAACAATTTTTGGGTCATTCCACACTCCTCTTCCTTGGCCTGGAGTTCCATATTGTCATTAAATGAACCCATGTGGATCTTTGAAGATTTTTACAATAAACCCTTCGAAGAATGTTTGCAAATTAATTTCAAACGACTGGGTTAGTAATCAGATGTACAATGCTAACGTTTTTAAGAAGCTGCCAGAAGCTATCAGACTTCATTAAAAAACAATGCACTTATTGCAAAACCAGCAATCAATTTACCAAGAAGCAACCAGTGCGCAGAATGTGCAGTCAAGTGATGCAGGAATGTTTTCTTCTTCCTGTAGAAACAAAGACGAACTGCAACTTGGGTTTATTCTAAGAAATAAGAGTAATATACAACATTTATACATGTAATATAATATTTATGAACTCTTTTACTATTTATATCATAGCATTTACTATATGTTTACGTATTTTTAAATAGTATTTAACGTCCGTTTTTACTAATGAAGCACCGTCTGTGCAGATACATGAAATGAAATGATAATTTGGGAAAAGATTTTTTAAAGGAAGGAAACGTTCCAGACCTAAGTTTAGGGTACCTCCCCGGCATTTTTCATTTATGAGAACTTAGGAAAACCTGGAAAAAACCTCAGTCAGGGAGGACAGTCCTGGCGGGATTCCAACCCCAGACCTCCCGCTCACGAGTCCGAGCTTTAACGACTTCGGTCACCCGTGGTAGTGTTTTACATAATGAATACATGGTCATATATCCAAAAAATAAACTTTCTGACTTTGGGTGACTTTTTTTTTAATAATATTGGAATGGCATGTCAATTTTATAAAGTCAAATGGCCATCGAATTACGGTACAAGAATATGAGGTTGGGAAAAAGTTATGGACATAATTGGACACATTGAAACTTTAATTCAGTATCCATACTGAACATAGGAGAACTTTTCCTTAAAATTTCCTTAATGAAAAACATTTTTGCCGTCAATATTTACCTATATTCTCAAAAAATCCCTCCCCCCTTTTTTTTACTTAATTTCATCATGTGAGCATCCAGAATAGTCGTATGATGATTTTCTTTTCCCGGAAATCATTCCAGAACTCTCATAGCACATACGTGGAAATTCAAACTTTCCTTTACAGCAAAGTTCATGGAGTTAGATCGAGTCACTGTAGTGTCCATTTCACAGAGCCCTTTCTCCACATCTAGGAAACATGTCCAATAAATCACGTACAAAATGTTCATTATGAAATGGTGGCCCGTCTTTCATATACCATGCCGATTAAATCATATCATTTCATCATGCAACTTACAAAGATAATTTTCCTACTGATTAATGGCACAATTAAGAATAGACCAACAATATTCGCATTCCATAAACGACACCACAAAAGTTTCATGCTATCGATGAACCAATTGAATTCATGCTTGGCCAGCACCTGTAAATTTGTTTGTTGTCCTCCATAGCAACAGAAATATTAGCCCTGTTGGATAACATCACTTATTCCAAGGAAGAGGGGTTTACTGTAATTTGGCGCAGAAATCATTCACACATTCGAATCTGGTTGGAGTCACCCTACCTCAGATTATGCAGAGGCTGTAACGTGCGCGGATAGAACTGCTCAATTTTCACAATGTTCTTCACCTTGCTTTGGCAAACACTGGGTTCGATGCTTGTGCGCTGCATTTGTGTATATGTAGAGTTAACGTATGTACTGCAGTTGATCGTTCACTGTCCATCAAGAACCGCATGTGTTGCATGTCTTTTTTGCTCCAAACTTGATATGGTTCAACCACCTTGTAGAACGAGTACTTCTATGACAATGCGATACTAGCACCACACAAGGAATTATCTTCAAAGGAACATTAACATAACGAACAGCGTTCATGACTTCTTGGAAGCGCATATATATCATAAAGAAAAACTAAGTAGATATTAAGCACACAGAGTTGTTTCGGAAACTGGGCACCAGATGCATTTATGGAGCGGAATTTCTATGCAAAAATTAGGAACATTAGGAAAAAAAAAATGTTTGGTAATAATACTTTCTCTCTCTTCCCATGTCTTTATCTTGTTGTTGCAGTTTACTTTGCTACACCATGCTACAAGTGGAACAACAAAAAGCACGTCCGTTGCGACAGGTGCATCCTACAAGCACTTCAGGAATTCAGTCTCCAAGTTACGTTCATGAAGCGGAAATAGAAGGTTTCTTGAGAGACGTGACCCCTGTTGCAGTGACCCTCAAGTATCTGGGAGTTCTGCCATTCTCCTTTACCCCCACAGGTAAATATACGCTTAGTCCAGAGACTATTAGGGTTGCTAATTATCCTATAATGTAGTAGTGCCTTAATTTAAATTATCTTACGCAAAGAAATATTAAATCAATACATTTGTTTTAAGTTATAAGAAGTAATTTTCTACTAAAGCTTTAAAATATTTTTAAAATGCATGGGCTTCTTATAATAAAAGCTGTTATCATAAAAGGGTATTTTGGAACTTAAGAAACAACTAAGATTAGGGAAGGTTTTTACCGTTATTACAGCAAATAGATTACAGAAATGGGTAGAGAAAGAGAAGTAATTATCAGAGTTTCAAACAGGTTTCAGAGCAGTGAGAAGAACATTGGATAATGTTTTCGTAACATTAGAATAAAGGAGAATAAATATTTGAGCAATAAAAAGGGAAGGGTTTTCATATTATTTATAGACTTTGAGAATATTTTTACCATAAATAGAGAAGCATTGCAGTTAAAAAATAAAAAGGAAAGGGGCAAGCAATATGTTTATAAAACTATTATAATAGATATAAAGCGAAAACCAGTTTTGAATCAAACTTTCAGGCAATAACTAATTGGATTATATGAAGAGTAAAGTAGGAGTAAGACAAGGCTGTAATCTAAGTGCCATACTGTTCAATATTTATATTGATGACATTCTGGACGAAACTCAAAGAGATAAGATAAATATATCAGTAATAAATAATAGAGAAATACTAGGGTTGCTTTTTGTAGATGATTTAGTAATTGCTTGTTTAACTAGTGCAGGAATTGAGAAGGACAATTGAAGTAGTGAATCCTTTTTGTAAAGAATAGGCAGCGAAAATAAATGAAAAGAAATCAAAGATCATGGATTTTAAAGAGGTTATAAAATGAGCAAGGTTGAGAAATGGCAGTGAAATGGGAGAGAAATAGGGGTAGTGAGGAAATTTATTTACATAGGGACAAGATTAAGTTTCAATGGAAGGTGGATGAAAAAAAAATAGCAATAGCAAAAGGTAAAGCAGCTATGAGTGTTAACAGCTTGTCTTTATCAAACGACATAAGAGCGAGAATTCTTTAACGAAACGTTTCACGTGTTTTCCTTGCAAATAGATATGTTTTAGCGTGCAATGCATTCGCTCGATATGCATGTTTGTATTAAGGCTAGCATGCAACTTGCGACGTTAGCCCAGCATGTTGCATTACTCACGTGATTTCCTGGAAGTATGAAGCAAGCTGAGAGGCGCCAGGGTCACATTTCAATTTGTCTATTACAGTAGGAAGCATTATCTCAAATGCAGTAACATCTCTCTTCCAATAATGTTCCTACAATCTTGTAAATAGCTGCTTGTTTTTTTTGGGGGGGGGCCTTGTTTATATTTTTTCTCTAGGCTCTGTCTATGTGCCATGTACGATAGAGTCTCATTGTTGGCGTTTACATTGTTGAAATAAAAGCATTATAGAAGGAGTTTGCTAAATCTGACATAAAAATTTTAGGAGAAAATTTTCAAACTACCGAATTTATGACTGAAAAAATATGGACAGCATCTTAAAATCAGTTCTGTTGGGTATAAGGATGGCGCATGGAAACCCTTGCCTCATATCATTCACTGCTGGAAGGGTTATGAGTTGGAAATCGTAGCCATTAAATCCATGCGTTCCGTCAATACATACCCAATTACTCCCATAATTTTTTAATAGTTGGCCCTTGCATTTTTCATTATAATTAATAATACAATACCTGTGTGTTTTTTTTTAAATGCGGGTGGGAATCACTAGCCATTTCTTACGATTTATAAAACACACAGGGACTGTCAATCGAGTTCACTTCATGTACCCGTGCCTCAACATTGACCCATATTGTTGATGCCTGACGGATGAGGAGCATAAATTATAGCATCTTTCAATAATATATAAATCCTGTCTTGTTAATAGATGAATTCTCTGTAATTTAGAACCTGACACTGAATCTCTAATTTTGTCCAATCCCTTGAAGGGATTTGTTTGCAATATCTGCAGCTATACTGTCCCTTTCTTTTTCTGAGTGACTTAAGCCATATTGCTGAACAGCATGAGCTCAAATAAATATGACTTGGCATTTTCATCTTCGGCTTGGCTAATTGGTATCTTTGCAGAACACACGCCACGGATTTTATTGTTTCCTAGTAATTTTAGGTGTGTAATGCTTTACTTTTAGAAACAAAATTTCCTTAGCAATGATACGCATAGTAATACATTGTAGTATTGTCACAAGCAGTATGAGAACTATGATTTTTTTTTACAAACATGTTGTTTCCTCAATTTTCTGCTTCTAGTTTTTGAAATCATCAAAGGATGAGAAATGTACCTCTTACGATATTACTTTTATTTCATGTACCGAGTTTTAAATGCTCGAACAAATGAATTCCGTTCTTGTTTCACGACCACATAAGCTGTGCATCATTGATTTCTTTCCACCTGATCCACGGTAATCTCGTTGATGGTGTTGAAGTTATATGCATAATTGAAATATATGTAGCAGATTTCACAGTGATAGAATAACATTCAGTATAAAAATCTAATACAGCATGGCTAAGAACTTACTTTACATAAATTTTTAGTAAAATGGGGCCATCATCAAATTAATTACACGCAAAATAAAGTAATATTAAAAACAGGTTTTAAAACAGCCCTCCTTACAGCGTGCAGAAATGACATATTAAAATTTCATTCTTATACTTTAGTGGTTATTGACACTTGTTTTTCTCACAGCAACTCAACTTTGCAGGAATATGTAAAATAACCTAAAATATCAGTACCACGAGATCGCTGATAGTTGAACTAAGACTATAGACTCTTTCGTCAACATTACTCCCCTAAAGATATAGCAAATTGGGCAGTACCATTAAAACCAGTGCTCTGATCTCAAAAACCAAAGAAACCCACTTAAAATATATTGTTTTTTATGTACCTATATCCCAACTCGCCCTCTATCCTGTGGTATCTGATAGATTTAGAAGTCAAGTAAATAGAGACGATAAACCTCATCAACCAAACTTATACACTCTTAACAAACGTTTCCTTTGTCAAAGACCTATTTTTTCTGTAATGTTTTGATGCCCTGTAAATAGCACTGGATATACCGTATCTCTATCATTTTGAGAAATGTTTTTGCACCTAACCTTCTTCCATATTTTCCAACACTTTCCTCCTGGCGTTTATGTTTCCAGAAACATAAACGTCAATAATAGCAACCGGCAATGAAGCTTGAGCTGTTAATATGAATTTACTTTGCATTTTAAACAAAATTCACAAAACTAATAAGTTTTAACTTAATTAAGAATAATCTGAATAACAAATTAACAATTATAATTTTAAACATCTGAAAGCTGTCCTTTTTTGTAATCTTTAACATTTGTTGAAATTCGGTTAATCGAAAAGACCCAAAAAGGGAAACTGAACGGCACACAATGCCTGAGCTCGAAACTCTTTCGACTTCATAACATAAAAGCATTTCCACTTATTTTGAAGGTTGAATTATTTAGGTTTAGCGTCATATTTCAGTCTGCTGGACAGTAGGTGTACAAACAGCCGCGATGGTGAATGTTAACTTCTCTTCAGGTAGAGGACAATGAGTGAGGAAGATAAGGTAAAAAGGACGTCGTTTCCGGAATCAAATTTCTCCATGCTTGTAACAGGCGACCAGGTCTCGAACTCAGAAGTTATGTTTACATTTTCCCTTACTCATTTGCAAGATCATCACGGTCTTCATCAGTCAACTGTTTTCGTTAAGAGTTAATTGGCACGAGATATTCATGTTTAGGTACGATCTGGACTGAGACAAAAGTTACCGTGAATCATTTCATTCATAGATATTGCAGCTTTTATTCCATCATACATTAAACTAGAACAAAGGATAATGTTATTCTTAAAGAAAATATATTTGGTGAATTCGTTAATCAACACATATATAATATGCGAATTTTAAAAAATAGATTAAAAAGGGTCTTTTATCACAATGATAAACATTGCCTCGGTTTGCAGAATCATAAGTTCTTTTCATACTAGTTTTTAACAAATATAACATTAATATTCATTCGTTCATTATAAAAATATCACTAGAATACGCATGTTGGTCCTGGTGGTCTAGTAGTAACCATGCTGTTTTGATTCGTAGATTCAAGATCGCGGGTTCAATCCCGGCCAGGACCGATGGATTTTTTCGGGCATAAAAATTTTAAATCCTTCGGAAGGGAAGTAAAATCGTGGGTTTCTGTCATAGATTTACGGTACGTAAAAGAACCTCAGGCCTGAAAGAAGAGGCTTATCGGCCG
Source organism: Metallyticus violacea (assembly GCA_030762175.1). NCBI lineage: Eukaryota > Metazoa > Arthropoda > Insecta > Mantodea > Metallyticidae > Metallyticus > Metallyticus violacea. The sequence goes on from CM060832.1 coordinate 99,960,618, forward strand.
TTTCATACCCTGGTTTGAATGGGACGCTGATGACCAGTTGTTAAGGAATAAAGGTAAATAAATAATTAAAAACAAACTGAATACGCACAATAAAGGACAACTTATATAACACAAGGAAACATTCTTCAGGAAAAGGAATACGAAAAAAAGTATAACCTATAAGTGCCAGTGAATTAAAAAGGCACATAGTAGCCATATATCACCTTTCTTCATTAATAAATACAAACATTACAAAGAAGGTATATTTGGACTTATGAGCGTTCTTGAGGTAAGCAATTGTAAGAACATTAGCTATTGTTACGTTTTTTAAAAAATCAAAAACGTTTTTGTAATCCTGTTTTACATTATAGAATTTGTTCTGAGTAATTTCACTCATACTTTCAGCGAATTACAAAAGATAGAAACAACAGCAAAACAACAACAATTATTAATAATAATAGCAGCAGCAATTATAACAATCAGAGTATAATGCAACTAGCTTATAGATCCGGGAATATGGACCATACCCCTATTTGGCCCAATATACACAAGGTTATAAAGGAATAAGACCCAATAGGCTTGGAATATTTTTGTTATAATATCAAGAAAATTAAATACTTCATTTTATGAGGTGTATAGTACAATGCCCAAGTCTTGATTGAACCGCCACGGGTGGCCGAGGTCGTTAAGTCGCGGAATCGTGAGAGGGAGTTCTGGGATTCGAGTCCCGCCAGCACCATCCTCCCTGACTAAGGTTTTTTCAGGGTTTTCTTCAGACCTCATAAATAGGGGAGGTACCCTAAACTTAGGCCTGGAACATTTCCTTACTTAAAAAAAAATTCTTTCCCAATATATAATTTCATTTCATGTATTATCAGGTTCACTGCCTGTGTTGCCTCAGCAGGAGAGGGAGAGAGAGAGAAAAAAAAACGGGCGTTAAACACCATTAAAAGTCTTGATTGCCCATTTTCCTGAAACTAGGTTATGTTATCCAACTGTTATTCTTTGACATGCTACGAGTACAGAATGATATACACTGGAGTTCGTTTAGAAAAATAACATTTATTCAATTTCTTCAATCTATTTCAAAACAAGTTTAGCGCTACCAAATATCCGCAAGAAAATGAAAATAACTACTTTATTAATTTATTTTTATTTGTTAATTAATGCACCCTCAAATATTATTTAAAATATGAGAAAAAGAAACTATTTTTGCTTTCTCTCAATCTTTGATGTAGGGAAAGTAGCTGTGGCAACTCTGCAGAATTATCATGTATCTGTAATAGAATGTTACTATTTAGACTTTAGCCGAAAGCGATAGCTCTATACTTTTGAAATCGGTGAAATTAGACGAGGTTATTAAGGGCTGTCCCGCACGTTAACGTAGATATAAATCACACTCTATAAAACACAGATACTATGTTTAAAATTACTAAGCCAAATAGCATCAATAAACTAATACTTCAAATTGCGGTAATACATTATATAAGTTTGTTTTCACACTCATCTAGTAATGAAATGAGTTCATGAAAATCCGGCATCGTTTACTATTATAACGTCGTTTCCTTCATTTATTTACTGAAAGGCAATTACTGTAAAAAGATAAGGTAAATTAATTTTGTTTTGATTCAACTAAGAATAACCTTTCTTCACAGAGGGAAGGTATTTAGCGTGTTTACAATTTAAAAATGTTATAGAAACAGATGAGTAATAATGATAATGATAATAAAATAATAATAATAATAATAATAATAATAATAATAATAATAATAATAATAATAATGGCTACTCGATAGCCATGCTAGGTAGGGTCTACACGATTTTAAGGTTATTTATTACAATTTTGCCTCTTGACCTTTCCATTTTACATGCAGGAAAAGTCACGCTTTTTAAAAAGGCAAAACTCAAAACACGTTGGCATATTTTTAAAAAGGTAAAATTCAAGACATGTTGGCATATTTAATTTTATATTGCATTTCCGGACCAAGAATATTTCAGCAAATATTTATCATTTTAACAGTATTCAAACTATAGTTGAAAATCGTTTATTTTGGGGTGCCTATTAGTAATGAAAATTTATTTCTACATTTTTAATATTAGAACAGGGATGGTGTTAACTGTTCAAACTTCTCTATTAATGGGAGTATACAAGTTTTTCTAATTGAGTGGCAATTGATATTCGGTATAAAATATGTTCCATGTTAGTATGCTGTTTTCTGAAAAGAAAATTAGAATATTTTTTTCGTAATTCTCTTATTTGTATACCCTTTATTTCCAAATCTACAGACATCTTCTTGTTAACGTGGCGTTATTAGGCAGCTAACATTAATATTGTTTGCTCTCGTTGATGATGTTCTGCTCGAGTAGAAATTGAACACCTTCGTTAATGGTCATGAAATAACAAACCTTTGAAAACTTTAGCCTACTGTTTAGTATCTAGAACGGTGAGAATCAATGGACATGCTTATTGTTGCTGCTTTTTCTTATTACAGGTGGTGCAAAACTGGTGATACTTTCTCCAATCATATTATACACACTACTAATACAGACGGTTATGTTTGTGGCAGGTAGTTTAATCTTTTACGAACGAATCAGATGGCTAAACCATGGTCTACAACCATTTTCAACCTTTATGATAGAGATCACATACCTGGTGTCAATTACACCTTTGTTTTTATCGCCGTTAGTTCAGCTTCCAGAGTTGAAGAAACGTGCACTTTTTTTTGAGAAGTGGAACCACATTCAGGTATGCCTTTTTTTTTTTTTTGATTTGTTTATTTAAGGACGCTCTTTAACATCTCAGGTCATCAGCATACCATTCTATTTAGGACGTGAAACAGCCGACAAATTTTGCTCAGAGGCCTCTTTTTTCAGGCTTGAAGTTCTTTATCGTGCCGTAAATGTACGACACGGGACCTATGGCTTTACTTCCCTTCCGAAGGAAGCCATACAATTTTTACGCCCGAAAAAGTTCATCGATCCTGGCCGGGTTCGAACCCGCGACCTTGGGTTTAGAAGGCAAGTATGGTTAACACTACACTACCAGGACCGACATTCAGGTATGCCTTCGGTAAATACATTTTATAATAAGGTGTTAACCAAAGAGTGTACGATGAAAATAAAGCTTCGTACATTGTTAAAATTTAATTTTCGTTATGTTAAATCCAAAATAAACTGATTCTAAGCACATTATGACCACAGAAACTACTGTTTTAGAGCCTGTGGTAAATGTAATTTATATTTAAAGCTTTAAAATAAACCAGCAACGAGTCATCTGTTGTCAGCCATTTTTGGAGCTTTGCCGTGACGAGAGAGACGTTTTGTAAACCATTGTTACAGGAGATGAAATTATGTCTTTTGTCCAAAAGACAATCAATGGAGTGGCATAAACCTGGCGAAGCACCACCTCTAAAAGCCAAGGTCACTCAGTCAACCAAAAAGATTATGGCTACATCTTTTGGGACTGTGAAGGAATACTCTTCATTGACTTCAAGGAGAGGAACACCACAGTAAATGGGGAGTACTATGCTGGCCTACTGCACACACTACATACTTCCATTATAGAGAAAAGGCGAGGAAAGCTGAGTGGTGGTGTGCGCCTTCTTCACGACAACGTGCCTATGCACATAGCTCTTGTTGCAAAGGAAGCTGTGAAGAAATGTGACTTCAAGAGATCGACCATCTACCCTACAGCCAGATCTAGCTCCCAGTGACTATTTTCCTCTTCTCAAAACTTAAGAAGGATCTTTTAGGAAGGAAATTTAAGTGTGACGAAGAAGTGATGCATGCTGTTTATGCCATTTTGCAGACAATACCTCTGACTTTGGGGGGGGGGGGGGGTGGTTGAAATGTTAATTCAAAGATGTGAGAAGTGTATTGCAATAAAGGTAACTACATTTAAGTGAAATATAGTTTTTGTTTTTATCATATCTAGAAAAGGGTTTAAAATATTGCAAAAGAAAATCTAAGCCGAAATTTTAAAGTAGGTAAGAAAAATTGTATAAAAAATTCATAGGTGAAAAAAGGTTTTGTTTAAGTTATAGAAAGTTATAATTTATAGGTAATATTAACAAAAATAATTTCTGTATTAATAACATTAATGATAGCATTTTAGGGAAAATGTATTTCAATGGTGAAATTAATGCTAAATATTTTCGAAAGTGCAGTTAAAAACGTTTAATTAATTAAGGCATCATATAAGTCAGGTGATTACTAATAAGCTCCAGAAAAACTAAAAAATATTCTAATAGATACAAGGTAAATTTTTTCCAAAGTGTACGAAAAATTTTGAACTGATAACATAGTTGTGAGCCATTAGCCTTAAGAAATGCAGGGATATACTCTGTAAGAATGTTTATTTAATACAAACTTATCACAAAATAGTTCAACTCATCTGAAAAAATAAGATATTGCAGAAATGTGAAGGTAAACATTCTGCATTAGCTTAAATACAGACACACAAGCAGCCAGATACTAGACCACGAATATAAACTCTGATTAAATGTTAATTCCTTAAATATTTTTTCTTGTGTTCAAGAAGCTTATGACTAGAGTAGCCAGAGGTTCTCAATTCATTCCTTCGTTGTTTTTTCTTTCTCTTAATACGTTCAGTGTAATTAAATGACAATTTCTAGTATATTTTCGATTCTGCAGGTGTTCTATCGTGAAATAACGGGGAAAGCCCTGGAAGTCGGCATGCAGCGACAGTGTAAAGTCATGATGATATGCATGATCATCATCTCCACTATCGTTTGTTCTTTTCCTTACGTGATGAGCGAGAGGAAGGAACTAATATGGCAGGCAGTCCCTTTTGGTTACTCCCTGTTTCTCACCTGCATGCTTTCAGCCATTTGGATTCTAAATGCGACTGCTCTGCAGAGAGTGGCTAAAATCTTGGCTGAGGAGATTGAACAGGTAGGTGTGCTCTAATGGCACCCCATTTAGCACTTAGTGTAAGAAAATTTTTTATCAGGATAAGCAATGGCCTCAGTATATGCTATATAAACCGTTTTCTATTATGTAAATATTAATGTATATATATATTATTTTTTAAAAATAATGTAAGTATGTATAAGTTAATATGATAGTCATATAAATATTCACCGCTCTCATGAGAGCTGTTTTCAACCCAAATAATAATAAACATGTAATAAAGAGATATCAAATTCTGACTATACTCAAATGAATATTCATATATTATATTCTAAGCTTTAACATATTCCATTCTTACGAAAATAAACAAAAAGTTAAGTATTTAGCAAGAGATTTATTCGTTTATTTACTTATATGTTTATATGAATGTGTTGCATATATACCCACTTAATAAATAAAGACTTCAAATAAATCCCAGAAAAGAAAGATGAAAATTATTATTTATTCATATCAAATAACGGGTAGAAGTTATCATTTATAGTATAATGATAATATAATTCAAATAAACAAAAGAATGACAAGAGGTATGTTTTATTTTTTCTAACACTCATAAATGTGCGTTAGAACTATATCGACATCGTTGTCAATGCCACTAAAAACTCAAGTTCATTGCTGACTTAGATTATTTGGCACTTGAAGGTATATCTAGAAATTTAATAAAGATATGCAGGGGGCTAAACAATTACTACATTTTAGAAAAATTGTTCACATTGTTTTGAAAAAAAGTGGCGCGTATTTAATAAAGCATACATTTTTTTTTCGAAATTAGGACACTAACTAGAAGCCTGCAGCAGCTGTAGCACTGTTAGGGTGAAATAATTTTCCGATTTTCCGTTATGTTAATTTAGGTCTGGCAAGAGCGAGTTGATAAAGTATATTACAGAATTCTCAATTAACATTTCTAGTTAGACATTTTTTCCGTGCCAGGATGACTTCAGCTAAGCGTAACTGGTTATCTTAGAGAGATAAGTCCTTGTGAAGAAAACTATCTGTTTTGGGAAATTAATGTCTTGTTCAATTGTGCATTATAATTTTAGCAGGGAGCTCAGCTATTGTCGATATGTATGCCAAAACTGTCTTTAAACTCTCATATTTCTTTTTGAAATGGGGAATGCTATTGCAGTATACTTTTGCACTCCATGCGCTCACGCAGCTCAAGACTAACACATTACTCGGATTAAGTCACATTTGAGTGAATCTGGCAACAAAATAATTATGCTGGATGTATGCTAAGTGATGAAATCAATATTTTATATTAGTTGTTTAGTGAAACTGTTCAGATATTTAAATATTGGATACCACACAGATACTCGTAGGCTTCATCTTCCATATGTGTAGACCGTGGCCTAAAGGAAGCCCCTCTTTCACCTCAATTATCATCAGTGTTGATCAAAGAACGAAACAATGCATTAACCTCGATAACCACGCCTGTTAAAGATGGGGAACATTGAAGCAGGAAATCAAACTGAATCCCAGATATAGCAGATGTGGTTTGCTAGGATTCTACAACGTATATGAGCGTTGTTACCGTTGTCATAAACACTAATGATTAAAAAAAAAGTTTTAGATTCAGATAGTTACAATGAGTGCTCATGCAACCGTACATCCAAGATTTCACGAAAAGCTAATCAATTTATCAAGATTCTATTCCTGTAGAAGATCAACACGAGCATCAGTTGAAGTACAACTACTGTCTAAAATCACCAGGTCCTTTTATGTGAAAACATACACATGTTCAATGCTTGCAAAAATAATATATTGAGGAGTATTTGTGGGAAACGATAAAAGTGCCAAAGTATTTTTCAGTGAAAAAAAAAAAAAGGATCAAAAGTAGCTCTTTTGTTTAAATGCGAAAGTACATTTATTTTTCACGATTACAGGTACAAAAGTAAATAGCATTAAAAATCACAATTTGATGAAATTTAATCATGAATATTATTAAATATTATTTATCGACAAATGTCAATAGTTTCAAATATTTATGTAAAATCGTATTTTGTAAACTCCAGCCTGGACCTAAGGTCTTTCTGTTTGTGAAGGTTGTTTGGATTTTATGGGGTTAATAGGGGAAGGATCTTCAGACATTTCACATACTGCACAGTCTATCTTGAATACTGGGCACTTATTCTACTTTTACTTTTAGTTGAAACTTTAATGAAATAGGGTTGAAGAATAAAGATGTGTTTATTGGCTTCACCTCTATCATAATTTAATGTGTCAGAGTTACTAATTTTATATGGTATATAATTAATCATATCTATATAATTAACTTTTTATGTCAAATTAAAGATTTCTCATAATATTCCATAAATAATCCTTAACAAGAGTAGCATATTTATATATTAAATAAGTTTTGTATAATGTATCAGAAGGAATGTAACAATATGCACTCTTTTTCCACTTATATTCTTATCTAACATTGTGTAAGGAGCGTCACATACCGTTAGGTTTCTGAGAAAGTTTTTAAGAGGGTTGGGTCCAAGAGTTTTCCATTATGTGCAATCCTGAAGTCCTCCCTATCTTTGTTGTGTTTGTAAAGAAGTTGTATTTGGAGAGAGCCTAGGTGTATGGAAACCCGCAACTTTAGAAAGGAAAAGCTGACTGTAGATCGTACTAAGAGGAGCCAATAGACATGCTTTTAAGAAATATTTAATGCAGTAGCCAATCAGAAAGACCATATGAAAGCGTCCAGTGACCAATAATAGACGAGATTAAGAGAAAAGTTTTAGAATCTTCTACAGCGACAATTGGAAAAATCAAGAACAGCATCTCAACCGGCCGACTTTGGTAATCGTATAAAAGAGGCACTTTTGAGACTCCGTTCAGTAAGTAAGTTGATGTCAGTTGTTCAGTCAGTTGCATACTCTCAGTCATCCAGTACTTCAGTAACTCACGCTTAGTTACTTTTACTCGCAGGAGAAGCCGAACTTAGCTTGAGTTTTAATTCCGAGAAAGCACAGGGCATCATTAATGAATCTAAGTTCCGGATGTGAATGAATTAGTACATAGATAGTAAAATTTGATAGTGAACCTTTTCGATCAGCAGTGTTAAAGTGAACAATTCGGTACTTTCGGTCAAAGGGAAGTACTAGGTCAACGGTCTTCTCAAATGACGTACAGAGTTACAGAGATTCAGACAGTAATAAAGTTGCACTTCTTAACATCCAGACTGTTCCTCCATTCCTTCTCACCTGATATACTAGCACAAAATTCCAGCATAACTCGCTTATAGACGAGTTAAGCAACAGTGTAACAAGAATCGTCTGTGGAAGAGTAAGAGAACATTTAGTGGCCCAGCATTATTTCATGAAGCCCCTTCACTTAACTATAATTACCAATAAAAGTAAACAATCACAATTCTTCTCCCTTTCCACGTTAACATAAACTATTTCAAGAGTTTGACTCTCTTGGCGTGTGTTCCATTATACATATATATTTGAGTTTGTGCTCATGTCTTCCGAGCACTTAAATATGTCACATTATCTTTCTTATCTTTTTAATCGAGTGCCTCAATTTTGAGTGAGTGAGGCAGAATATATATCTTTAAATTAAATACACAAATCCTGTTTAAGAGGTAGCAGTGTCATTGTTGACTGACATTTACTACCAGCTAGATATTCTTTTTATTCCTCCTCCATGAAACGGAATTACATCATAAGTTTCATTATATATATATGCCTTTTTGTTCATCAGCAAGCATGTACAACTCTATTAACATATCTATATGTTTCTTTGTTAGTTTACTGCACTTTTATATGTATTTTCGGCTAATCTACAATAAAATAACACAATATTGATTCAGCCTAGCACAAATGTGTGTTGTATATCATAATATGTATAATATAGATATTATAAATAAAGGTAAGGTAAGAGATTTTAGATTATAAATGAAGAACGTGTCTCAAATGCTGATGGAGTTTTCGATAGGTATTTTTATGATGTATAACCAATCCTCAGGTTTTATTGGCAATCTCTTTCATCCGTTTAGAACCTCATCAAGGCACAAGAAGCTCACACATGAATAATATTAATTATATAATGCATAATTAATGCAATAAGGCTGTTTGCTTCAGTTGAAACAAATAGTTATGAGCCTGCACCAAGACATTTGTTTGAACGTCAAATTTGGCACACATGTATCGCCAAATAAAAGAATGAAGAGCGTTTTAAATTAAAATGATAAAAATAATATTTTCTGGTACTTATATATCTTTCTCCATAAACACACTTTTTTATTCGTAGTTAAGTACTTGAGTGATAGCAAATGTATGAATCATGTTGTTAGCTCCAGTTTATACTTGGCATATGCGGGTAAAGATAATTATAACTATTTTATGTATCTAACTTTAATTTTACATTGAAAATACTTTGTTAATACATAAAGTCTGGAATATAATGGGTCTTGTTACGTAGGTATTCTATTAGAGCAGATTTGTATTTTTGTTCACTGCTCGAAAATAATACTGATTTTA